>MU551596.1:1225780-1250189 GCA_024362625.1 Silurus asotus | reverse complement strand
ATATATATATATGAGATAGGAAAATTAAACGATTGAAATATTTAATCGTTATAAATCGCATGAGTTAATTCGTGATTAATTCAAATTATCATGATAATGGACTAATATAGATGCTTTATGCAAATGTGTGTTTATTATCAATGAAGACAAACTCAGCATAGAGCATGAAGACAAAATATACTTGTAAAGGTTTTAAAGTAATTATGGTGGTGTAAATGATGGAAATTACTTTTACTACGTTTCCACATAGGTGGTTTTAATTGGTGGATGTGTGCATCATGGTGGATTTCGGTACTTGATTTGAGACTTGGCACATCAATAAAACAAATGTTAAGTAATTAAAAAAAAATTTCGGTGGAGTTTATTTCTTTCTTTATATCGTATAGAAAAGACGTTGTGAATAAATGTGTGTTGTGTTGAAGGTCTAAAATTATTTCTTTTTTTTTTGTTAAAATGGTCAAACAAAAAATGCATTAATAAAATTTGTGCCGTTACAATGAATTTGCATTCATGCGTTATTAACACGTTATTTATGACAGCCCTAATATAATATAATATATATCTAATAGCTTAGTGCTTAAGGCTCTGCATTCGGAAGAGTGGTGGTTCAAGCCACAGTATTGCCCTTGAGCAAGGCCTTTAACCGTCTTTGCTGTATCATGGCTGACCATGCGCTCTGTCACCAGCTCCCCAAAATCTCTGGGATACGTAAAAAAGAATCGCACTGTACTGTAATGCACGGTAAATAAACAAGTGACAAGCATAAAGCCCATTTCCTTTACATAACCTAAAGCAGAGTAGAATGCAAGGCTATTACAGACATAACTGTACTGATTCATTTAAAGTAGTATTAATTAAATTATTAAAATATTCCTAAAAATTCCTATAATATTGTTAATTTAAATTCATGTTAATCTAAATCATCGCTCACAATCCGGACATCGATCTAAAAAGTGTGTTGTGTAGTGTGCATCGGGTCTGTGTTACTTCTAGCCCTATTTATTCTAACCTTCTAGTAGTATCATGTCATCCGTGAATTTCTGAGAACAAATGACTCATCACCCCCATAGCATTCGTGCCGGTTTTAGATTTAACAATACACTGTTGTATGCCATGCAGCAAATACGGGCATGATTCATGGCCGGTCCGTTCACACCAGCGAACAAATTTTAAAGTAATTGCCGACACGCATTTTTTTTTTTTTCAATAAGCCGTTTTAGTGACAACATGCATGTTACATGCAACATGTTACACTGGAATAAGAAGACGATTGAAATCAGCAACAAAAAAATTGTTTTGTGCCAACCTTGAATATGTCGACTTAATCTAGAGATTGTATACCCTGGTACCTTGTGTATTTCTCTTTCACCAATGTTATCATATGATTCAGGTCATTTACAAAATCTAGTTTTAATGCAATGAGGCATAGCAAAATGTAGCAATTCTGAAACTAGTTTTTAACTAGCAGTTCTATTGTAAATTACACATAGACATTTACTGGTGTAGTCATAAATAAAGAAGGAGTTCTCAAGGGGTTGTTTTTGAGTTAGTGGTGAATCACTAATAATTACAAGAATCATTTCCTCGGCTTAGGATTAACACGTCTGTATTGTGTGGTTTCTCAGGTAGCTGCGTATATTTGACTATTAACTGCAATAATAAGGAAAGAGGCTGTTGAAAGAATGACAACTGCAGAATAGTGAGTTTTTTTACACAGACTTTCCATAAATGTATTTATTATTAAAAGATAAAATCTTGGATGTGCCATTGTGCTTCACATTGAAATGCATTGCATCAGCCTTTATATTATAAAACTGTAAATTACTTTCCTTAAAATGCATTCCTTCTAATTTTATAAATAAAACCTCTTGCATTTTAGAATTTCGACCAAACCTTTGATTGCATTGTTTGACCTCATAGACAACAATTACTAAATTACCACACAAATACAGTACAAACCAGTAGTTCACATCAAAGCAACAGTTGTGTTTAAATACAATAGATTACCTTTTCACGACTCTCGTACATGTGCGAACAAATGTCAAACTACGTTTCAGTGCTATTCGACATTGACATGTTTTCTGCTGATTGGCGTTGTGCACCTCAGCACTGAGGTAGCCAAGCCACAACAGGAAGTCCAGATGTATTTTTGGAGGAAGGAAAATATCCAGGGAAATTTTCGGCTTTATGAAATACCTCGGAAATATATGAACGGCATAAATTTCATTCGTTCGAGGGAGCGCATGAAAATCTGGTTTTGATTGTGCAGCCTGTCAAAAAGTGGCTCACCAGACAAGCTGGGTGGGCGACGCAACGGCCAATGGAACAAAACGCTTCCATGTTCGGTGCGTTAGTGATTTTAATGGAGGATTATTAACTCCTACATGGCCCTTAAATCTACAGGGTCCCGTGTCATTTGGCTTTATTACCATGTATAATCACTGCCATGGCATTGCTGCAGTGGATCCACTCCTGCCATGCTGACTTCGGTTATGTACTCAGACAAAAAGCCTTTGTGTGCGCAACAGAGGCGGTTTTTGCGGTATTCAGGCTGATTACCATGTTGCCATGGTGTTCTGTTTTGTTAAGGGACATCACTCTGAATGCTATGTTGATTGAGCTGACACCAAATAAGTTCAGAATGTTCCCTTCAGGTAACATAAGGTTGGGGGGGTGGCATCATGACATCATGTCACTAGATAGATTAGTGTATCCTTTGCTTTAATATTAACTCGTTCTTCACTTCATCTTGATTTTTTTTAGGTGCTCAGGATTTAGTGGTTTTCTGTCTGAATAATACAAACTAAATTGAAAGGAAGGAGTTATTACCTGAGAAGTCGGCCTGTGCTGTGGTTTGAATGGCGATTAAGTTGAACTGTATTTGTTTTAGAATATTTTGAAGGAATTGTCATAAAGCAGCTTTCCAGAAATGCAAAAGTAGGATTCAGTTCAGTTGGACGAGCAAGACTAAGGTGACAGTTGTAAGCGAACACTAGCTGGCCTCAAATGGACATGCTAATATTTGCAATTACCTTGCAACAATAGTAGGACCTTAGCATGTGTTCTTTTGCTCTTAGCACATACTGTGAGTGTTAAGGGCTTTCCATGATTCATTCAGAGATGACATTTTGGCAAATATCCATGAAAAGTATAACCAAACTGCTAAGAAAACTAAAATGACAAGTGATGAAAGAAACATAATGCAGACAAGCTTCTGACTGGTTGTTTAAAGATGCTTTGATGAACAGTCTTTTTCCTTTTCCTCATAGAAATTGTCAATAAATTAAAATAGCGCCAGCTGTAGTACTGGACCACATTTCCTGCATGTGATGGCCAATATGTTATCATTATCATCAACTTCATCATCATTATCACCATCATCATCACCACCACAATGAATATCAGGATGCCTATTGTTGTTTCTGCTGGGAAAATGCAGATTGATTAACTTATATTTCTACAATTATTGTAACTATGTAATTTTTGTCCTTAATCCACAGGGCTAACCAAAGACGTTAAAAGAGGTAACACAGAAATAAAAGACTTTCATGTGAAAACCCTTAAAGGTTTTGTGTAGAACCATACAAGAGAACGTTTTACTCACAGAAATGGTCCAACTGAACATTATTCAGCAATTACACATATTGGTGATGCTTTATGTTCTGAGTGTATGTACAATTACAGCAACAAAGGTAAGTATGGAGAAGGTAATGACTTCTCTCAGCACTTATTTCACAAAGCACTGCACCACGATCCCTCCGTTCTGACACTGGGTAATGGTATGAACTTCCGCTTGATATCTGAGCTGATATCTGATACCTGATATCTCTATAAATAAGACCTACATATTACAAAGGTTTTAAAAAATATATATATATATTCACTATTAATGTGTTAATGCTCAACTGATTGGTCAGAAAGTGTTGGTTCATTTCTATAAAAGTAAACCTGACAGTACTTGAAATCACAGATTGATGTGTTGGTTCTAATATGTGTATTAACTTACACAACTGTATATAAAAACTCACACATATATACCTTATTGTAAAACTTTATCTGAACAAATATAGTCATTGATATGATGGGGTCTATAAGGAGATGTTTATTAAGCATTTATTGAGTCTCCTGTGAATTGTAAGTTGAGATAAGCTGTAAGTTTAAATTGTTTGAAACTGAAAATAAATTCAGTTTGGTGAATGATTAGACATTGCAGCAATAGGTAGATAAATTCACTCACACACACACACACACACACACACACACACACACACACACACACACACACACACACACACACACACACACACAAACACACACATTCAAATAGATTAAGTTTTCTCAATAATCTACACTTAGTACCACATAATGTAAAAAAAAAGGTTAAAAATAAATAAATAAAATTAATTAAAAGCATAGTTCAAAAAATTGCTGTAATTTTTGTTTTTGTTATTGAAATGCTGAAATATCACATCTGCATCTGCATAAGTATTTAGACCCTTTACAACAACAGTTAAAAATAAGCTCAGGTGCCCCCCATTTCTCTTGATCGTTGCTGAGATGTTTCTACACACAGTGACTGTGGAAACGTTTATTGATTGGACGTGATTTGGAATAGCACACACCTCTTTATAAAAGTCCTCACAGCTTAGAAATGAATATCAGAGCAAAACCCAAGCCATGAGTTCAAAAGCACCGCCTGCAGATCTCAGTGAGATGATTGTTGCAAGGCACAAATCTGAGGGAGGCTACAAAAAAGTTGCTGCTGCACTGAACATTCACGAGAGCACAGTGGCCATTTATAAACTAGAAGAAAATTAGAGCACAGTATAATTTACCGTATACAATTATTTGTCATTTTAATAACACTTTCACTGTTTTTATTTTAAGAATGAATAATTCCTCTATGAATTTTATTCTATTAATATCTTTATCTCTATTCCTCACACACACACACCACACGCTACTCCTTTTAGCAGCCCATTAATTAGACTCGGCTGCAATCCCGCTGCTAATCGTGTGCTTATTAAGTGCCGTCAGTGATTAGTCTGCAGTTCAGTGTGTTTGGCTCGAAGTAACTCGAACCCCACGGAGCGCTTTTCCAGCGCAGTGCACTTGCAAAACACTGGCATGCTCCGTGTCTTACAGTGATTAGCATCATGAGAACGCTTCATTGACACACCTGGGCCATGCACTTGGCCCCGAAAACCACACATTTGCTCACACACACATTTCCCCTGGGGAGAGGCGATGCATTGAATAGGTTTATTAGAACCTCTGCCATCATTTCAGCTCTTTTAAAATTGGAGCAGCACTTAGCTGTGTGATGAAGTAATACGAGGGCCATTAGCTCACGCCGACACTCGCAAGGTGCCGAGTGACATCGCCAGCAGCTGCGGACACTACGTCTTTCACACACACACACACACACAAAAACACACACGACATGCAGTTTAGTTGTACTGCCATATTTAAAAATAATGTTGGTTTATTTGTGTATTTTAAATACAAGACCCTGATTTTTCTTCTGGCTTCAGTATTTTTTTAAAGACCTGTTAAGACAGCAACAGTCTGTGTAGACGTGCAAAAAAAAAAAAAAAAAAAAATTCCATCATGCCAAATGTATTACAGGCATGAGGTCTGAGAGTCTTGTGTGTAACTCTACCTGCCATCTCTCCCAAAGCGCCATTTTCATTGTAACCCTTTTGAGTCTTGCGCTTTACAAATGGTGTGAAAGAATGGCCTGATGAAAAACACGCGCGTTGGGTTTCTTGAAGAGGCCTTTGAAATATCTCGATCGCCGATCTCGCTCTCTTTCTCCATGACTGAGTCTGAATACGCCGCTGCACATATTTCTTTTGGGCTAAATATTAAATGAGTGACGAGGTCAGGGTTTGTCAACTGCAGACCAGCAAAGTGTTTCAGTGGATTCAACTGACGCTTGGAAAAGTATTATAGCAGATCTGATAATTATATAACAAAAAATTTAATGCTTTTGAAGCAGATCCTGTACTGCAGTCAATTTAATACATTTATTTTTGTATTATTTAATTTGAGTTTTTGCAACTTTGACACAAGTTTTTTTATTTCCCATCTAATAAGATGGCAATGTTTAGTAATTTGGACTATGATTATATATACACTCTATTGGCAAAAGTTTGCAGACACTTGGTCATATGTATGGTACAGTATGTGCTTTTTGGGCATCGTATTCCACATTAAGGCCTGATTTGCTCTTATTATTCCTTTAACTCTCCTGGGAAGATATTCAACTACATTTTGGAATGTGTTTGTGGAGATTTTGCTTGTTCAGGCACAAGGGTGTTGGTAAAGTCTGATGGAGGTGAGGTGAGGAGGCCTGGGGTGCAGTCAATGTTCCAATTTATCCCAAAAGTGCTCAATATATGGTTGAGATCAGAGCTCTACAATAGGAGATCTTCCATTCCAATTCATGTTAAGCAGATCTTCATGGAGTTTGCATTGTGCACTGAGGCATTGTCATGCTGGAGCAGATTTGGTTCTGCTAGTTCAAGTGAAAAGAAAATTTCATGCTACTGCATCCAAAGACCCTGTACAATTGTGTGCCTTCAGCTTTTGTGATAACAGTTTATCAGATAAAAGTGGTTGCACAATGAATCAAGCATCATGAAAAAACTTTTAATTGTCTTATTAATAGCCATTAATGTTTAATTATTGGTAGTGTGTAGAAAATGCTAATGCAATGGGTGTCCAATCTTTTCCACAATGGGCAGGTTTGGGTGCCGTTTTTTTATGCCTTAATTCATAATTCATTGGAAATGAAAATCAAAACAATTGGAATCTAGTTGTTTGCTTGGTTGAAATTAAAACCTGCACCACACCGGCCATTTGTAGATGGTGGCAAAGATTGGAGGCCCCTGGCTTATGCAAATGGAAGGTGGTACAGTACCATGGTAAAAAGTAGACCATTGGTTAGAATGATAGACTTCTGTTCAGAAGTTCAAATCCTAGCACCACTAAGCTGCCATAATTGGGCCCTTAGGCTCAACTGCTCAGTTTTATACAGTAAATGAGATCATTGTAATTCGAGCATTTGCCAAATGCCGTAAACGTAAATGTTTGTAAACAAGAACATTTGCGCAACCGAATCTTCATGAATTATAATTGAATAACCCTGGATTAGGCGATGTGTTGAATGTGTCCAGCATGAGGAAAGAGTGTGTAAGCGAAGGCTCATAATCGCTGCTGAACTACAGCATACATTCTCTTGCATGCTCAACTTGTCATTTACTCTCGGGTAAGATCAAGACGAACTGAATGCATGCCTGTGTAAAGCGAAGAGTTTGTGCTTACATTTGTCATCTGTAAGCATGTTTGAGGGTGTGTGTGTGTATTTGTGTGTGTGTGTGTGTCCCTCTGTACATCTTAGGAATGTTTTGATCCACCCGGGGTAGTGGAATTGAATCGAAACTTTGCTGCGAGTATCGGCTTCGCATATCAGCACGTATATACTGGGTATACAGGAAAAAAGACAAGCATTCATACATGCTAAGAGGGAAAATGACAGGAATGAGAATGAGTGCAGAGAGACCAGATCAATTAGTAATGACAATTTTGAAAGCATTTTTTTTGTTGTTGTTGTCTGGAGAGCAGATGTTGCAGAAAACCTCGTGTGCAGTAAAATGAGCCGATTATACGTTACGCAACTCTGGCATAGGCAGGTCATGACTACATCTAATTAGTCCTCATCAATAAAACATGGCAGCTTAAATGACAGCTGCTGTTGCAATTTCCTTAAGCAAGGCCTGACTAATCGTGATAATGTAGTTCTAGTGAATGTGACGTGAACACCTTTATTCGGTATTGATGTGAACCGGAGACCTGGCTGTAATTTTACTGCATTGTCTGATTTCCTAATATATGAACCAAATGCTTTTTTGCTTTATGTATTTCTTAGATTAACTGCTGATGCTGATAAAATCTTTGAATGAAACTTTTAGCATTGAGGAATGTGTTACATCACAAAGCGCCTTTGATGGAATAATAAGAATGATATAGGACAAACTGTTACACACGTAAAGCACCTTGTTCACATTCATTATAGACACAAATGTACTGCATGCACGCCTTCCAAATCACTGTTGATGACGCAAGCGTTTTACTCTGAAATGACTGTCATTGACAGGCTGTATAAATTTAGTCTGGACTATCATGCTGGCGATGCCAACAAAAATGCCTACATAATAACCCCCAATAGCTAACAACATGTAAATAATTCATATTGAAAAAGACATTGCTTTTGACTGCAAATATATTTATATCTGTCGTAACCCTAGCACCTGAAAGATTAGCAGAACAGGGTGAAAAGTAAAAACAATTAGCACTTTGGAATGAGCCGGTGGATGATACTTGGCTCGATTTCCTGTCAAACTGGCTCTTTAGGCCCCATGGACAAGTCACCTGTCGCCTCAGGCTGATTCACACAGTCCTCTCAGCCCATCACTCTGTTTGTTTATCTCTCTCTTAGCAACGCCGGCTTGTTTTGCTCTTAACTTCGAATTTTCGTTCATCGTTTCCTCCTTTTTTATCACCTGTCCTGCTCTTCCATCTGACAATCAGTGTTAATAGCTCTATTATCTCTCATAATTTACAGCAACAAAAAAAAAATAAATCAACACAGCCAGACATTACATCTTAGTAGCTGAAGTCATTGCTTATTTCCCCTTGTGTCATCTATTCATAACAAAGAGAGATCTGCCTAATAATTTGGTGCAGATATAACTATAGCCCCAACAAGTACAGTCTAGAACAAACTACAATGGTGCCATGTCGCGTTCAGACCGAATTGCATGGCGGTGCACGCCAGGCCGGACGAGTGTATTGGAAACAATAACACCATCATTATGTGCAGATTACACACTGACTTCACCACACCACACCACACCACAGCCATACACCTGGCTAAAGCAACTTTGGCATGCAGTAAATTAGGTGTGGCATCGTTTTTAATAGATGTGTTGAAGTACACATTAAGGGCAAAAGGTATGTAACTGAAATTCATCAAGGTTCTGCAGAGGATCGAGTGTGTTTACGGTGTGAAATACAGCCATAATCCCTTTCAAAGTCAAGCTAATCCATGATGCAGAGGCTATTTATTTGGGTGGTTAACTTTGGTTTCAAGCGTAAGGCGCTATCTGGATTTAACATCATTTTGTTCAAAAAAAAATCTGATGTTACATTAGATAGTGTCTATCGATGTTTGTGAACCATCTCTCATTGATGCCGTCACAGACGATAACAGATGGGACAGGCGATAACACAAACCAACAAATCCAGGAATAAATGAAAGTATTCCAAGAAGCAGAAATGAATATGAAAATGAATAATACACATAAAAGCCATAATGAGAAAATGGTAGACTTTAGATTAGAAGGTCATAAATTCAAATCCCAGCACCACCAATCTGCCCCCTGAGCAAGACCCTCACCCGTCAACTGCTTGGTTGTGTAAATAAAATAATTGTAAGTCACTTCGGATAATAATACCTGCCAGAGGAAAATAAGGGAAGAGCAAAGGTGCTTATATTAATAATTGCTTATGCCAAAACTCACCAAATATTGTATCTTTGTACCTATAAACTGCTGCAGTATTTATAAAGACTGTTTTGTGGACTCTTATTTGCATTATGCTTAGACAAATGCACTGATCATTACTTTAAGCACATTTATGCATTCAGTAGCAACAGGATTCGAAGATGATTTAAACAGTTTTGGCATTAAACATTAATCCAGGCCTTTGTCTTGCACATTGTGATGTTTTCCCTGCCCTCAATGCACCAGATTCTACAACTCAAATAACTGACAACCTTTCTGAGATGAACTGGCTGTGTTAAATAAGGAAAGCACTAAATGTTGCAGGACAAGTGTTACGGACTGGGAACCTCTGCCCCCAGTGGACCAGGAAAACAACCCCAAGAAGTGAACCATAAAGTTTACAAGATTTTTTATCACAATATTTAGCAAAACAGCCCAAACCTGAGATTACAAGTCAACAGTCATAAGATCTAAACAATGGGACTCCTATGATAGTTGTTAATGACATACCAAACTTGTTTACTTCATGGAAAGTAATAGTTTCCAAAGAAGCTGTATGGAATACACAAGAATGAAATACAAAGAAAACAGATAGTGGTATGTTTTATCATTTTAATCTTCCAGATGCATTCTTTACCAGTGAAAGTATGCGTCTGGTTTATTTATTTTTTTGTCAGAGAGAAACAGTTTCCAGTTGTGACTCAAATGTAACATTTAATGTACATTTAACCTTGATGTTAAATGAATTTCTGATCTTCATTATTCATTTAAAGAATAATAGTATAATATATAAATATATAATATATATTGAGCGAATATATACAGTACAGACCAAAAGTTTGGACACACCTTCTCATTCAAAGAGTTTTCTTTATTTTCATGACTATGAAAATTGTAGATTCACACTGAAGGCATCAAAACTATGAATGAACACATGTGGAATTATATATGAAATTATATACATAACAAAAAAGTGTGAAACAACTAAAAAATATCATATTCTAGGTTCTTCAAAGTAGCCACCTTTTGCTTTGATTACTGCTTTGCACACTCTTGGCATTCTCTTGATGAGCTTCAAGAGGTAGTCACCTGAAATGGTCTTCCAACAGTCTTGAAGGAGTTCCCAGAGAGATGCTTGGCACTTGTTGGCCCTTTTGCCTTCACTCTGCGGTCCAGCTCACCCCTAAACCATCTCGATTGGGTTCAGGTCCGGTTACTGTGGAGGCCAGGTCATCTGGCGCAGCACCCCTTTGCTCTCCTTCTTTGTCAAATAGCCCTTAATGCCTTCAGTGTGACTCTACAATTTTCATAGTCATGAAAATAAAAAAAACTGTTTGAATGAGAAGGTGTGTCCAAACTTTTGGTCTGTACTGTATATATATATATATATATATATATATACACAAACACACACACACACACACTATTATATACTGTATATACTGGTGCTCTTTACAGTGAACGGAGAAACAGGTGAAGGTAAAGAGTTCTTTTTCTTTTTTAGTGCCTCATTATTGTAGCTTTATAATTCGTTATATCAAGTTTATCATTTATCAACAGTGTGCACTCAGCATTTATTAGATATATACAGTATATTTATTTGTCAGCTGAACTAATATTGCAAGTGCAGCTTTGGTAGTTAAATCAATCTTTATTATTTTTTCATTACACATTTGAAGAGGATTTTTATCATGCTTTCTGACATGGAGAGCAAATTGCTAGTTATTGCTAGTCATTGTTAGACATGTAGTCAGTTACAGAATTCAGCCTAAATTTAAGATGCATTTACTCTTTCATATGGATTTCTTAGTGTGCTGTGATGAATGCAGCAAAAATGTAATTCACTGTAAAACATGTGTATCTAAAGTTTGTGCAGAGATTCGACTATTTAAAAAAAAGGAAAGAATATCTAGAGTTTTATGATTACATCCTATACAATTACACCTAAATTCATTACAGCAAGTGACTTATGTCTGCTTGAGTAATATAATTAAGTCACAAAGTAACTTTTCAAGTTTATGATTATAGTGTACAGTGTGACAGGCAAAACTTAATAATGTGTTTCTGTGCTTGGAACAAAATATCTCTTTATTGTGCAATTTAATGGTTTTAATTGCATTAATAGTGCTGGTAAGGCAAACGTTTTTATTTAAGAATAAAAAGAACGTGTTGTGTAAATCGCTCTGTGTGGGTCTGAACATGCAGCCATATCTCGGAAAGTGTTTCTTTCTTTCTTTCTCTCGCTCTCTCGCTCGCAGCTGTGAAGTAACAGGTGCAGCCCCAGCGTCGCTGCGTCGGGCCTGGGGTTCTCAGCGGCCATGGGCCCTGTGCATAATCTCATTAAAGCTCCCTGTAATTCAGGAGGATTGAGTTCTTCAGATGAGCTAGTGGAAACCTCCATGTCTGTGTGGGAGTTAACAGGGACAAACTTGCCACACTTGAAACACACAGACAGCCTTTCTTCTGCTTCCTTTTTGTTATCTAGTTGACCGCCGAGAAGAAGAGAACAAAAAAAATCCAATTCTTTACATAGCTACGGTGGCTAGGAAAATATTTTACTCACACATGCCTTTGGTTCGAATAAAAAAAATAATAAATAAAAAAGAACTACTTCTATGTGTGTGTTGTTTATTCTGCTTTCATTCATTTTTACACCTGAGTAAGTGTTACGGCCCATAAAACTGGACATGTGAACTCAAGTACAGCTGTGATTTTATGTGAAAAATATGCAAGAGATAAAACCACATCTGGAAAAATATAAAAAAAAATTAAAATAAAAAAAAATAAAAACATGCACTATGTGTGAAAAGTTCACACATGAAAATCATGAAACATAATGCAAAAGCAAGAACACAGGTACACAAAGGAGAAAAATGTTTATGAAGCATAAGAAAAGAAGAACCTGTCATGGACACGTTGATTCATTCATTGTTAGTAAGTGAGAATAAAGAATTCAAAGAAACCTCACATGGACACTAGGAGAACATATGAACCTCTGTGCAGACAATAATCCAAGGATCAAACCAGTGGACCTGGAAACACTAGGGTAAGAAATCTTCAAGTAAAAATATGAAAATAAAAATTCATTGTGAGCTGGAGTGATTTATTACTGCAATAAAATCAACAATTTGGAACACAGACTTCTTACAACTGTGGATCAGGTCGAGAATGACTGAGTAAAGCACTTTTATGCTTGAGGGTACATGCTTTTTTCAAAAGTATTAATGAAAACAGTTTTAAGATTGTCCTGATAACTGACAGGAACAACTTTAAAGGCATTGAAATTTCATTCTAGGATGTGTACTGATTCCATTTCTTGGTCGTTTTTATAATAATAGCTAAAGGCCTTAATACTTTGAGGTGATAATTGGAAACTTGCATCCTGTAACATGATTCCAAATGTAAATTTCCCTAAAGTTAAAACATTTAGTTCATGTGAGGTAAACTTACTTTAGCTGTATATTTAAAGTAAAAAAATAATCAGTAACTTAGTTTTAACTTGTTACATTATTAGCCTAAATAGACCTTTAACCTGTACTTGGCCTGCGTACAGTACAAGATTAGCAGTACACGGTTACCTGAACATTGACCTTAACAGAGACCTGTACTCTATAAATTATATATAAAATGTCTTGCTGTCCACTTCTGCTTCTGAAATAAATTATACACACCCAGTTAATCCAACAATGACCATTTTGGAAAAAGGAGTAATTCTAAGTAAATATGGAAAATAGAGTAAAAATGTAGTACAGTGTCATTATTTATTGAGCAAACATGGCTTCTTTACAGATACATAGGTCATTCTTTCTTTATTAGCTCTTAAAGATGATGACACCACACCTTTTATTAAGACTATCAGCATCATAAGCCTCACCTCCTTTACTGAGAATAACAGCTACATAAGCCACACCTCCTTTACTGAGAATAACAGCTACAAAAGCCACACCTCCTTTACTGAGAATAACAGGTGCATAAGCCACACCTCCTTCATGGATACAAACAGGGTCATAGGCCACACTTTCTTCACTGGGACTAAAAGGTTCATAGGCCACACCCAGTGCACTGGGACTAAAATATTCTTAAACCACACCTCCTTCACTGGGACTAAAAGATTCATAAGGCATACCTTCTTCACTGGGACTAAAAAGGTTCATAGGCCACACCTCCTTCACTGGGACTAAAAGGTTCATAGGACACACCCTCTGCATTGGGACTAAAAGGTTTACAAGCCACACCTCCTTCACTGGGAACAAAATGTTCATAGGCCACACCTCCTTCACTGGGACTAAAAGGTACATAAGCCACATCTCCTTCACTGAGACTAAAAGGTTCATAAGCCACACCTCTTTCACTGGGACTAAGAGGTACAAAATCTGCACCCCATCACTGGGATTCAAAGGTATATAGGCCACATCTCTTTCACTGGTACTAAAAGGTACAGAAGCCACACCTCTTTCACTGGGACTGACAGGTACATTGGCCACACCCTTCAGAGACTGGGTGTATCAGGGACTGGGTGACGGTGTAAAGCCCCAAAAATCTTTCAATGGAAATAACCTACACTCTGTGCAGCTTGTTCAGTCATTATAAGAGCACTATAGGATTGTGTTTTATAGAAGTGATGGATAACACATGGAGCTTTTTCTGCCATGTGTTTTGACAGAAATCTGCCAACATGTATTATATGGATTTAATCAAGCACGTTTTGCATTTCCCTGCCTTCAATGCTATCAGTGAACACTTGCTTTTATTTTTATTTTATTTTTATGGAAAGATGGGGGGTTGGATATCCTGAGCTTTACAGTTCAAGTATGTCACTACCAACTAAATATTTATGTTTATAGAAAAAATATATATTCCTTAATGTTACCATCAAAATTAATAAGTAACAACACATTGCTACAAATTGATTCTCTTAAAATATGTATTTCTCAACAATGTATATTATAAAGAGGTGATTTTATAATCACCTCTTTTTAAATAAGAAAATCTGATAGCTCCCCAATTCTGATAAAGAACGTCTGTTATTTTTTTATATTTATTTAAAAAAAAATTTTATCATTTTTTTTTTTTTATGTTTGGCAATTTAATATAGCATGTGAGAATAGTGTTTAGGACGCATGTATTATAAAATCAGATGCAGTTACAGACAATTAAAAGTTGTTTAGCTGGTTCAAGACAAGTCGTACAGGGCATAAGGCTAACATAACTAGGTAAACACAGCCTGCCTTATTTTACTCATGGCTTTTGTACCTCAGCAGCTCACTGTGAAATCTCAATGGTACCAAATGAAGCATAAAATCCCAGTAGCTCGAAGGGATAATGTCATGTCATGAGTTTGCAAAATGTTTAGTCGTAAAAGAAATGTTTTTTTTTAGAAAATTTCGCAAGTCAGTATAGAGCCAGGGGTTAAACTATAAGAACACTTTAAAAAGTCATTCTAGGAACCTTTCTCTTGGGCCCAAGTTGTGACTCTTACCAAATGAAACCTTTTTATAGGAATACATTGATTGTTATGGGGTGGCAGCATGTTTAGCAATGTTTTTTCTGGAGAAGGGACTGGAGCAGTTAAAAAAATAGAGGAAGAAGGATTAACTAGAAAAACTGAAGCAACACCTAAAGCAATTATTTACAAAGTTGGTGGCCAGTGGGTTTCCAATGATAGACTGATAATATATTCTACTCATTTAAAAGTACAGTTACTTTCAATAAATTTTAGTATAAGTAAAGTTACCGATCTAAATATCTACTCCAATTAATGTTTTTTATTTTTAAATATTAATGATTAAAGAAAAAAATACTTCAAACACAACATACTTAAGTAAAAGTAAAATTACAGATTTTAAAAACTTCCTTAAACAGTAGAAGTACACAAACAATCTCCACAATTACATTAACTTGAGTAAATTTACATTTACATTTTCAGCATTTAGCAGATGCCCTTATCCAGAGCGACGTACAAAAGTGCTTTGAATCTCTAGCAATGAATCAATCTATATGCTAGACACTAGATTACATGCTTAAGCTAAATCAGACGACATCTCTTGATTTTTTTACAAAGCAAACTTGGTAAGTGCTAATTTAAGTGTTTCAGGAAGAGGCAAGTCTTCAACCGTCCCTTGAAGATAGTCAGGGACTCCGCTGTACGGACATCTGGGGGAAATTCATTCCACCACCTCGGTGCAAGAACAGAGATGAGCCTTGAAGTATACTTACCTCTCATTCTAAGAGAAGGTTGTACCAGTCGAGCAGTGCTGGAGGATCTCAGACAGCGTGGTGCAGTGCGAGATGTGATGAGGTCTCTGAAGTAAGAGGGTGCTGGTCGTGCAGCTACTGGAAGCCAGTGAAGGGAGTGCAGCAGTGGGGTGGTGTGTTAGAACTTGGACAGATTAAACACAAGATGAGTTTTGGATCATTTGCAGTGGACAAATAGCGTTCAGAGGAAGACCTGCCAGCAGAGATTTGTAGTAGTCCAGTCTTGAAATGACTGAACAAGACTGAACAAGCACCTGGACAGAAATGGTCGAATCCTACGAATGTTGTAAAGAAGAAATCGACAAGAATGAGCCACAATAGCAACATGTGAGGAAGAGGACATTTGATTGTCCATAGTTACCCTAAGAATATGAGCAGTGGCTGAAGAGGAGAGCAGAGAGTCATGAAAAGTTATGAGTAATTGTAATTCGTCACTGTCCACCGGTGGAATCTTACTAGAGCATGTTATTCCTGTTTTTATTTTGTTTCCAAACATTAGCTAGTCAAAAATGTAGCAGTTATGGTCATTAATTGAATTTGTTTGTAACTTATCTTTTCGGAATAATAGCTAGTCAGTAATGTAGCTAGAAAAAACTTAGCATGGAATAAAAATCTAGCTAGTCAAAAACTACCCTTTACTTTATAAGTGCATTCAACCTGTCTCTATATTCATTTGCTATTTATAGCTATAAATAATATTATTACCTATCATTACTATCATAACTATTATTAACATAGCTCTTCTGTAAGTTAGGTAATAACTACTGTAGCTAGTTATGGTTGTAGTTAGTCGGTATGTATTTTGTAACAAAATGGCTTAAAGATGACAAAGTGACAATCAAAAAGGCCTGACCTGAATTTTACAGAAAATGTGTATCCTGACTGAGAAAGCATCTATGAGCAAGGAGGTTCATAATCCAGACCATGTTACACCAGTTCCCTGAAACCTGACATAGTAAATAAAAACTAGAATAAATCTTTCCCTTAGCTATTATTTTAAAATGCCACTTAACAACCTAGATACCACAATTAGCTAAATAGCATAACTAAGGAAATCATACCATGAAGAGTTTGAATGTCTTCAGCTTTGGTGTGTGTGCATTTTGGACTCAAACAATATTAAATTAAGACATAAACCAATTTATTGAAAACTGTCATGTAATCTTATTTCCATAATTGTAATGCTAAAAAATATATTTCAATACTGTAAAAAAAAAAAAAAAAGCTGGCACAAAAACACATAAACCCTATATATTATCTTAATGTCAGCTTATATAATTCAATAAAGCTGACAGTTTGCATATGACTAACATGCTTTTTGGCAAAGGCTACTAGTACTAAGTGCTCTACTACTCCACATTTTTTCCACTTTCTGAGATTATTTACCAGAAAAGCCTGCCTTGTAAACTGTGATTTATTTGTGTGTAAACACCATGAATACGTTCAATCAGAATTATTCATAATCCAACATTATGGCTGCTCTTTTCATCTAGACTTAAACAGGAAACATCTTGTCTGAAATTATTGAGGGAAATCAAATCATTACCACCCACTCTATAGGAAAAATTAACATGGTCATGTACTAATGTACGTGCGAGATGAAGAGTGGAGCATTTATTCTGCACTATTCTAAAATTGGCAGGATTTCGGAGCTAATAAAATGTTTTGAGCTCACTGTTTTGTTGTTAATATTACATCCTCAGGTATGTTGAAGGAAAACAAAAAAATATATTTATTAATTAAATTATTTAATAATAAAAAAAAAACATTTAATCTTCTTTAGGTGAAATATTTGTGTTGATATTTAAACATGATGACAAGCTAAAGAAAACATCTTTATAATTAATGATTTTTCAGTGTGTTCATCACTCAAGTATTCACCCAGCACCTAAACTTCCATAAAGAAACTGTGCTTCTGTGTATATACTAACACACACACCCACACACTCACACACCCCCCAATCGAAACACTCAAGCATACACCTGTACATCTGTGTGCTTTCTATATCTTTGTTTCATCACATTTAAGTAGTTCAAAAAATCCAGCTTGTTGGTGGTTGTCTGGAAGCCTGTTCTCCTGCCTGCGGCTTTTAAATCGCTAACCTTTCAAGGACATGGCAACATGCGATCTGTGAATGCATGGCAGGCTGCCAAAACGCCAGCAGATAACATCTTGAAGAAAATATTACAGTATTGCATACTCAGTGTAAATTATCCGAATGTTTATAGCAACCAGCAGCAACACGAAGCCTGGGGCGGGACGATGCCTCGGGGCGCTGGCTGCGTTCCTTGTGGGACTGGATGTTTGTGATGGTTTTGACAGGCATTCAGGTAGATTTGACTCACCTAAATAGTCAAGCAAGGTCTCTCTATCTCTCAATCTTTCTCTCCATTTCTCTCTTTGTGTATTTTAAGACACATAATGGACGGGTTTTTTTTTTTTTTTTTTCTTTGCTACGGATGTACACGTTATTACAAGATTTAATCACTAATATTTGCAATGTTTGGTATACAACATTAGCTACTTTGTTTAAAATCTGATGCAAAATAGTTGAATATAAATTTTGTTGATCAGATCTAAAATGTAAATAGTATTTCAAGGACAACAGTTAAAAATATCGTCCACCTGCCATGGTGTTCTCTGTTTACTGTGTACTCAATACACTACAAAAAGAAGGACCAGTACCAATCTACCCAGTGTCATGTACCTCCCTAAAAACCCCACACAAAATTCACACAGTCAAGAACAATAAGTGAAACTACACATACACTACAGCCCAACTCAGGTTAACCCTGTAGCTGCGAGGCAGGAACATTACATGCCTCACCACCATTATTTGATACTAAATATTTTTTGTTTTAAACATTTGCTAGTCAGTATCTTGTGCATCTAAGTCAGGAATTTGTTTCCTAGTACATTTTCTGGCAGGAAGTTAACAATGTTTTGACAGCTATGAACATTCACCCTTTCTTTTGTTTTCCTTTTTCAAAACAATAGCTAGTCAGTTTAACAGGTAGTTAATAGTTTATTTAGTCAGAACCTAACTAGTCGGTAATGTATACTGTAAGTAGCAAATCAGAAATATATCTAGTCATGAATCCAGCTAGACATGAACTTGCCTCGTTAATAATTTGGCTAGTTATAAACTTAGCCAGTCATAAATCTAGCGAGTTAATGTAAAAGCTATAAACTTTTATTTGATTTTTTGTATTTAGCCTGTATCTGTATTCTTTTCTATTAAAAATAAATAAATAAATGATTCAGATACGTATTTAATATTTATCTTAGCTAGCCATGAAGCTAGTTGGAACTTAGCTAGACAGTAAATTTGATTGTCCTTAATTGATCAAGGCAGTAATTAGCTAGTAAACTTTGCTTAGCTTTATATGAATTTATTTAAATAGGAACTTGACTGGTCAGGAACATAGCTAATTGGCTATGTACTGTAGCCCATTGGAGAACTTTATAGCCTATCATTAACTTAGCAAATGCTATTAAAACAGCTAGCCAGGAATGAAGCTAGTCAGAAATTTGCTAGTCATTAAATTGCTGAAATTAATGGCAGGAATTTGCTGCTATAAAAACCACTGGCCAGGAATGAAGCTAGTCAGAATTCTATTTTTAGATATACAGTAAAGTAGATTGTCATTAATTTATCTATGCAGTATTTAGCTGGTAAACTTTGCTTAGCTTCTTAAGAAGCTAGTCTGAAATTTGTTAGTCAGTAATTTACCATGAATGTGGCTACTTTGACTTATATTTAATTGAATTCTCCCTTTCTCTATCCTTCTTTATATCAATACTGCAAAAAGTTAGATTTCCTGAAAATTCAAAGGGTAAGTCTGCACATACATGATATAACAGTACATAACAGTTCCCCTTAAACGTGCGAAAGTATTCCTTTCACACCTGAGAAATTTACATTTATTCATAAATCAAAAATATGATTTTAACCTTTTGTTTCTCTTTTTTTCATGAACCACAGTCCCTATAGCTGTAGCAGTGGGAATCCTAAAAATATATGAGCTATTTAATTGTGCTGATCAGAAGGACATCCATGTGCAGACGATGACATAGTAACAACCTTGGATGTGTTTTTCTTTAAAAGTATATTTTTATATAGATTTCTGTGGTTACTAATCCAAACGTCATTCACACACGTGTTATTTTAAAGTCCATTACTGTGAAAGTCTCTGTAAATCTTCAAAAGTGTGTGTACGTAAAACTGTGCTTGTAATGGAGGAGTTTGTATGAATCAAAGTGAACTCTGGCTCACCTGGTAGTGTGTGTGTGTGTGTATGTGTGTATACATGCACACGGGGTTTTGGGTATGCAGTCCTCCAACTATTTCTTAGAAAAACAGAGTTGAAGTAGATTATTTGCACTATTACTTAAACTTTCTTTCCAGCATTGCCCTATGCTAGTTTAACTATCTTTGGAGCCTGTCAATCAACCTGAGTGATCCTGCCCATTGGCCATCCTGTGACCCTAGGTTGACCTCTGATAGGAGCAACCACTGGAATGAACCAGGTGCTTATGGAAACAATTTTGACATCTGTCTTTGTCATAATGTTCAAACGGAGAGAGTAAAAACAAAATGAAGAAGAAATACTTTACTCGTGTCAGTAAAACATCTCTATACTTTTTTTCAGATTCTGTTGCACCACCAGTGGAAAAACAAATCATGTTAAAATGCAAAGGGATGGATCAATGGAAATGGTTATAAAAGGAATGAAGAAATGATGTTTTGTTTTAAATGAAATTAAAAGTTATTATTATTATTAGTGACTCTAAGTTAATGTTTAAGGGCTATTAGACACAAAATGTATGTACATTTTACTTAATATGTGAAACCACAACTAATTTAATAGTAACTACTTTCGTACTTTCAGAACTAATTATGATTTACTACCCTATTGGTTGCCTTTTAAACTTTTACTTAATAAGCAATAAAAAAAAAATGGAACAATTTATCTTGCAATTTTATGCTGCTACCATGTTCTGCTAGTAATGTTTTGTTTGAAACTGTATATATTACTAAGTCTAAACACGGTTTTTATTAAAGAACAAAACCATATCTGATGACAGGGTACAGTATCTTTATTAGTACCTATATTCAAGATTCTATGTATCTTGATAAAATGTTTTTGAATTTGACTTGTATTGAAGATAATAGTAGTGCAGTACCTTTTTCACCCATTTTGCATTCTTCTTTATTTTGATTAATTGTAAATCACATCATGTCCCATTAACCTGGCAACATACATGTAACAACATTTAACATATCATAAGGCACTTCAAGAGATTTGTATCAGAGCATGTTTTACATGTTTTGATAAAGCTTAGGAAATGTTCATTGCCGGATTGAATATTGTTCTGCATTAGAATTTGCCATGTTGACGTTTCCTAGCACCACAAATTCTATCCACTTGCTTTGGGACAATGTGGTGAATGTTTTAAGATCCAGTCCACTGACATGGGAATGCATGAGCAGAGGATTAGTGTCAGGGTGCAAGTCATACAATGAACAGACTTGGAGGAAAGCTATTTGCAGAAGCAGGAAATGATACGGGTGTTCTTCACATTCCCATTCAATTGAACAGAACAGAGCCAATCATGAGAGATTAGGTCTCTTTGTGACTTGCAAATATTTTATCAAGCTCCAAGCACTGAGTGTGCAGAGATTATGTTTGTTTATTGCTGATGTAAAGTGTTAAAACGAGGGACAAGGATGACTCAACTGTGCAGAACAGAACAGAACACAAGGCCTTCAGGCTGGATTTGCTCATGCATGATGGGAGCACATTGCCTGCACAAGAAAACATTTTCTATTCAAACCGTTCATCAAGAAATACGTAACTGCTCATCGATTTCCAAAGATGGTTGATCCTACATTACACAGTGCATGGAGGAGCGTGCACTCTCACAAGAGCGAAACAATGATTCCCAGACTAAAATGAAGTGAGCACCATGAAGAAATAAAAGTGTCTTAATAAACAAGAGAAAACAGAGATAAGGAGTGGCACCTGAGGTGGAAATGCTTGAGGGCTTTAAGGGCATGCAATGCTTTTTAAAATTTATAACAGCATGTGGGTGTGTGTGTGTAGCGTATTTGCCTGCACAAAGAATTAGAATAAAAGGGTTTATACTTTTGGATCGGTACTAGATGGAGATTTGGGGATTTGCGGCAAAAACAAAAAAATCAAAGCCCTGAACTAATGTGCGGTGCAGCTGGGCTCCAAAAGACCCCAAAAGCCTGAAGCAGAGCAGAACATGGATATATATACCCTCTCTTGCTCTTTCTTACTGTCTGTCTGTGAAAGTCTGAAAGAGACATTGAAGCCTGAATGCAGCTGTGCAGGCTTTGGCAAAAGCATACAACTTAATGAATTATATCATCAGCACTTGTGTGACAGTAATGGTAACAATTCTAGCTTCTCTTCCTCCTCTTGATCCATTCTTTTTCTCCACTGACACCTGATGGATTATTCACATGGCTCAACAAGAACTGCGGTTAATATATCTTTCCCTATGGGAATGTACAAGCCATTGAAAATGTTAAAGATTTGAATACATGGGTACTGTAGGTCCAAATTAGAAACAGTTTTGAATTTGGTGGGCGGGAATACAATACAGAGAAACAGTGCACCCCATATTAAAACAAAACAATACAGTCAGGATGTATGGTTTGTACTGTAAAAACATTATGTTATATTTCTGTTATAGCTTTTCTATCACTGCAGTTGAATGGCTTAGAATTGACCAAAAGTCAACATAGATTGAACAGTTATATTACATTATAAAGAAAGTGCTGTTGAATACACCGGGTCTTGCATGTCATACAGTACACATAATTAAGTAAAAGAACACATGAGAAGATGTTTATGAAGCTTTTTTAAAGAAGAAATGTTCAGCATTGCTGCTTTGTAAAATCGGCCTTAACTTTTTTTTGTATCAAGATTTGTTGCTTAACACGTGCTTACAGGAACATTCCACGACATTAAATTTTTAAAATATAACGCATTTCTCATGTTTATTGTGTTTATGTTACTGCCCTATATAATAAGACTGGTAAACAAATCTTAGTTTTGGTATCAAATCCTTCACCAAAAAGACAAAATGTCTGAGATCTTTTTTGCACACTTTTCTGGAAACAACATTTAGTATCCTGAAGGATGCAATCACCTTTGGGCTGATTTGATGCTGTACATGGTAAATATATACCAATCTCAGTATAAAATGTTTCACCAAAAGGATACAGATCTTTTTGCATACTTTTTTAGAAACAACCTTTAAGCATCAAAAACACATTGAGCACTTTGGAGCTTGATGTAGCCATAAGAGAAGTAATTCCATGTTTAATTGTTATTAAATAAATTTTTGTGAAGAACTCGATGGCGACAAAATGATACAATCACTTTTGGATATGAAAAGGTTTCTGGGCTTGGTCATAAGTGATGTCTATCAAATTTGCCGTTTTCGGTGCAAAGAAGGTAGTTCATGGATGTGCTAATCATTGCACATTTAAACAAAGCTAGAGGTCTGGTTGCCATGAAGTGCCATAGCGAATGCTTTGCATTGTAGTAAACCTATACTCAAAAGTAGTGAATGTTTATAGAGCTAGCAAACGATAAATAAATCAAGAAATGGACCATACTTCGATTAGACTAATTTAGCAATTTGAATCGAAAAAGGCAACTATAATGTGGCAATAACATCGTGTTTTGGCATTTGCTTACAGGTTGGTCTCTCGTCAGCAGCCTTGAAGCACATTATATATTTCCTTGGTGCTTCTTAGAAATCCCTCAAGCAAGAAATAAAACTGATTTATGACTTAAGGAAGCCTATGACCCTGTGTGTGTGTGGGAGGCAGACGCCTGGCAGCATGCTGACCTGTGTATCGGGGTTAGCAGAGACAAGCGGGGGCGGCCAGTGGTAGGCTAATTGCTACTTTAAATACATTAGCTAAAGCTCCGAAATAAAAGACAGCAGCTGCACAAGCAGAACAGCATTACACTGCTATTAATGAGGTGTTGGTGGAAGGAGAGCGATTATGGTCCAAGCCGCTGATTGCTTAATGATAGGAAAGGATTCAAAGGCAATCAGCTTGATTGAGCCGCCCCCACATGCGATGTCAAGCTGTATTTAATTTGGAGGAAATCTTCCATTTTGGAGAACGCAGTAATTAGATTTTTTTGATACGGGGTAAAAACATTTACACTGATAATTGCTTAATGTTATGAAATATCCAGAAATAGTTTGCTGTCAGAATGATTACTGTAATGTTTATATGGGTATAATAATGTTGAATAAAACGTGGGGAATCATTCATTGCATAATATAATGACTATAAGGGTGGGCTAATCTTTGCGCCTTTTATCCATTTATAGTTACAGTTAACATTGTGGAACTTGTAACAAGACTAGTTAGTTCCTTTTCCCCACTTGTGTTATAGTAAGTCCTTCACCAGAACATTTTTTTTCAACATCTTGTAGCTAATATAATAACAGAAATTGGTACTAAAGAAACAATAACATATTCAGACAAATGACTTGTTTTCAGATGATTAATATATATATATATA
>MU551596.1:1113267-1199913 GCA_024362625.1 Silurus asotus | reverse complement strand
TATATATATAAGATCCTGAATTCAGGACCTAAACCCTAAACACTTTTTCTAGTTTAATACTATACTAAACTCCAGGACATGCCCCATGAGTACTAAGCAGAAATGGTTCGTACCCATATTTCTGACATTTACGCATTTATACGCGTTTACGGTGTATTCATTCATAAAGTATATATATATATATATAAGATCCTGAATTCAGGACCTAAACCCTAAACACTTTTTCTAGTTTAATACTATACTAAACTCCAGGACATGCCCCATGAGTACTAAGCAGAAATGGTTCGTACCCATATTTCTGACATTTACGCATTTATACGCGTTTACGGTGTATTCATTCATAAAGAAAAATAAGTAACACCATGTGTTAAATGTTTTGAGAAATGTAAAAGAAACAAAAAGGAAAGCAAGACGTGCACTTTCTGGCGTTTGCAGAATCCAATCCGTTTTTGGGTTGTTTATAGAGTTACGCGTAAAGCGCGCGTGTTTTGCGCCACACGCCGCGTGTTTTGCGCATTAAAGCAGAGCAGACGGAGACGTGGACGTGTGTCTTGCCTTTAACCCGTTACCGAATCCGTCCTCAGGACATCAGCTGTCTTTTTTTTTTTTTTTTTTTTTAAACAATCCGCGCTTTGATGCTTCGGCTCGGTGTTTTTACTTCCACCTCCCCCGCGCGTCACGTTCCATCCGGAGCGGTCTGAGTTTCCCCACGCAGCAGAGTAAATATAACACGCCACAAGATCCCAGATTACGAGCGCTCACAGTGTCAGGGATTAGACTCAGGAAGGGCAAACACCTGCCATGGAGAAACCAGAGGGGGAAAGAAACGTCTCCAAACAAACGGCACAGGACGCATCCTAAATCACGCATCCTCCCTAACAAGTACAACTCGATTCGAGTTCCAGGAGGTTTTGGCTGAAAGAAAAAAAATAAGATCTCGAATCATTTATTAATAAATACGTAAAAAAAAAAAAGACAAAATATATCCAAAATATGATCCCACTGGGGCTCAATCCTATTAATCCAGCCGATCATAAAAGGGGCGGGGTTTATTTTAGAAATAAGTTTCTCTATTTTTTAGGTTTAGAAAAATGATTTTAAGGATGAGAAAAGAAACAGATTATATTGTAAATTAAATAACCCACATTCTCCACACACATTGTGCTTTATGCACATCTTAAATTATTATAAATTAATAAATATGTAAATATCTGTAGTATAATTGCTGATCATTATATTTATTTGCTGAACATATATTTATATATTTATCTGCACTTGTCAATTTGTGCAATTGCTATCTATCTATCTATCTATCTATCTATCTATCTATCTATCTATCTATCTATCTATCTATCTAAGGGAAAGTCTTTATATTAAACGACTTTACTTATTCTGTTTTCTCTTTTACTATTTTTTTAACTTCATTAAAAATTAAAAGAAAGCAGCTTCCTTTCTTGTAAGAGAACATCTAAACATCTAAACATCTAACCATCACGCACATTCCAGGTCGTAACTTAAAATGGAAGGAAAGACTGACGTGTCATTTTTAATTTATGTAACAAAAATATTATTGTTGGCAAACAAGCTCGATCTGACCAGCTACCAGGTGCATAATAGAAGCCAAGCTGGTTATACTGGTAGACCATTTTTGCGAGATGTTCAGCGCTCATGAGATGAATAGACATGTTTCCAAATGTCTGCTAAAGTTTCATTATCATAAACGAGATGTTTTTCAGAAAATCGGGATAAAATCTCAGTTATCAGCTAAAACCCCAAAATAAAGGTCGTTGAAGGCAACATCAGGAGCTTCCAAACAGTAGATTTTCAGTCCAAGCTCGACTTTGCGACAGGAATATGAGAAACATACACCCTGCCATAATTCATCATTTATTGCATTCATTCTGCAGTTGTGTGTTTTATTCCTTAATTACATGGTCAGAGGCTTTATTATAATCAACAAGTTTTAAAAACAGTTATTACAATTTTTAGGTATCACCAAAATTGAGATTCTTTGACTCTGGGACAAAACATGAACTTATTGATACAACACAAAGTTTAGAAGATAGATTTTGGACTGTTGGATGTTTAGGGTAAAGAGTATGAAGTTTCTGGAATCCATTTAGCTGTTATGAAAATGTACATTAAAAGAAGTTCAGGTTTGTTTGGTTCAGCTGTGTGTCCAAATTCATTGTGTTGGAGACACACAATTGTATAGGATGTGTTTGGATGCGGTTGCATGAACTTCGCTTGAACTTGGAGACCCTTTTCTCACACCACCGTGGCTGAATGAACACGAATCTCCACAATCACAGTAGAACATCTTCCACTGGAGATAATAACAGCACATGGAAACTAAAAGTGAAATGGGATGTTTTTTAAAAAAATAATAATAATAAAATAAAAAAAAATAAAAGGAGCTCATACTAATTTCATGGTCTGGTGTCCACAGACGTTTTGTTTCTACAGTGTAGAAGTAGAAGGCAGAAGTACCTTCCATTCTAAATAAAATGTTTTAGTAAAAGCTGAACACATACAGTTCTTCATTCAACTCAAACCAAGAATGCACCAAACCTAAAGAAGTTTTATTGAAAGCATAAACAATTTTGTGAGTAGATTTCTGCAATTGCAGATAAACTAATCCCCAAAAAAACCCAACAGCTACTGTCTCATTATCACTGTTTAAATATCACCCTCCTGATGTGTAACCCAACACACATCTTTTGACTTTGTTTGTTTGTCTAATTTTTTAATTAGAGGATTTGTGTTTATCCTGCTTTTGTACACATGTAGCTATAAAATGATCAACATGGTACTAATACATATCCAATAAACAAAACTTTAGATATTTTTTCATGCTGCAGATTATGTAGGTTCTTCTTGAAGGTACTAGCTTGCTGAACAGGTTGTACATTACAATAAACATTTTCTGGAAGTACAACCGCTCGTACGTTACAAAGAGCTGCTTTTTAGAACAAGCTGACAAACCCTTTAGGGTGCTTACTGGATGCATCAGGCATGAGGAATGTTTGTCAGCTTTATTAACAGCATTGCCTTGGGATGTGACTGAACAATTTCTTTGTCAAACGCAACAACAATGCAACATTGAATCCATTGAAAGGAAGTAGCTTCTGGGTATATTTAGGAGTTGGAGTTCTATCAGGCCCTCCTCTGCTTTTTGGTGCTGATTTTATTTCCCTCTGCTTTGACAGGAATTATAATTCCTGTGACGCCAAGCAGCTCAATCAATTAAATTGTCAGACAAACGTCCAGAGACTTCCTAGTACACCGCTCCTCAATAAACAATGCTTCCAGGCATCGGGATGCAACCTGATCCTCGTCAGATGAGTGGAGATCCTCCGTGCCTCCAGTTTTAGGTGCATGAGGATTTGCTGGGATAAACGACATGATTGCACCACAGGAGCCCCTGTTAGAGGGCTGTAAGCACTTTCGGAAGGGTAGATTAAGCCCTCAGCTCAGACATTATAGGATTTCATGTGCTACCATAGAAGCCAGGAGAACATCATCTCGGCTTGTACAGTAACACAAGCACTGAGGATTCAAATTAACGACACCTAGAACCAGACATTTTGGAGGAAAAGGTTTGTGGACACCATAGGATCCATACTATTCACATGTGCTTTTGGAATCAGACCACACATCAAGTCCACATTTGCTGTTATAATAACCTACACTCTTCTGGCAAGATGTTCCACAAGATTGTGGTGAGTGTGAAGGTGTTCAGTAGGGTTGAGATCCAAGCTCTATAGCAGGCCCATCTAGATCTTCCACTCAGAACCCATATCTTCATGGAGCTGGCTTTGCGCACAAGAGCATTGTCGATCCAGAACAAGTTTAGAAAAACAATTTAATCCTACACACCTAAAGACGTCCTATACAATAACACATCTCCCACTTTGTGGCATCACATCCAGCTGGAAAATCAGGTGTCCCAATACTTTTGTCAGTCGAGTATCCAGTAGATATCAGTGCAAAGACAAACATATCCAGTTGTGATAATAGACACACCACACCCTGCTGCCTCTCCTACGCTAAATGGCACGTCGTATTGTACATAATTATAATATATAAACTCTACTGATCATCTTATAATTACAGGTATTAAAATGTTCTTTACGCATTGTGTACATGAACCCGAAAATTAATTTGTTCTTTTCCAAATTACTTTTTCCCCCCAATCAAACTTCAGACCAGCTTCCCCCCCATATGTATACTTTATTAAGTACATCCTGTCTACTTACTTTAATTAAAACCAAGTGTTGAATCCAATGCTGGCAAAACAACCTGCACAGGTGCCAACAAGAAAATCTGAACAGGCAATGCCACAAAAAAAAAAAAAAACATCTACATCCATTATTTCATAGCAATCAGTCCTTCAACCACACAGACACCTTTTATATAAAGATTTTAAAAAAAGTCCAGGGTCAAAAGTATTTGGACACCCGACTTTTACAGCCGTACATGTTTCATCCCTGAAATGTTACCACAAAAAGTGCATGAAGTCTTCGAATGAAGTTAAAAGACATTTTCCTTCCAATGAATAAAAGACCCAAACCTTGTTCCTGCATGATGTCCCAGTGCACAAAGCAATCTCCAAGAAGATATGGGTTGGCGTAGAAGATCTTAAACGAGCCGCTATAAAGCACTGACCTCAACCCTATTAAACACCTTGTGCATGAATGACAACACCACGAGAAATAATACGTTAAAATGAGGCTGTATTTACAGTGGAGAAAGTTAGAGCACACAGCATGGATACATGATCTTTTTTTTTCAACAAAAACATAAAAAAAAAAACCAAAAACAGAATTTTCATTTTATCAGTAAAAAAAAACAGAATTTTCATTTTATCAGTAAAAAAAAAAAAAAAAACTCCTGAGAAATAACATTGGCCTTTAATTATACAGCTGCTCTAAAGGACAAACCCCCTGCTGGTGAAAGTACACCATGGCTTTTAATTAGAACAAGAAATGAAATAAATCATTCAGGAGACACA
The DNA here is from genome assembly GCA_024362625.1 of Silurus asotus. NCBI lineage: Eukaryota > Metazoa > Chordata > Actinopteri > Siluriformes > Siluridae > Silurus > Silurus asotus. Next base: position 1,194,899 of record MU551596.1, on the reverse strand, counting down.
AACAGGAACTTGCTCATGTGATCATGTGACCAGAAATAGCATTTGGCAAATGCTTCAATAAATCTGGCTGATCGATAATCGGTGAAATCTGGAAAAAATAAAATAAATCCAATCATATAAAACCACTAATTTCTCATATTAAAATTATTAGACATCGTACATACTGCGAGCTGCACCCTGAGACTGAACCAGATACAAATTGTAAAAATTTATAATCTGCTTTCAAGGTATTTTGTAATTCTTTTTCTTGTACATTCCAGTTAAAAAGATCTTTCTTTTTTTTTTTTTTTGCTGAAATTTGTAACTATAACAATCTATAACAAAAGAATCTTAAGTTTAAAAATTGTAAAAAGAATTAAGAAAACCATATAAAAACAAAATTGCTGGTTTGCCAAACAGTTTTTCAGAATAAAATTTTAAAACGAAATCGGGCTCAGTATCGTCTCCAGCGTCCGTCTCTCGGCTCTCTGCGTCGGTCAGGCGTATAATCTCGGTTTCGGCCTCCGCTGCGATCGTCGTGTTGGTAGAAGTCGTTTCTCCGGTGCCGCTCGCCGCTCCCGTGCCCGTGGTGGCCAGCGGAGTCTTGCTGGTGGGCGGGCCTTTGGTTCCAGGGGGCGGGGCTGTCTTTTTGCCAGGAGCTCCCTGAGCCGCCTCTGAACTGTTGCTGCTGCATGCCGAGCTGAAACGTGCCGGCCAACTGCTGCATCTGCTGCATCTGGACCTGCCACATGTTGTTCCTCTGTTGAAAGAGAGAAAACGCACTACATGGACAAACGTTTTCCGACACCTGACTTTCCTGCCATTTGTGGTTTCTCTCCAAACTGCTACCCCAAAATTGCAGTATATGCAATGCCCCTGTGCACAAAGCCAGCTCCATTAAGACATAGTTTGGATAGGAAGATCTTGAGTGGCCTGCTATGGAGCTCTGATCTCAACCCTACTGAACACCCCAGACCATCAATACTTGACTTTACTAAAACACTTGTGGCTGATGAACAAAAATCTCCATAAGCACACTCCAAAACCTAGTGGAACATCTGGGGGCTAAATGTGGAATGCGATGTTTAAAAACCACATACCGTACCGATGACCGGGTGTCTGCAAATATTTGCCAATAGAGTGTATCTGCATAATTTGAAACTAGTTTTAGAGTCACAAGGAACCTAATTGTACCGAGCCTTCTGATTGGTCGAAAAGAGTTGGTTTATTTACTATTACAGCATACCCCAATTTCCTGACAGGAAAGTCTTTTTTTAGTACGTTGGTATCATAAATTTACTTCATTAATGAAGGCCTGTAAAAGAGCGACTGTTTCAGCATCTACTTAGCTAAACACGAACATGAACTAGCTCGTCATTCTTTAATTAATACAAATATAAATGCCGGATTAAATAACACATTGGATTATTTTGCTTTAATAGCATGCCCCGTCAGGTTTTATTCGTCACAAGAACAACTGCCAAGTGTGAAATAAACACAAACTGGATTGTGTGAAAGAAAAAAAAAAAAGGGAATCCGGGTTTAATCACCATATAGCCAATTGTGCAGCTTAAGTCATGAGCACTTCAAAATATCCGAGAGCAGGTTTTTTTTTTCCACACAGCTTTCAGAGTTAATCTTTGAAATACCCAGTGAAGCCTGTAGGATTAGTATTTTACCATTTCAAATCAGCAGCCATCAGTCGATCCTTGACAGCTCTATTCAAGCCTTTACATGCTTTTTGATACCTTTTTTTTTTTTTTTTTTTTTTTTTACTATTTAAGAGCAAACTATTTAAGAGACTTACCACCACCTGCTTCTGAAGACTGTCTGGTGAAGCGAAAGACCTCTGAAAGTTCTGAGGAGGAGAAAATGATGGAGAGCTCATCTGATCTGGAGTCCGGTCATGCCTGCATGTCACACATCACATTAACATCAGTTCCACGTGTAAGCGCCGCAGAGTGCTGCTTATTCGGTGCAGATGTGATTGGTGAAGGATACCTGGAAGCACGGTGTGTGGGTGTGCTCGCTGGACTTAGGTTCTGAGAGTTCGCAGGGCTTTTTCCCTCCTGATTTATATGACTGCTGCCTGTTACAAACCCAGAGTCCGGGAAACCATTAGAAATGCAAACACCGAACATTTCAACTGAGCCATGAGAAGTTTCCTACCTGCTCTGAACTGCAAGTTGAGCTGCCTTCCGTAAAGACGGATCCCCCCAAGCAGGTGCATGCTGTAAGGGACCGAAACTTCATGCTTAAAGTTCACAAAGGCGAACTGTTTCGAATTCCCGTCGTTGTCCCTCGGGATTTTTACTTTGATCAGAGGCCCCGCCTGCAACAGGAAATGGACAGAATGAAGACAATAAATATAGAGATGTGGAGGAAAAATGTATTGGAAGTCCAACAGTTAGGAGCAAAGATACAAATTAATAATGCAATGGGACATGACGGACTTGTCCCTGTATTTAAAAGGAAAATGAAAGTTATAGAGAGCGAGAGAGAGAGAAAATAGGCTCAATAATTCTCTAAAATAAACATTTAAACTGATCTAAGTCACATCAGGCTTGACATGAATTGTTTCAGCGATGAACCGGTCAATAGTCAAGAAGTTTTTAATCGTCATTTCTACCGGAACCCTGGGGCTACATTTAATAACAGTTACATGCAGAACACAGGGTTAGGGACTAAAGTAAGTGCCCATGTCATGTAAAGTGCATCGTATGATAACGAGTACAGACAGACAACACAAGACCGTGTGGGACAGATACACAAAACACAGAATACTAAATATCGCCGACCAGTAAATCTGCTGTATACTACGATTATACAGTAATGTGCAAAGACTATAAACAAGAGTGTATTTGTAAAAAAAAAAAAAACACAATGTAGTGCAAAAACAGCATGTAAACAGCACACTATAAAAAATGTAAATATTAAATGGTGGTAGAATGGATTCAGAGGAGTATTGTGTGTGTGTGTGTGTGTGTGTGTGTGTGACGTTCAGTTTCAGTTCTGTGTGTTGAGAAGTCTGATTGCTTGAGAGAAGAGGGGAAAAAAAATAAACTGTTGCACAGTCTGGATGTGAGGCCTGAATGCTTCTAAACCTTTTTCCTGGTAGTAAGAGGGTAAAGAGTGGGTGTTGGCTTTGCAGATGTGGTGTGTGGTATAAAATGTCCATGATGGAGGGGCGAGAGACTCCAAGAGACTTGTTTTACTATATGGACAAAAGTATTAGGACACCACTTTAACAGCTAAATGTGGTTCCTCCCCAAAATAAAAGTTAAAAGGCACACAATTACATGGAATATTGTTGTCAAGCATCAACTTTTCTTTTCATCTAGGAGACCAAAAACTGTTTCAGCATTATAATTGCCCCTGTGCACAAAACCAGCTCCATGGGTTGAAGTGGAAGTGATCTTCGTCAAGTGTCACGCAAATGATATTGTAACATTCTTTCATCCATCCATCATTTAATACGCTCTATAGACAAAAGTATTGGAACACCATTTATAGTTCTTTCCCCAAACTGTTGCCACCAAGTCGATTGCATAGGGTGTCTTTGAATACGGTAGCACTTGAACCACAACACCCAAATCTGTTCCATCATGGCAATGCCCCTGTGCACAAAAGCAGGAGATCCATGGAGATATTGTATGGAGAGAAGGATCTTTCGTGGCCTTTTATAGATCTCTGACCTCAACCATATTAGGATGAATGTGAACACTGACCGCACCCCAGACCTCCTCACCTTAACTACATCAGTACCTGACTTTACTAATACCCTGAACACAACACCACTCCAAAATCTAGTGGAACATCTTCCCAGAAGAGTAGAGAATATTATAACAGAAAGTGGGGACTAAATGTGGAATGGGATCCACACAGCAATCTTATGATCATATGTACACAAAGATTTGTCAATGCAGTGTATACTATAATAATTTTCTTTGCCAGCCAAAATATTACGAGCAGTTGGAAGACTTCCAGCCAATCCTGGGATCCTGCAAGATTTAACTAGCCAATCACTGCACAGGGGGCGGGATTTACAGCAATAATGATGGGGATGAAGAAAACACAATTTCAATACACAGACCTGTTTTAATTGAGTGGAAACAAAACCTAAACATATTATATATATGCGTTCCTGCACTTCCTCATGGATGTATGTATATACACATCCATATTTATTTTTAATAATAAATTCAACAAGATACAAGCTAGCAATAAATGCTATGCTAGCAGGATGACGTTACAGTGAATAATAACGTATTAGCATTGCAACCTATATACTGCATACACACTCAGTAAACACCTGCAAACCTGCTCATTAATCTCATATTCAGTATATTCCAGGTTTTTATTAACGCATGTACGCGCTCATTGATCAGCTGCTAAGACGCTACTAAGAAAACAGCGTTAACTCGCCTGTAAAAACAGCTCAAACAAAAGCTCCTCTGTTACTTGAGAGTCCAAGTTGCCCACAAACAATGTCCGATCTGCTTCATCTGCTATGCCCATTATCTCGCAAAAGGGCAACAGTACAGCTTTATTACCAAAGCGCTCCACGAGACGGGTCGAGCAATGTTTATAGCGATAGACTATTGCCGTAAAACGAAGGCCTGCCGTATGTCGCGACCTACTGTCGTGCTGAGCTTCCGATTTGCGACACTGTTGAGCAATTCTCCTCTAGGCCTTATGAAGACGCTGTTTACACATTTCTCAGGAGCTTTGTTATATATATTTTTTTACACAATCAGCAAATAAACAGAAGATATTTGCTTTATTTTGTATTCAGATAGTAACCAACGGATTAATTTGCACCACACTATCGACTGGTTGGCTAGGGACAAATATATAAGGGATAAACTTACAGGCACTAAACTTATAGACACTAAGATACACCGATCAGGCATAACATTATGACCACCTGCCTAATATTGTGTTGGTCCCCCTTTTGCTGCCAAAACAGTTCTGACCTGTCGAGCATTAACATCATGAACTTCTTCAGCAGTTTGAGCTACAGGAACTCGTCTGTTGGACCAGCCTTCGCTCCTCACGTGCATCAATGAGCCTCGACTGCCCACGACCCTGTCGCCGGTTCACCACTGTTCCTTCCTTGGAGCACTTTTGACAGACACTGAACACTGCAGACCAGGAACATCCCACAAGAGCTGCACTTTTGGGGATGCTCTGACCCAGACGTCTAGACGTCACAATTTGTCAAACTTAATCGAATCCTCACGCTCACCTATTTTTCCAGACGTATCTTTTTAGCAAGGCCTACACATAACACATATCACATATCATAACCTTGTGCTCTAGTACATTTGATTACATGCACATTATCAACTTGTGCTTGTTAATATCATGAATCCATCCCGAGGCATCCTGAGCTTGCACCAGCTCCAGTCACGTTCCACCTCATGAGGATTATGGCCCTTCAAAAAAAGTAGATGCCGACCCCACAAACATAAAGAACCATCTAAAGACGTACCAGTGCCAATTGGATCCCACTTCATGTTTTGACACTGGACCTTTTTGAGTGCCATGGAGAAGCTGGTGTTGGATCTGTGCTAATCGCAAATGTTGAGCTATTTTATGAGTTGCTCAGTAGCTCCTGGACCCATAATGTCAAATGACTGTAAAAGACTGTAGAAAGGACATTACTTATAATCTTACATTCAAGTGCTCATGTTAGTTCTCACTCTCCAGTGTTCTGTATTGTTTTAAAGACTATAATCACACTCTTGATGTCACCCAAATGAGGATGGGTTCCCCTTTTGAGTCTGGTTCCTCTCACAGTTTCTTCCTCATAACACTTAAGGGAGTTTTTCCTTGTCACAGTCGCCACGGCTGTTCATCAGGGATAAACACACATCGTTCACCTTAACAGTTAAATTCTGTAAAGCTGCATTAAGACAATGTCTGTTGTGAAAAGCGCAATAGAAATAAACTTGACTTGACTTGCTGCCTGATAAATCCCACTAACAGGTGCTGTGATGAAAAGATAATCAGTGTTAACCACTTCATAGGTCATAATGTTATAATGTCATACTGTTATGCTTGATTAGTGTATATTTTTTATCTCTCTAAAGCTGACAATGTCCACTGATAAATGTGCTATACCAACACAAAAAATGGATTTAATTGATTTGAATATTCGGGGGAATATTCTTGATCAAAGATTTCTGTATGTTGTAGGATTATTTTATTGATTCATCCATCCATCCATCCATCCATCCATACATACATCCATCCATACATTCATTTTTGCTTTCTTCCTTCCTTCCTTCCATCCATCCCTCCATCCATCCATCCATCCATCCATCCATCCATTTATTCATCCACCCATCCAGCCATTCATTCATTCATCCTTTCTTACTTCCATCCATTCAGCCATCCAGCCATTCATTCATCCTTACTTCCTTCCATCCATTTATCCATCCATCCATCCATTCATCCATCCATCCATCCATCCATCCATTTATCCATCCATCCATCCAGCCATCCAGCCATTCATTCATCCTTCCTTTCTTCCTTCCTTCCATCCATCGCTCTATCCATCCATCCATCCATCCATCCATCCATCCATCCATCCATCCATCCATCCATCCATCAAATATTGTAATGTATTATAGTGGTTACAATTTGACTATCGAGACCTAATCACTATGAAACAAATTATTGATGTCTGTAAACCAATTGTGAAATTTATTTACAATAAGTTAAATTCATTTCCTAGTAAGTATCTATCAAAATATAACAGTGCTAATAATCGATCCAATACAGAGTATTTTTTTTTCAACATTTATTCATGTATTCGATGGTAATTTATAGTGTAATTTAGAGTTTGACATTATATTACATTTCAACAGTGTATTTTAAAAAAATATAAAATGATTCAAGAGCAATTTTCTATTTATTTATTTTATAACGTGAACAATTTAGTTATTGGAAAACATTAAAGAGCATGAAAATATTGTTCATTCATTAATCTTAAGTAAAGATTATCTGTAATGGTTTGCAGCAGAGCAACATCCGCAAGCTGAGTAAAAAAAAAGATTTATCCGTTTTATTTAATTTATTATTATCATTTTTTTACAGACTTGGTTTGGAGTTTTGGCGAATTTCAGACTTTTATTTTTAGTGTCTGTGTCTCAGGTTCCACTTTTCTGTAAACATTTAAGGAAAAGCTGCTTTATGCTGCATGATTCATGGCCATTCTTTCCACTAGATGGTATTTCTGGGACTCGTTCAGACCTAATGAAAGTGGGATCTCAGCAGTCCCAAGCAGGTGTCATTATTACATGCCTGAGTCGTGTGTGTACTCAGCCATAAACACGAGTGATGTATTAAAGCCACTTTGAATTGTTCTGGCTCCAAAGTGCAATGAGGTATTTCCAACTGGCAGCCCGAAATATGCAATTCATCCGAAATTAATAAAATGGCACCTGCGCGTGTCTCGCCGTCAAAATGAGCACCAGTGATTTTTGTCTTCCCACAGAGGCACTTTCATTCCCACTAATCCTTTTTCTGCCCGGTTCAGTACATGACGCTGCTGGACAGATATGCAGGTCTGGAATTAATCCGAACAGATGAACAAGAGATCGGAAAAGCAGTATGGCCTTGAAATGATTAAATTTAAGAGTTGAAGTATATATATATAATTTTTTTTCTTCACTCCCTAAATGTAATAATATCGCAGCATATTGACTGGTTGACTCCTGACTTGTTGACCCCGTCTCCTAACCCCTTGTAGATTAAACTAATTATTTACAATTTATTTTTTTAAACAGCATTCTCTATGTTGAAAGACAAAGTATGTTTAAAAAAAATTCTATTGTTACAGGAAATAAGTTGGTATTATGCAGTTTACAAACAGTCATTAAAGTAATTTGTCATTAAAAAATATGATATACATCGAATGTTGTTGTCAATATAACAAGTTATTAAATGTTATTGCAGCTATAAACACCATTCTTTTTCTCTCTCTCTCTCTCTCTAATGAGGTTCAGGCAAAAGGTGTCATGTAAGCCAGAAACATACATTTCCTGAAGGCTTTCCAGTGGTGGAAGTTCAAAGTTTAAACTAAATGTAGCTTCACCTAGATAATATAAAAAAACAACACCTTCAAAACATGCAAAAATCTACTGTACAGTCCTGACTATCTCAGGTGACATTCCCATCTGATGTATGTGTTGTTCGGATGTAAAACACTCGGCAATGTGTGTGGTCTTTTAAGATCTTTTGAGACACATGCATGTTGCTTTTGTTTCTATGCAACAAACAGAGTAAAAGGCAAAAACACACACGAATTAAACAGCGAATGACTGCAAAGTTCAGTGCACAGATGAGGTACCAAATTTGACATTTTGGTCTAAAGGAGAAGATCTTCTATAGGACTGTGAACAGGAGAGAAGATGTTTGCAGACTGCATCACACCCACAGTCACACATGGAGGTGGAAATGTAATAGTTTGGGGTTGTTTTGGAGCAGGGAAGGTTGGAGACTTATTTTGGGGTGAAAGGAAAACTTACTAACATGGCTTTCACACCATGCTATTCTGTTTGGACTGCGACTCCTCCCTAAAACAAAACAATGAGCCGAAGCCTTTCTCCAAACTCTGGAAGCGTTAGTTAGAGAGAGTTAGTTATCTATCATGGAACAGCCTGACATGACACTCCATCAAAATCCTATTGAACAACTCTGGGACGAACTGGATCTCAAGGTCAGAAAGAAATCTTCAACTAGTAAGGAACACTTTTTGCAACTTTTATAAAAGGTAAGTATTTTAGCTGAATGTTTGGAGAAACGAACTGTCCAGATGCCAAGATTGTTTAAAGCCGTTATTCATGCTAAGACATATTTTTTTTTCATTATTATGCCTATATTTCTATAAGATATTCGTATGTTATATATAAGTTATGTATTTTCCTACCGTTGTGTATAGTGTAAAGTGAATGTGATGAAAGTTATGAAAGAACCAGAGAAGCAAGCACAATGTTAAGATGAAGACAAAGGTTATTGTTCACAATACACAACTGAATGGCATCATTTATACAGAATTTTTTATATGTGTGTATGCTGTTGATATGTTTATGTGAACATAAATTTCACAATGGAAATAGTGACAAAGCTGAAAGCAGAAAAAAAAAATATACAGTATATATGTGTGTGTGTGTGTGTGTGTGTGTGTGTGTGTGTGTGTGTGTATGAACTTATTTCAAATAAATAAGCCAGAGGCATTAGTGGCAAAAGAGAAACCTCACTCAAAATATATTTTGATGCTGAATGAAAAGAGGAGAATGTGTTACAATTACTGTGTTTGGTAGTCGTCCTTGTCCAGAACGACTTATCTAATGTACACTCTATATTGCTCAAAAGCCCACCAGTGGCAGTGTTTTCTAAGAACTCATGACCTTCTGATCAGATATCCAACATCTGTAAAACACTGAGCTTCACTTTCATCATCTTTCGCTACGGTTAAACCTGGATTGTTCATTGCAGTTATAAATTGTAGCAGCAGATGGCGGTGTTGATCCTCAGTTCAATCCTACTCAAGAAAGGATTCAGTAAATCGCATCTATTACGTTCTGAGATTCTTCACCTCGTTTATTCTACAAAATATCAGATACAAAACAAGAGAAGCAGGAAAAGATAAATTATGTTCTTCATTCTTCTCATTCTGCTCAGTCTATGGTTATTGCTGCTTAATTACTGCTGGATTAAATTTGAAAGGATGATAGTGTGTGTTTTACACATAGTGTGTGTTTTACACAATTTACAATTTGGATGTAGAATAAAACAGAAGAAAAAGTTCATTACATTTGTGAAATATTTCTAAAACTGGATAGAGCTGGTGTATATCACTTCATCAACCTGCTGTATGTTTGTTTATTAAGTTTGTGACTTGACCTAATAAAACTGTATATTACCGATTATTAAAAAAGTATTTTTTTGTTCCTAATGTGCACACTGGCCTTTTAAATGGTTTGTTTAAACATTTCAATGTTATTAAAATGCCTCAAAATGATTTTATATATTATTCGAACATGGAGAGTCTATATCCATATACACTAGATAGAAAAAAAATGTGTGGACACCTGACCATTACATTTGTTTGTGTTTTATGAACATCCCATTACACATAATTTTAAATTCCTGATATCCTCCTCTCTTCTGGGAAGACGTTTATAGATTTTAGAGTGTGATTTAGGTGATTTACATTTACGACACCCTTAGAGCGACTTACATTTTAAGTCTTATTCATACAACTAAGCATCTATGGGATTAAGGGACTTACTCAGGGGACCAGGAATTGCAGCCTGATGTGGCTGGGGATTAAACTCATGACCTTCGGATTCAAAGGTGTTTAGTAGGGTTGGGGTCGACTGCAGGACACTCAAGATCTTCCTCTCTATCCCATGTAAAGCATATCTATAGGGGCATTGTAATGCTGGAACAGGTTTGGGTCTTCTAATTCAAGTAATGGGAAAATTGAATGCTACTACATCCAAATAGCTTCAATACAATTGTGTGCCTCCAGCATATAGTGTCCCAATACATTTGTCCATACAGTGTAGGCACATGTCCTCTACGCAGTTGACCTTCAATCCAATTTTTCCAAGATGGACACCAAGGTACCAAACGAACAATGTTTTTTTTTCACCAAATGCTTTTCAGTAAAGACTTTAGGGAACCCATTCTGTAGATTTCAACTAGCACAGGTCTTCTCTTTTACAGGAATTCCTGCCTGGCTGAGCCGACTCTCGCCAATCCACACAAAGCGTAATCATTAGCGACACACGTATGCATATTGAGCAGCTTGAATTGTGCAGCGTGAAGTGTTTACACAGCCACTAGGACCAAACGTCAAACATTACACTTAGCATGATTTCCATTTGAGGCTCGTCTCCAGCACGAGCAAGCTTCCTTAACGAAGTATAACGTTTTATTTATTAAGGAAAGGAAGCTGATTAGTTTATGTGAGCATGAGGTTCAGCCCAGTGCCTCAGGCAAAAATGGGCGTGAGTAAACATTAATGGGATTGAGAACTATCTTGGGATGGGTGCGTCACACACTTAGCACTTAACTGATATCCTTTATTAGGCTTTCGAATCATTTATTAAGATTGTATAGCATCACTCTGAAGACCAGGGTCCAAGCTTTATGCTCATGTGTGCCATGTAAGACGTGACTTAAATACCAGTGCTCATTAACCAAAATGTGAATCAGGGGCAAGCAGTCCATTCACATGATCCATTGAGGTACAGTCACAGAGGCTGTTCGGAAATGTAGTCCTGCTCTAATGTCCAGTTCATCACACATCCTATAAATTCACACACTCATTCACATTATAATTGAGACAAGCTACTTTAATGTTTATGGGCGGAGGGAGGAAACTCATGCTGGCACGTGGAGAGCAATCAACACGTGATCTCAGGATGGAACAGAAGATCCTGGAGCTGTGATGTGGTGGTGTTCATTTCTTGTAAAATGCAATGTTTGTAGGAAAGTTCTGTCTTCAACTGTGGTGGACATAAAGAGCAAATGTAATTTGTTGCTTTATTTAAGTAGCTTTTTTTTTTTACATATCTGTATTTTATTGATGTATTTCTATTTGGAGCAGGGTTGGTTCTAACCAATTATATTAGGGAGGGCTGGAACAAATAATAAGAGGGCAATCAATAGTAGTGGCCCCAGCACCTATTCCAGCTCTCCCAATTACTAATGTTTACAAAATTAGAAAAAATCAATTTTAAAATAGAATTAAACAGGGATAATGATAACAACTTCAAAAACTTAAAATGGCAAAACTCTCTTTCGAAATGGTAAAACTCTCTTTTACCATTTCAACTCTAAACCTTGTTTTTATTGGACCAGACTTTTTCCTTTTTTGTAAGATATTTGTTCTTTTTTCTCAATTCATTATTTAACCAAAGACATTTTAGAACCACTTTTCTTTTAGCCACTTTTTATATAATTTTTCTTTTTCACTTTATTACTTTATAACCAACAGCAACCTGAAATTTAATTTGTATTGTTTATTAGTTTCTCTTTTTTCTGTCTAGCTATTGTCCTGTCCATCCATCCAGCCCTCTAGAAGTGCAAATAGCAACAATTGTGCAAAATGACAAGTGCAGATAAATATGCAAGTACCGCAATTTCCGGACTATCGAACGCACCCATACAGTATATAAGCCGCACCCACTGAATTTGACAAAGATTTTTATTTTGAACATAAATAAGCCGCACCTGTCTATAAGCCGTCTATATTTCCTACACTGAAACTAATGAACTTTACACAGGCTTTAACGAACGGTGTAAAGGGTGAAATATGTTGTGGCTCCTTTAAGAGCAGAGCGCATTTTTCCGCTATTACTGCATGTGTGCAAGACCGAGGAATATGTCCTTATTATTTTCTGATGCTTATTTCTAAGTTTCTTTGACTAACCCATAAAGATGTTGCCAAGAAAAATAAAAAAGCATGAGTTTTGGAAACTTGTCTGTGCTTATATGATTTCTGTTGCAACTGGAGTTAGCGAGCTCTCCCATGACCCAGACCTGCTGGCTATGATTTAGGGAGACTTTTACTTTAACTTTACTACAATTTAAAGTCTCTTACTTTTTACTCAACTACATTTTGCGAAATCAGTCGTTGCTTTTTATTTATGAGTGGATAAAAACTTAACTGGTCAAACACGAAGGAAGTCACCAATCAGGATCGATCACATGTTTTAAACTGGTTTTGTTGGCATTTTGTGTATCTACTTACAACCAACATACAGTTCGGCATCAGTTCAACAGCAAGCAGAACATTTAGAGAGGAATAAATAATGAAAGAAACTCCCGAATCGAACTCGCCACAACACGTGGCATGATTTGAAAAGAAGGTTTTGGGCTCATGATAATTTTTTTAGATATCAATCAGTGTTTGACTCATTAATGATCGATTAATAGATCATTGTGCTGAAAGTCACATTATTACATAAACTGAGTTGAGTCTTTTGACAAAAATGATAATAGGAACATTATTATAATAAATGCTATAATAAATCATAGTACTTTGGATACTTATGTTCATTTGAAACTAAATCCTTTTGTACTTTTACTTGAGCAAAAGATTAAGAGGGACACTTTCACTTTTACTGGAGTCATATTTTACTGAGTTTATCTCTACTTTAACTCAAGTACATGCTTTTGTATTATGTTCATCACTGGCATTTAAAAAACTCCACATGCATAGTTCAACATTTTGTTTCTTTCAATTTACATGCAAATAATTTAGAATTTAGGATTATTTTAATTATTACATAATTAATTAAACTCATGTCAGTTTATTTTATTAAAATCTTTTTTTTTTTTAAAGCCTGCTATTGTCATCTACATTTTTATTCCTAATTAGCAAACCAGAGGCAAAGGGGGTGAGAAAAACCTTAGTGAGGTGACACATGGAAGAAACTTTGAGAGAGACCAGACTCAAAAACAGAACCCGTCATCTAATGGATGACACCGGATAGTGAAATTATAAATATTGCACATGCTGTGACTTCACACATGCTGTGAACTCCTGGGATGGAGCAAGCATGGAAAGTGCAAATCTTTGTGGGATTCATTTAGGACCATCTTTAGCGACAGAAAGTTACAAGTCAAGCATGTTGAACATCTGCTTTGCTGAAACATGAGATCTCTTTTATGTGAAATATTCGACTTCTATTACTTAGAATATCATTGAATCTTTCTCAATGCCACTGAGGGAATAGTGATCAATAATGTTTAATTTAGGAGGCAGACATGATTCTTATTGGCTCCTCTTTTTGCTCTTTGCAGTATATTCTTGCAGTTGTTTATGTATCACACACACATGCATGAATATTTATACACTTTTGTATGCTATATTTAGGCAATAGATATAAGTTATATTATTACAACTGTGTAACCAATGGATTATTATGAGAGCTTGTTATTTCTTAAATAAGATTCTCAGACTACATATATACAGTAGCACAGTTATTTTACTAGATCAACATTTTAATTTAAAAGTATACACTATATGGACAAAAGTATTGGGACACCCGACTTTTACATCCACATGTGGCTCTCACACAAAATTAAAGGCACTCAATAGTATAGGCTGGTTTTGGATGTGATTGTATTATATTTTCCCTTCACTTGAAATTTAGGAGACCCAAACCTGTTCCAGCATGACAATGCCCAATTCGAGCCCCATTTAGATTTGCTTTGCATGGGTATGGTGTTTTTATGAACTTGAATAGCCTGACTTAAACCTATGGAACACCTTTGAGAGCATTTGGAGGTCTGAAAGCCTCATCAACTCACCTGCATCAGTACCTGACTTGTGGGTAAAGGAGCACAAATCTCCAAAATCTCAGTCTAAAATCTGGTGGAACATCTTCCCAGAAAAGTGGTTATTATCACAGCAAATGAGAACTAAATGTCGACTGGGATGCTTAAAAAGCACATACCAATCTTAACAAACCTTTTCCATATATTGTATATAGATATAGATTATTTTTATAACTATACTGTTCAAAACAAATTCAAAACACAAAATCCTGACACTGGAGCTCCATGAAGGTACAGTTTATATGTGTGGGAGTGGGAGATCTTGAGTGGCCTGTAATAGATATATATAAAAATGTTTACCCCAAAGGAAAAAAAAAAAGGTTTTATATATACATATGCATATGAATTTTGCACCCCTGTTTATTGCAGAATTTCATTTACCACATAAATTTTTTCTCAGATTTTTCCGGTTTCTCGCGGATTGCACGATAGACCAAAAGACATATAGGGAGTTGCTGTATAGAGTTTTATGTTAAAATAATAAAATTCATTGATAAAAATATAATTATTAATTATAAAATAAAGTAAAATGTTAATAAAGTACAGCAGTGTATACATAAAATAGCATTTTTGGGGTTGGTTTTCTGTTTATCATGGGCAGTTTTGAAACGTAACCACCGCAATAAATGGGTTATTACTCTATCTATCTATCTATCTATCTATCTATCTATCTATCTATCTATCTATCTATCTATCTATCTATCTATCCATCCATCCATCCATCCATCCATCCATCCATCCATCTATCTATATATCTATCTATCTATCTATCTATCTATCTTTCATCGACTTATATCAAAATACAGTGGAACCTTGCCACTCGCTACCTCGATAGTTTGTGACTTTTTATTTGGAACCGGACTGAAAGGAACTCGCAAATAAACGTGAGTGGCTCAAGAAATTCAGAGTAACATAGAAATCAGTTTTAAAACAGAGTTTGTACTAATAAATTACATCAAAATATTTTACAAACTATCTATCTATCTATCTATCTATCTATCTATCTATCTATCTATCTATCTATCTATCTATCTATCTATATATATATATATATATATATATATATATATATACACTTTTAATATACTTTCATTCTTTTTATACTTTACTTTTATTATTTTTATTAAAATCTTTTTTGTTTGTTTGTTTTTATCTTGTATTTGTATTTGCATGTTTACATGTTGGACAGTCGAAAGAAGCGTTTCACTACATCAAGTCACTGTATGAATGTGTTTGTGCCAAATAAACTTAAAATTAACACTTACTCATGTGATTAGTTTTGGCTCATGTGGGAGGATATACAGTATAAGAGGAAAACTTTATCAACCTATATAAAGCATACTAACACTGGAAGATAAAAATAGATATGGGCTGACCTCATGCCTGGAAAGCTTCATTTTGGCATGTTGATTCATAGTCTTGTTAGCTGAACCGTATGATGAAATCCCATCCTGACCAGAAGTCCAGTTAGGTAACTGTAAGCTAACAGTAAGAGTTGCATCATGCTTGAAATATATTTCAGGATATACTGTAAACAAACACACACACACACACACACACACACACACACACACACACACACACACACACACACACACACACACACTCATAGGGGTGACATAGTGACCATTAGCTCTTCAGCCCCCCCCAACACACACACACACACACACCCACACACACAAACACACACACACACACTGCAGGCAGCAGTTCAGCAGGGGTTTAATGACTATGCTGAAATGAAATCATTCTAATTACAGGAAGCTTGACTTATCATGAATCAGAAATGCAGTTTGTAACATTTCACACACAAACACAATTTCACAAAACAATTTTCTCTCAATCTCTCCGTCTCTTTCAGGAATGCTCTTTGCATCGTGATTAGCTCTCTCGATCGAGCTCTCTGGGATTATCTGCAGGTCTTCAAGATTAATTAATCGAGATTTACAATGATAAGCATCATCTAATCTCTGATCTTCAACAGCTTTGAGAGGCTGGTTGATTTTGCTGCATATAGATCAGACAGGACAATAATAACTGTCAAAAAATCTTGGTACATTTACAAAGCAAATGAAAAGAGAGATAAAGAGTACTATAGAGTTTCAATGATTCTCAGGAAGACATTTGAGCTCCAGGCTCACCATCGATCCTCTGCAGGCATGATCAGCATGCTAATGCCCGCATGCCGGTCGAGAAAATTAGGCACTATTTGACCGACTGAGCAATTTGTCCCATCAGTGAATTTAATCTGGTGGAATTAACATAAATCTGACCCAAACCACCATTAGCAATTATACTCGATTTATTTTCCTAAAGTGCCACAAGGCTTGTTCAGCTGACCTTTCATGATAAAATTAAAGCATGGCTGGGGTCTCAGAATCAATAAGCAGTCAGGGAGAAAATATTTTCCGTGCCTTATATGAAATCCAGCAGTAATTCACCATATTAGACTCCATCCACACCTACATGGAGGTTATTTTCTCCATTTTGGGCCACTGAAAATGGAGGAATTTCTGAATTTTTGAAGATGAAATATCAACCTGTTGAACAACGGACAGGTAAATGTTTTGATTGTTGATTTGAGAATGTATTATGAATGTTATGAATGTGACACATGTGCTTATCTTATGTAAATGTGCCAAACACATTTACCTCTATGTAATACCAGTATATTTGGATAGCTCATATGAACAATGCAGTTAAGGAATCTGCATCATGTTTTACATTTTACTTAAGAAAGAAGAAAATAGTTTGTTTTATTGTTTTTTGTTTGTAGATTTTTATACTAAGATGACCTAAACTATAGATTTAAAGCAAAAGATAGAAAATGACAAAAGATGCATTATAAATACATTACTTGAAAGTCTCTAATGTATATATATCCATAGCATTTATAATATTTGGTCACATTTTATGTATTTTTTTAAATATATTATATAATTTCAGCTCCTTTTGCTTTTAACCCTAAAAGCAAACTGAAGACTGTCACTATAGCAACTATGATAAATTGTCTGAGATTGGCTAAGATTTATTATAATAATTATTATTGGACTATAAAGCGCACCCTTATATAAGCTGCAGCTTATAATTTTACAAATATTTTTATTTTTAACATGATTAAGCCGCACCTGTCTATAAACCGCAGACTAGACTAATGTACTTTACACAGGCACGTTACACATGGTGTAAGGGGTGAAATATGTTGCGCTTCCTTTAGGAGCATATCGGTATTTTGGTAATCGCCTTGCACAGCTTTTTTCCGGTATTACTGCATGTGTTCAAGACTGAGGAATATGTCCTTATTATTTTCTGATGCTCATTTCTAAGTTTCTTTAACTAACCCGTAATGCTGTTGCCAAGAATAATAAAAAAGCACGAGTTTTGAAAACCTGTCTGTGCTTATATGATTTCTGTTGCAACTGGAGTTAGCGAGCTCTCCCTTCACCCAGACTCAACGCGCTACAACGGCTTGTATCTACACAGTATCCTACCAAGAAAGTCATTGTTCACTGTCTTCCTCTCAGGCGTTTATCTTTTGGCAACGTCGTGCCTTTAAAAGAAAACGTTTTTTCTCCCGAAGCCGTGCAGCTCAGAACACAGGTGAGGTGCGTTTTTTCGTTTCCGTTCAGAAAATTACATCGGTCTAATGTTATGGGGTTCAGATTTTTGGCTTGAAGTTTGTGAAACCCGGAAAAACGGAGGAAAAATTCATTAATTAGCCGTTTCGTTGTTTAAGCCAAAACGTGGGAAAAAAGTGGCAGTTTATAGTCCAAAAAATACGGTACACATGTTCTTACATTCAATGTTGAAAAATGACAACTAACCCTGTTAGTTTAAGTAAATCCACAATTTGCATTAGAATCCATGCCTAGTCGACAGTATGGTGATATCGGTACATGTGTCTTCCTGATAGAAAACATTTTTCAAAGTGGTGACAGAGTACAAATAATAATAAAAAAGGCAAAAGAAATGATTTTGGATTAATTCTAAGAAAATACACTATATGGAGAAAAGTATTGGGTAAGTTTTCACTTGACACAATTGTATAGGATGTCTTTAAATGTGGTTGCATGAAATCCTCCCATCACTAGAACTAGGAGAATCTGTTCTAGCATGACAATGCCCCTGCGTACAAAGCCAACTTTATCTGGTTTACATGTGTTGTAGTGGAAGATCTTGGCTCTGACTTTAACCCTATTGAACACCTTTGGGATAAATTGGAACACAAGTCTCTCCACAAAACCTAGTGGAACATCTTCCCAGACGATTGGCGCTTATAGCAAATAAGGACTAAATGTGGTGTAAGATGATCATAGGGCATGTATGAACCCTATGTTCAGGTGTCCACACACTGTTTTTTTTTTCCATATAGTGTTTTTTAAACTTTAGCAGTCAGTCAACCAGAAATATTTAAGAAATGAAAGCATTATTTACTTACACTTGTCAGGATAGTTTTACATTTAATTAAGTAGAAAACAAGGCCACGGACTCCTCAATCTTCTTCATAAAGATTTCTCCATTAAGCTCAGTGAGTAAATGAATTGCTTTATGGAATAATTGAATTGACTAACAAACTTCCCAGACTAGAATTAAGCCAAGCTTTTAATAATCAATGAACTCTTTAATGGCCTTGCTGTTTCCTTTCCTTCACATAGTGTCTTATCTCAATAGTTTTTGTATTTTATTTTTTCTTTCAAGAGACAGGCCAGGTGCAAACGTATGCAGCTACTGTATGATTAAAAGTTTTCAGGAATAGTCGAAACAGCATATTTAGCAAGAAAGAAACTGTAACATCAGCATTTACGCAATGAAAACTGCTCTATTAATTTAATATGGCCTTTAGTGGCTTTGCATGCTGTGATTTCTAGCAGTGAAGCAAAACCCAATCATCAGAAACATTTATGATCACAGGCTACAGATTTATCGATAGAGATAACGAACATAAATATGGGAAGTAATATTTTTTGTTGCATTTGGACTGTTACTGTTTAATTCTGTTCTTTGGACACCATTGAAATGAAAGTTATAGTAAAAATCCTGTAGTGAATTATTTTTTTCCCTTAAGCTTTCAGTCTGCCAACCAAAGAGCAAGCATGCTTCCGCCCACTGAGAGCATGCCTAGGTGTTCTTATTTGAATCAAAATCAAGTTTTGATCAAAACAGCATTAGTTCGATTCATCAGCAAATCTCTACACACCATCCAAACAGCCCCAGACTTTCATTCAGTTGGCGTCCAGACAGACCCTGAAGCACTGACACCTACTCAGTAGCAAGCATGAATTTAAAATGGATTTCTAACATTAAACCAATCTGAATATGTTTTTAACCTGGAAACTAATGTTATATAAGCCAGGATATGGGCCATGTAGCAAGCATAAGAGTTTATTCAAATTCAAGAGACTGACCTCCATCTCAAAACTGCAAATGTGATCCATGTCTTTCCCATTGTGGTGGAAAGGTTTGCATGGAAAAGGCTGATTCTGTGATAGGTGTCTTAAAGGAAGAGGACTCATTTGGGTGTGTGGATGGTAGGGGTTAAAAATCCCACGTGTTAATTCATAGTTTTGATGCCTTTAGTGTGAATCTACAATTTTCCTAGTTATGAAAATGAAGGAAACTCTTTGAAATAAAAGGTGTGTCCAAACTTTTGTCAGAATATTGGCAAATATATATATCGTATTGTTGTATATACAAGTCATTGTATGTTCAAACTTTAAAAACTTATCTGAATGTGAATTTTCTCTTCAATTAAACTAGATTAAACTAGACCCAAACCTGTTTTTCCCTGTACAACAAACCAGCTTCAATAAAATATGCTTTACATTCATTGGATTGGAAGGTCTTATAGCCTGTTATAGAGCCTTGGCCTCAACCCTACTGAACACCTTTGGGATGAATTGGAACACTGACTGCACTCCAGGCCTCATCACCTCACCTACATCATTACTTGATTTAACTGTTGCCCTTGTGGCTGAATGAACACAAATTCCCACAAGCCCAAAATCCAGTAAAACATCTTCCCAGAAGATTGGAGGTTATTATAACAGCAAATGGAAGTGTGGAATGGGATGTTCAAAAAGCTCATGGTCAGATGCCCACAAAAATGAGTTCATATAATTTGTTTTTTTTGCTGGTCATTTTTTTTGTTTTTTGTTTTTTTTGGTAAATGTGAAACTGAACTAATTGGCTTCACAAATATAAAAGCTCCCAAATGCATTTATATATTTCGCCGCCTGGCTCTGTCTCCATAGCAATGGAGGCAGAGGATCATGGGTAATGCTGACAGAAATGCCAAAGGTAATCTTTTTTCCTCATTTTATCAGCGAATAAGACTAAAGGGTTAAGGTAAGGGTTATATTGTAATAAATGTGTGTATGTCTTTAATTAACGCATTCTTTTCAATTAACCCGGAAAATACGTTTACTGTTTATTTTTAGATGGTCTTTAATAGCGGGTAGTTTACAGAATATAAAAAAATAAAAACAAGGTTAAAATCTCCTGTTTAAAATGTTGTTATTAATAGATTATATTTTGTGACTATGTCACGAAATCTGATGAGACTGGGCTGAAATATATATATGATATATATATATATATATATATATATATATATATATGCAGCAGGATTAGCATCGCCTCTAGACCCCCCCCCAACACACACACACACAAACACACACACAAAAAAATAAAATCACTTGTTTATTACCGCCTACACACCATGCTTCACACTCTGCTCCCAGCCATCATATTTAATCAATCTTTCAGCCACTTATTGATGGGATGTCCACATATATTTGTCTAAGGCCCCATAGTGCAAGTGAAATATTTATTTTTATATTCAGAGGTCATATATGAGGGAGAAATGTCACCCATGGCACAAACACCCTGCTTTATTCTTCAGTGAAGCAGCAAGCACAGCAACGGGTTTGTGCATAATTGTGCTAGAGGACTATTTATTATCTAATTATGTTGCTAAATGTCTATTACATAAATACATAATTTAAATTAAGCATGTCACATGAATGGCTACTTTGAGACACAATGCTCAAATTATGCTTGAATCCCTCCTGGGTCACTTGTAATTATGATTTTATTACATTGTTTAAATATATGTTTAGTTCTTTCAGATTATAATGAAGATTATGTGTAATTCAGATTACATATAAACACGACCAAGGAAGTATAGCACAAGGGATTAAATACCTCAAATGACATTCTGTATCATGCTGTGAAGAAATGGTATGAAGAAACAAAGTCCAGAATGAGTTCTTTCAAGCCCAGACTGTAGTTTAAATGAAAGACCTGTCAAGTGGTTATATTTGTGCACCAGGATAAAATGATTTCATCTGAAGTTGATGGCACATTGATTGAGAAAGAGCTACTGCAGTATTCAAGACCACCACTGCCAAAACAACGTCAGAAATAGATGAGTCTTCTCTTCAAGGGTTGGTAAAACCCGAGTGAAACTCAAGACTTAAAAATAACATCAAAAACATTTTCAAGGCCAAGGCCATGCATTCATAATTCACTAATTAGGCTGTTTAAAAAAAAAATATATTTCTCAAGAAAAAAAACACAAAGACAAGTCATACAGTTACTTGGTCAAGTCAATATGCTGAGACACAAAAATTTCAAGCAAAGACCAGAAGATCATGACCATACACTGAAAAAACACTAGTATTGGGTAACTGTAACAGAGAAGGAAGTGCTGAAGGGACGCCGGAGGTGTGACATAAACACGCATCATCTCGTTCCCTCAGGGAACTAGGTTTATATACGTAACATAGAGACGTTCCCGTTCAGGAACAAACGCTGTGTCGGAATGCTTTGAGAATGAGAGTCCATGAGAGACCGCCACACTGACCGGTCCCTGACTAGTGTGAAAGAAAACAGCTAGGTCAAAGGACAGAGGTGACAGGAGTGGCACAGAGGTCAAGGTTGTAAAAGGTTGACAAAGGTGAGTGGGGTGGACCAGCCCGCAGCGTTGCAGAGGTCTTGTAGGGACAATCAAGAAGACCAAGCCTTAGAGGCTGCCACACTCCAGGTCGAGTGCACTCTGACCCCGAATGGAGCGGGGAGACCAAAGGATCCGTAAGAGGACGCAATAATGTCAATAATCCATCTGCTGAGGGTCTGCTTATGAGCAGGAAGGACTCTCCTCGGAGGCCTGTAGCAGATAAACAATTGTTCCAACTTACTCAAAGGACTTGACCCGTGGATATAACAGTCCAGTGCTCAGACCGGGTACAGCTGGTTCAATCTCTCCTGGTCTGGGGTCTGGAAAGAAGGAGGATTGAATGCCTGGAGCCTGACAGGTTGCGGGATGACCGAGGGCACCTTGGGGACGTAACCCATAAATCACCTACTCTCCTCAGAAAGCAGATAGCCAGCAAGAACCCGGTCTTAACGGACAAGTGCTTCCATTAAATCTCGGCCAAAGGCTCGAAGGGGGCTCAGACAGAGCGGGGAAGAGGCGTAAAGACGCAGCCTCAGCCACGGATGTCATGGCATCCAGTCCCAGCGAGGCTGGTGGATATAGAGAGAACCACAGCGGACAAGGCGACACAAACAGGTCTACTTGGGCTTTGCCAGATTTCTCCCAAATCTGCTTCACCACCTGAGGGTGGAAGCGCCACTTTCTGGTCTTGGAGAACCTTGCACAGAGCAGCCACTCTTATATGTGTTGATATACATAGAAGGATTGTTCTCTCTTTCCTATTTAATATCATGACCTCCTTGACTTGGATCATAGCATCACAACTATAACATTTTCCTAATAGTCAGAATCCCAAAAAAAAACAATGAATTTAATTTCCCAAATTAAAAATAATAAAGATTCAGAATACCATAGAGGTCAGCAGGACAGAAACGCAGTCTCAGTGCAGGACAAATCAGCCAGAGACCGATAAAATGCAATATTAAAACATCATAATGGAGGACACATCACTGTCTGTGTCCATGCTTGTATATTCATAGGAGCACTTCCTGGTGACAAACAGAAAGAGGAGTCATCTTTGAGACTGTGTCAGGGAAAAGAAAAAAAAAAAGAAAAAAAAAAGAAAGAAAGCAGATTTGCATAGGTACTTTTGCGAGCTGACTCAAAGAACAGGTCAAGGTTATGTTATGCAGTTTAGCTTTTGCTTCTTCACTGAAATGTGTTGAAAATGAAATAAGTGTTATGGTTTGATTTATATATTAGGTAAATCTATCTATCTATCTATCTATCTATCTATCTATCTATCTATCTATCTATCTATCTATCTATCTATCTATCTATGCTTTATGTATGTACGAATGTTTGAGATGCGAAAATTTCATATATGCCAACAAAACGTATCCATCTCTGTACACCATGGCAGCTGCTGTATGCCAGCTGTTGTACTGTAGTACCATTTAAAGGTTTAAGCTTTAAAGTAAAAGCTTTAAGAGTAAAAATGTTTTTTTTTAAAGCATTTTTTGTGCTTTTTGTAGGCATTGCACAATATATTTGTGTATGTGTATGTGTGTGTGTGTGTGTGTGTGTGTGTGTGTGTGTGTGTGTGTGTGTGTCTGTGTATGTGTGTACAGTATATAAAATTTTCATTATCCCTTGAGAACATATAATAAAATAGTTGCTGAAATGTAAGCGGTGTACTTATTTATTTATATATATATATATACACACACATACACAATTTTCTTGGTTCTCCTCACCAGGGTGTCACCACACATGCAGAACAGCATCTGAGCCAAACAAGTTTATTTTATTCTCATCAGACCGCAGAACATGGTTCTGGTAATTGAACAGGTTTTCTTCAGCAAACTGTGGGCTTTCTTGTAAACCAGCTTCAGAAGAGGCTCCTTCTGAGACGATGGCCAGGCTAACCGACTTGTTGCAGTGTGTGGCGTACAGCCTGAGCACTGACACGCGGACCTTCCACTTCTGTAACCTATAAAGCAATGCTGCAGCACTCATGCGTCTCATGCTGTCTTTTTTAGAAGACAGCTTCTGCACCTGATGCACCGCATGAAGACTCAACTTCTTTGATGGACTCATGTGAGGCCTGCTCTAAATGGAACCCGTCTCAGGAAATCTCTGTATGACCCTGGCCACTGTATTGAAACTCAGTTTCAGGGTTATACTGATCTTCTTATGAGACTAGGCATCTTTGTGGAGAGCAACAATTCAAATTGTTAAATCTTCAGAGAGTCTTTTTGCCAGGAGGTTCCATGTTGAACATCCAGTGGTTGTGAAATGTGACAAGTGTACTCACTTTTGTGAGATAATGTACATGTATACATATATAGTACACACACATACACACACACACACACACACACACACACACACACACACACACACACACACACACACACACACACATAAATATCTGTGTGTGTGCGTGTGTGTATTCAGAGAAAGAGATAGCTAGCTATCTCTTTCTCTAGCTAGCTAGCTAGCTAGCTAGCTAGCTAGATAGATAGATAGATAGATAGATAGATAGATAGATAGATAGATAGATAGATAGATAGATAGATAGATAGATAAATCATTCACATAAACATTACCTCTAAAGTGAAACTATAGAACAAAAACTTTGTGAAAACAAACCATTGCTTTAAATTCCATTGCTAATATGATTATTGTCTGTGTTTGTTCATGGGAATATGTTTGTTTGAAAAAGAAAGAGAGAGAGAGAGAAAGAGAGAGAGAGAGAGAGAGAGAGAGAGAGAGAGAGAGAGAGAGAGAGGACCAACTACATATGGCAGACCCAGACACCATGAGCGAGCACCATAAATCATTTATGCTGCACTGCAGGGCATCACATGTACATCTGATAGCATTACTCACACACACACACACACACAAACACACACACACACAAACAAACACACACACACACACACACACACACACACACACACACACACACACACACACACACACACACACACACATGCCCTGAAGTTTATAGGTGACACTTTCAAGGCCTCATATCTGTTAAATGAAAACAGCAATTTAATAGATAATATTGTGGTAAAGTCTGAGGTAAGAATGGGAGCACATTTATATGATTACAGTGATTGACTTTGTGTAATGAAAAATGAAAAATACTAATTTTCTTTCTCATAAGTGAATATACCTGGGAAGAGAAAGTGTGTGTGTGTGTGTGTGTGTGTGTGTGTGTGTGTGTGTGTGCGTGTGTGTGTAGTTAAGTGTGATGTATTTTCTCTGTATTTTACAGCGAGGTTCCAGCTTAATTACAGATGGGTTGCATTGGGCACACTGGTGTACTTATGTACATGATGTTATTTTACTACTTGGGTAAATGTTAATGGGACATTTTTGTCTGAGTTCATGTCGCAGTTATTCAGAATACTACTTGATAGCGATTCAAATTCCAGGCACGTCACTGACTATTGACTTATTCGCTCAATTAATTTTTCTCTTCTTAATAAGCCTTGTACATTAAAAGATGCACAAGCACACTGTTAGAGTATCTTTGAAAAAAACAAACATATTGTTTAACAAAAACAATGTGAGTCATTTTATTCAGTATGATTTATACTTACCCGTTTAGTGCTTCTTACAAGAAATGTAGTTATAAAATAGTTCTTGCATGCAGATTTAGGTTTTCTAATGAGCAAGCCAGTGGCAAGGACGCTTATTAATTCTGAACTCTAATGCTATATTATGAACATCGACTAGTCGACATGTAATACTGTTATTCATTTCCAGGAATTTTCCATCATATCCTGGAGGTTAGCACATTTTATTATACCTTTGCTTCTTCCATGTCTGATGTAGATGTGTAATATTCAATAATCTTCTCCTTAATCGTTCTCAAGTAACAGAATTAGTAGAAAGCTAAAATGGAACAAAAGTGGTAACTAGGTAGTGGTCCTCAGGGAATACCCCTGGACTAGAGCATGTAATTAGTCCGATGTGGCCCTACATTGAACACATTAGTTTATGCTAATAGCTCTTTAAAGCTGGTGACTGTTTCTTTTAATGATGTCTGAAATAAAAAAAAAGTGTTAAAGCAGAGTTCTACAATACTAAAACTGTAAAGTTTATTTTATCTTGACCTGTAAAGGCAAAAGGGACAGAGTTGAGCAGCTGCGGAAGGGGCATGGATCATTTCATGGCTTGTAAAATGCGAACAGAAGTCTAAAATACAATGCATTTTCAGTAGTTTCTTTACTGTATCTTATGTAATTGGGAAGTGGTAACTCAGCGGGTAAGGTTTTGCACTTGTGGTCAGAAGATCGTAAGTTTAAATCTCAGTACCACCAAGTTATGGATGTTATGGCTGTGAATGAGACCATTGACCTGCAGTTGCTCAAACTGTATAAAAATAAGATAATTTTAATAAGAATTGGAAGTCACTCTGGAAAGGGAGGAAAACTGAAGGAAAACTCATTTAGATTCCAAATACATTGAAACAGGCCAAAGTGTGCCAGGTGCCATGCCAGGGGGACGGCATAGTTCCTGACTTATGATGGAGATGTGTTCCGGTAAGCCTTTCATAACTTAGCGACATGCCCTAACCTACCCATGAGTCTTAAAGAATGGTGATCAGTATGAAGTTGTATACTAACTTTCTTTCGGCTTCTCCTATTAGGGGTCGCCACAAAGGATCATCCATGTTTATGATCCGCACATTTGATTTGGCACGTTTTTACACTGGATGCCCTTCCTAACGCAACCCTCCCCATTTATCCGGGCTTGGGACTGGCACTAAGAGTGGCTGGGGTTGGTTCCCTGACCGAGAATCGAACCCGGGCCGCAGTGGTGAGAGCACCGCATCCTAAACACTAGACCACCAGGGAACCTTTGAAGTAGTATACTGTAATTTGTTAATAATTTAACACATTACAGTACATAATTTAGCAAAATGCGGCAATTTATAGTACTATACTATATTCTGTAATATATCTACAATATTATCTGACTCCTGTTAGTGGGTGGGATATATTAGGGAGCAAGTGAACTTTTTGTCCTTTTTGTGTTAGAAGCAGAAAAAATGGGCGAGTGGAAGGATTTCAGTGAGTTCTTAATCATAGCTCATGGACCATCTGTATAGGCACACTAATGAGAAGATGGAACAGGTGAACACAATCAGGAAACAAACTAGGATGTGGAGTAGAATCTTAAAACAAACAAAGCAAAAATATGCATATGGCATTTTGTGAATTTGTAAACAACTGTTTCCTACTTGGCAAACAAATTCTTAAAGTCTTACGCAACAAACTAAGCTACAGAGCATGAGAGAAAAACACCAGAAAGTGCCTTTGTGTCACTGTGGTGCTACACGACCAGGATGCATGCTTGCTAAAAAGCCCATTGTGAATGTATTATTAAAGACTTGTTCACATCACATACCCTTTGTAGTAATGTGGTCGGAATAAGTAGCACTCAACATTGTAATAACTGCACACCAGACACACAATAGGGAGCTACTTTCAGACCTCTTAAGTGGGGTAATGTGGGGTAAACGTGCCAGCGGAATCGCTGCTGTGTGCCTACAGTAAATATCCTTTTGGTATAGTACCAGGAGCTGCTTGGGCATTCTTATTCTTATTTGTTTCTCGCTGCAGATCATTTTTCTAATTATCCTGACAGAGATTAAACATGATGTTGAGACAGCGGTGCCAGAGATAACAACTGTGTGTTGTGTTGCCACTTAACTACGCTTGTCAAATTATCCATATTGTTGTTTTATCTCATGGTTCCTTGCCAGCGTTTTATTTGCTGTGCCTGAATTGAAACTTTCATCTTATGAGGAAAATTCTTTGATCAAACCCGTTTTATTATAGTCAGAATAGTAGACCTGTAGATATTTTTTATATAATTTGCTACCCGATAAACCTTCAAGTCTACATTGCTAATTAGCAATGTTATTAAAGTTGGTATTAAGTTGTAAAGGTGCAAAATAATATGGCTTTTTTCACAGACATATTATTTTGCACCTTTACAACTTTAATACCAGTACAAATAGGTTACTCGCATTATGGGGTGACACAGAACAGTCACATAGAAATGCTTAATTTATTATTTTTATTTAAAAAAAAGGTCTATTGTAACTCCCTTTCCAACTGACTATACATCTAAGTATGGGTTTTTTGGTAGCATGTAAAAAAGGGAATTTTGCAAAAATACTGTTTGTGGGCTACAGTTCAGCATAATTTTCTCCACGCTCACCTCTAAGTTCCTAGGTTCCTGGGACTTAGACCACCCCTTTGTCAATAAATCTCCAACTTCCTGACAGACAGACAGACAGACAGACAGAAAGACCACAAGCCATACGGGTGGCCAAACACACATCATCCACCCTTACCCTCAGCACTGGATCTCCTCAGGGTTGTGTTCTAAGCCCCCTGCTGTACTCACTGTACACACATGACTGTGTGGTTACTTAAAACTCCACCACCATCATCAAGTTTTCTAACGACACTGTTATGGTGGGTCTGATCTCCAACAACGAAGAAACGGCCTACCTACAGGAGATAAAAAAACCTAGAGAGGAGAACCATCTTCTCCTGAATGTCAGCAGGAATTAGCAGTGGATAGTGGACTTCAGCACGAAGTAGAGAGTAGAGAGAGGTCATACCAACCGCTGAAGATCAACGGGACCCCAGTGGAGAGAGTGGACAGTTTTCGGTACCTAGGTCTTCACAACGCACAGGATCTGTCTTGTTCCTGTCACATCAACACCCTGGTGAAGAAGCCTAAAAGCATCTGTACCATCTAAGACGCCTAAGGGACTTAAAACTACCCTCTCAGGAGATAAGGACTTTCAACAACTGCACCATTAAAAGCGTCCTGACGGGTAGCATCACTTCTTGGTTTGGGAACAGCACCATGCCGGACAGGCAAGCCCTCCAGAGTTTGGTGCGGTCAGATGAACAGGAAGACCTCAGTCAACCCAAAAGTGGACTTTTTTGGATGCTTCCTCTCCTTAAAAGCAAACACAGAAAGAGTGAGTAGGCCAGTTTAAATCAGGAAACTCCCAGCTACTAGCACCGGTACTTCTCTGGTCCAGGTAGATAGATAGATAGATAGATAGATAGATAGATAGATAGATAGATAGATAGATAGATAGATAGATAGATAATGGGATCTTCTGGGATCACTGCAGTGGATTGTCTCATTCTGCACAGGGGCCTAAAAGCAGCTAACACGTAGGTTTACAGATAATATTATAAACCCGAAAATGTGGGTTGCTGTCATTTTTTTCTGCTCTGCTGAGATGGAAGATGAGTAATAAGCAAATCTCAGATAGTTCTCCTCTACCCTGGGGCCAAAAGAGGAGCCTGCATTAGTCTTTTGGCATTTCCATGTTTAGTGACCACACAGCTGCAAAAAAGGAAGCACTTTAAAACAGGACAAACAAAATAAAACTAATGAAAAGAAACTTGAAATCATAAGAGGGCCAACCCATGCACATGCCTCAGATAGAATCACACCATCAATCAGACTTTCTTCTTGGATGCATGATGAAATTGATTCGATTTTTCTCTCGTTTATTTTTGGTAGCACGCATTGCCTTCACGAGCATTTGTTCCTATTGCCGCTTTAGATTTTGCTATCGCAGGAAATAGGACATGACTTTTTAAAGCTAACCTGGCACGTAACGTATTTGTTGGTAAATGATTGCCAGAGCTCATTATAACTAAAGGAGTTTATGTCTATGATGCAACATTATTCTTCATCCTCCAGGAGGAAGGTGACACAATTATTTTATTAACATGGTATGATCCATGCCATTGCAGTTCCTTATGCCTCAAGCAGCCAATTGACCAAATAAATAGTCTAATCTTCAGACATTCTGTCTCCGTTGTCTCTGCCGTATACTAACTCTAACCGAGTACATGCAATTTTGTCAACTGATAAGGCAGCACATGCAGATAGGAGAGTAGTGTTGAGTCCGAAGCTCAGTAATGGAGTCATTGGCCATTAATCACGCTGCTCCGCTTATGTCACATAGAATAGGTTGTTCTTGGAGATCCTCCAAAGACAAAACATCTTAAGAGATGTATATACTTTACAGCAAAATGTTTGCTTTCCTGGACATCCATAGGTGTAGCTAAAAGTGAAGCTAATAATGACCACCGCAACCCTATGATGAAGCATGCCATCTAGTTACTCTCAGTAATACGGTATTATTAGTTATTGTGGTTATGAATGGCATATTGCATAATGCAAACTATGGAATTTCTGGGAAAGTTGAAAGAAACTCATTATTACAAAAATATAATGAACAAGTACACTATATTGCCCAATTGCCAAAAGATTGTAGAAACCTGGTCGTCAGTATGGTATGTGCTTTTTGAACATCGCATTCCACATTTAGTCCTAATTTGCTTTTATAATTACCTCCACTCTTCTAGCAAGATTTAGACACAGGGGTGTCAGATACTAATGCAGATGAGGTGAGGAGGCCCATGGTGCAGTCAATGATCTAATTCATCCCAAAGCTGTTTAATAGAGTTTAGGTTATAGCCTTATTACAAAAGATCTTCCACTCCAATCCATGCAAAGCATATCTTCATGGAGTTTGCTTTATGCACAGGGGCATGCTGAAACTGATTTCGGTCTCCAAGTTCAAGTGATGGGAAAGTTTCATGCTACTGCATTCAGACACCTTGTACAATTGAGTGGCTTCAGCTTTGTGATAACAGTTTGGTCAAAAATATGCAGTGGAACTATGTTGCCCATCAGCCACTGCTCCTCAAAGAATCATATCAGTTGATTGATCTGACTCACATTCATATCTAATTATTGTATGTACTCTGCCCCTAGTGGTGTAAAGTATTTGGATTATTTACTTCCTATTTTTACTGAGTATCAAAGATTTTTACTCTCTGCTCAACTACATTTATAATTCAAAATATTTTATAATTGACAATGACTGTTACCAATTACATTTTGACTTTTTAGCACATCTGGACACATTTTCAATCCAAAAAGAGCTCAAATTAATTCCAAAAAATATGAGAACCAGTTTCCTCTCTGACACTGAGAAGGGCATCAACTTACAATCAGCTCTGAATATTAGTTTTTACTTTGTCTAAAATTATTTTATTATATTTTTCATTAAATACTAATGGTTTTTCCACTTTGTTACATGATACTGCCATTTTATTAGTTATTTAAAGATTTTTATTTTATTTTTTTTGCTATTTTATTTTACTAATTTTACTATTTTGTCTTTTTTTTTTTTTTTTTTTTTTACTGATCTTTATTTTATTCCGGCATGTTAAAGAGTCTGTTGTGTTGATCTTGGTTAATGCAGTGCAAAGGTGTACAATTTGATTTCTATTTTAGGAAACAAATCCCCACAAATCAACTACTTTTAGCTTTTCACTAACATGTGTCTGTTGGTGTTGAAGGCTAGTGCATCTTTGAGTCTATATTCAATATAAGTCACATACTCAAGTACTGTTCAAATCAGATTTTACTTTTAGTCCAGTCATATTGCAGTTGGTGACTTTTAACATTAATTGTAGTAAGATTTGCAGTAAGGTATCTACACTTTACTAAAGGTACTCCTTCCACATTCTCCACCTCACAGCTGTCAAGTCAAGTCAGGTTTATTTCTACAGCGCTTTTCACAACAGACATTGTCTCAGTGTGAATGTGAGCTGTCCTCCATGGTTGTCCTTTTTCATGTTCTATGCTACATTGTGTTTTTGTTCTCAAGTCTTTTTGTGTATGCAGATTTGAACTTTACAATCAATCCTTCAATACAATTATTTTTACCTACATTGTCTTTTTTTTTATTTTTAAGCAATTTATACAACTCTATAATTGGTTCAGTCACCCCAGTAAAGGCATTAGGTTCGACCACAACATAATGAAATGTCTGTCTACACTCCCGTCTCTACTAAACCCATTTTCGACCCCTTGGCTAGTGTCAGTGATTTTAGCTTTAGCCTTCTAGCTCTGTTCTTTCGTCCCATCAAATAAACAACTTGAACACAGATGATAGTGATAGCATGATATTCTCTTATTTCATATTGTTCCCTTTCATGCACCCTCTCAGTGGCCTTTTTACAGATGATCTATTCTCCACATTAGTCCTATCAACCTTACGTATAGATCGCTACAGAAGAGTTTCAGATTTACAGAGACGTGTACCTGTTTGTGTCATGAAACCAATCAGAAGCCTGTATTGTTTATTAACATGCTCCATCAACCAGAGATTTCATCGCTACTGGATATAAATTTTTAGCATGCACTCCGTTTACTACAAACCGTTTTCAAGGACACTGATATTCAGGGCCATGTCCAGGACAAAGCCATTCATCTAGTAAAGTTTTGTGGGAAAGTCTATACACTGACCAGGCAAAATTCATGAAATAATTTTGTATATATTTTTATGTTTGTTTCTTCATTTTAATTTAATATCTTTATTTATCCATCTTTATGTTTGACTTTTTAAACAACATAAGATTTGAATCCATGCTACTGACTTTCCATGTGCAAAAATTTACACACAGCCAAAAACTGGTGTAGGCTACACACTTTGGCTTTTCATGAATGACACATTTCTTTCTCCTGAAAATGATTCATGCATACATTTAAATAAGTTGTGAATAAAAAGAAATATGATCCATTGCACCCATTGTGTGCATTAAATCTTTAAAGTAACCTGGGTCAGAAATGTTTTTTTTTAATGATGGAAAATAAAATCTCCATCACAAGTTATAACAAGTTTGTGAGAGAATGTGGGAGAACTGAGAGTATAACTCACTTAAAAGCCAATCCAATAGGGATAGAGTGTAATGGAACCAGAAAATAGGGTAGGACACAAGGGAACGTTCTGACAGGGGAGAACAAAACGTCTTACTGAGCTGAGGTCAGGAATGCAGTCTGGAAGAGACTCGGTGCACTGATGAGACCTGACAAAATTGACAAAGTGAAAGATGAAAACAAAAAGATATGACAAGAGTCAATCCTGAAAGTTCTCGCTGACACGCCACTGTGCCATTGGCGCACTTCAAAATCTTATCAAGCGTGCCTAAATTGACCCTGAGACCCACGTCTGGCAGAGGAAGCCATTAGACGCTCACCTCTGTGCTGCTGGAGGCCAGAGAATCAGTGGGATCCTTATACGTCTGAGTACAAAGGACTGCAAGTGAGCACTTTAATGGGAATAACCTGAGGATCATTCAAGCTGTAAAAAAAGATGAAAGATGAAGACTTCATTTCATCGGAATAAAAATAATTAAGAATGCAGAAGGTAAAATTGTGATGTGGAGTGAATTTCCAGGGAATATTTTATATTACCTGAGTTCATATTCATATTCACATATATGAATATCAATATTTCCCTGGACATCTATCTATCTATCTATCTATCTATCTATCTATCTATCTATCTATCTATCTATCTATCTATCTATCTATCTGTCTGTTATCTATGTATCTGTCTGTCTGTCTGTCTGTCTGTCTGTGTGATATCTATCTATCTATCTATCTATCTATCTATCTATCTATCTATCTATCTATCTATCTATCTATCTATCTATCCACAGTTTAAGAAAGGAATGCAACACATAAAACCAGATTGTCTTCACCTGTTAGTATTATTTATGTGAAGAAATATTTGAGGTTTACTTTTTTGCAGGGTTTTGTCATTTGAAAGAATACCAGATTGTGTCAGTAATTCAGAAAGCATATCCAAATTGCACAGTTGTGAACCAGTGGGGGATGAACGGCATTGCTGTTGTGATTTACATAAGCTTCGTGCTCACACACTTGCCTGCGGATTTATTCATTATGTAAATATTATTGCACAAATAAAGGCTGATTGGCAGAGGTTGTTGTCTAAAGCTGTCTGCAGAAGAAAGTCCAGTCCAAACATTTGTGTGGGCACGAGGAACACCACCAATCCGCCCCATGCCTCAACTTGATCTTGGCTTGACTTAGTTTTTCTCTTCTAAAAAGCTTTTCCTGAACCCTAATCAAGCTTTGTGTCCCAGATATGAAAGAAAGCCGTCCTTTCCAACATAACACATTGTTTGTCTGGAGCTCAGTCAGAGGGAACCGGCTGTCTAAGAGGTGAATTGATTTGTTGAAAAGGGCAGTCACACACCAGTAACCCCTAGGCCCTTCAAAATAGCACCTTACTCAAAAAATAAAGAAATAAATATAAAGCTTGGTATAGAACTTACAAAGGCAAAGGGAGGAAAAATGAAAAAGTAAACATTGGTTGTTAGTTCAATTTCACGCAAGACTGAGTGGCATTATTGCCATATTTACTAATAATAAAGAGAGTGTTGGCATGCATCATAATTACCCCTGTACAACCTACAATTGATAGCACAGGTTTTACACAGGTTTTCACTGGAACTTATCCATATTAGACATTTTTACAATAAAGAATTTAGACTCATTTAAGATAATATGTTTTAAATCATTGGTTGCCAACTGGCGGACTTTGGTCCAAATCCGGACCACAAGATGCATCCAGCTGGATCACGAATCCTTTTCACATAATAAAATAACAACCCCATTCTCAAAAATATGGAAAGTTGAGGCTGAAAACTGAGTTTTTCGAGATGCTTCCATCTTTGAGTTCAGCTCAGTTCAGCCTAACAGATGATTTTATTACATTTTTTATTTAAGGTTATTTACATTTTTATGGACTTAAAGAAACTGTACAAATAAACAGATAAAGGGTTTCTTGCACTTTTTTATTTCTCCAACACTGGCACTTTATTTTTGCCTGATCGTGTTTCTGCATGATATTGCCGATGATATTTTACTAATGCAACCTGAAGATAAGAGACAAGAGCGCAATGTTAAACATGAGATACACTTAGTTAGGTAGAGACATTACGTGTAAAGTTAAAATGTGATATAAAATGTAATATTTCCGTTTTTTCTCACCAATGAGGTATGTGTTCATTGCTTATGATCAGTAATCTCAAAAGAGATTACAGATCATAGGCAATTAACAAAATTCTGAATGAATATCAGAGGTTGCACTGGAATCACAGTTGTGAATCCAGTGCAACCTCTGATATTCATTCAGAATTTTGTCCCAGATTTGTTTGAGTTGCCCTTATTTTAGGTAAATTATGAATGCAATTTTGAAGGCAACTGGTTAGATATCTTTGCCACCAATCACATTGTATGAAGATGAAGATTTGTTACCTATAATCACAATTAATCATTTTAGGTTGAGGTAATAACACTACACTATATACGAAGTTAAAGGCGGGGTGAATAATCATGCAATTCATGTTATATTCCACAAAAAAGTGCGAGAAAGGCATCACAGCAGCTCACCCCTGTTAGCCTTTGTGCTGTTTGCATCAATTGCCCCGTCCATCAGTATAAACAATTGCTTTCTATAGGATGCCACAATCGATCAACAGTGACTAAAGGGTGCCAAGCACTGGCAAGGGCCAAGAACACCTGTCACACCAGAAGGTCCCTGTCCTTCCTCCCCTTTCAATCTGATCATTGTGGATCCACTGGAAGACATACATATGGTACAGGCACATTTCACACTAACGCATGGAAATGCCAGGATAAAAAAAAAAACCCTGCTTCAGCAGTAGCTCCGCTGCTCCTTGATGATCATTAGCTTTTTGATTTCATTACTAGTGTTAAGCATGATTGATGAAATGGAAAGAATGCAGTGGTGCCTTTCCTGAAGCTTTGAGGAAAGAGTCATAAATCAATCCTGCCACCGTATTACAAAGTTAGTTGGCTCTTGAAACCAGAATAACTTAAACACAAAATGGAAGTAGCAAAAGAAAAGTTAAAAGTCAGTCTGGTAGGAAAAGCGGTCCAAGTTTCTTGGGAACGAAGGCATCAAACACATTGAGATCTACAGAAATAACACAGTATGGTGAGAAGACCCTCAGCTACAGTAATTTGAATGGTGTAAACGTTTCAAAGATTGCCATACGTCTGTCAGTGATTGTTCCCTGATGGCGTAGTGAATCGCACTGTACTGAGATGGCTGAGGCCTACTGACAAAACGTTCTATCCCAAATCTTTATAGGCGTTACTTAAATGCTGGGATAAGTGTATACATGTAGGGGGGGTGTATGTCAAAAAATAAATGCAGTTTTCACTCCTTGCAACTTGTTCTTTTATGTTATAAACTCAAAAGTCCGGATTTGACTGGAATGGCCATTATACCATGGAAAGGGTTTCCTGATGGAGCAACAACTCTCTAGCAGGCTTTACTTCACAGAACATATATCAATGACCAGGATTTACTGCTCCTGGAATAACCAACAGGAAAGACTCCTTTGAGAAACCAATATAGACAACGCTAGGATTACATGCTAACTCTTATAGAACAAATGTCTGTGATTCACACAACAACCTTATAACCACCCATGGATATATATGGAAATCTGATATATTGCAATATATGCAAAAGACATACAGAATATTACATACATGTTCATTTGGATTTCAAGTCGTCAAGTCAAGAGGCTTTTATTGTCATTTCTACTATACACAATGGTACACAGTAAAACAGTACACAGTACACAGGATTTCACAGATATAGAAATATGTCAGATATTTGTATTTTATATATATATATATATAACTTTATATAACTACCTTGCATTTTCTTAATTCTATTAAATTAATGGTCAAAATATGTTTCATTAAAAAAAAAAATATTGTTGGTTTTCAATTTCTTTCAGAGTAAAAAAGAAAAAAGAGCAAGCAGCAAGACATACTTAATACTTAAATTGAAGCAATTTTTAAAACGTGTGCAAACAAGTAATAGGGATCGACAAAGTACCAAATCTAAATTAAACAAAGATAAAAGATAAAAGAATTCCTGATCTGGAACCTAAAAACACTGCATGGAGTGGATGCAGTCTCTCAGAATAATGTCACTCCCAAAACTCACATACCCAAAAGTAAAAAAAAGAGAGAGAAAAAAAGAGACATTAGCCCTTATATATATATCACATCAGGCCATATATCAGATTTCCATATAAGCAACACTGGAGCAAATCACTTTTGTTTACTGAACAGTGTGGCAGGGGAACTCATAAGCACCAAACTTTTAAGAAAACCTATCTACAAGTCTGATCATGTTTTTATTTGTTTCAAGATAATATGACTGCCTGATTGTATAATTCCCAGGCTGACTCAGATGTCTGTTGATTTGCTAAAAAAATCTCCTTTGTCACTAAACAGAGTCATCCAAAACTAAAGTCCTTGCAATTTATGTAAAATATTTGTTCAGCATATTTCTGGTAAGCAAAGTAAGGTGGATGATGTATAAACAAAATGACATATGTGTCCCTGTTCCAGAAAATCCACAAGCCTGTAAATAATTCATGACACAAACACAGAAAGACAGGCTGTCAGTTACCAGATCTGTATTTTTCCTTTCTCTTTTTTTTTCATCAGTTAAAAAGTAAGGAAGAACTGTTTTGGCTCACTTCTTGCTGGAACCTCCTCAGGTCGTGATGGCAGAATAGCAGCAGTAATAACTGTCTGAATACATTCCTTAAAAGCAAGGCGCTCTCAAAAAGAGGAGCCAATGTCCTCTTCGTCTTGGTCCCACTACAAAGTAATGCAGAATGTTTCTAGGTTACGTGTAAAACCCTGGATCCTTGAGGGAACAAGACGCTGCGTCAACAACACTTTCCGCATGCCCAAGATCTGACGCCAATGGAACAGCACCGTGTAAGCTATAAAAACATAACCGGTGGAAACGGTGCTAGCTTCGAGAGTGAAGGAAGGGATTCAGGGAGTGTGGAATGGAGACGCAGGGTCTCGTTCCCTCAGAGAACCAGGGTTACATACATAGTGTGGATGGGCACAGCTAGGTCAAAGGACAGAAGGGCCAGGAGTGGCACCAAGGTGAAGCCTGTAAGACCTGACGAAGGTCAGCAGGGTGGACCAGCCTGCAGCATTGCAAATATCTTGGAGAGATACCCCAGAGATACCCTCAGGGGCCATAGCCACAGCCTCCACAGCTCAGGGCAGTTCAGCTGACGTAGATCCAAAATGGGACACAGCCCCCCCATCCCTCATGGGAACTATGAATTACCAGCTGTATGGACCACCTTGATGGCCTGCTTGCTCAAGAAATTTTCCACTTCTTGTTCCATAATCAGAGTCTGCTCAGGCCCCACCAGAGTGGGACACACCCCACTTAACCAGAGCGGACAAGACCCCAACTGAATCATATGCTACTGAAACACATCCCTTTAATCGTTTCCAGTCTGCCAGATAGTCTCTTAAAAGAATAAGTCTCTCAAGACTGACCTTTGGTGTACCTAGAGCCAGGGATATGCCCTGGTGCAGCTCTAGGGGCCTCCTGAGAGGCGGCGAGCCACCCATCTGCTAAATTCCTAGGCAGAGGCTTAAGGGGGTACACGCTGGAGATGGCTATGCCCTGAAGCACTCTTTGTGGCAAGGTTAATGTGCCGATCCCCTGGGGGTGCCATGGAGGGGTGGGCACCCTCGCGCCCCCTCGGCGGAGACCCCAAAAGCTTCTGGCTGTCAGGATCTTTTGGCAAAAGCCTTTCTATATACATAAATTTATATTAGATTTTTTTTTTTTTTTTATATGTTGATATTTGCTATTTGCCCTGTACTTGTAAGTCAAGTCCAGTCAAATTTTATTTATATAGCGCCTTACAGCAACCAAAAGGAGCACAAGGCACTTTTACTCTGCACAATGACAATAAAATTGAATCCAATCTAATCTAATCAGTGCTATGCGTTTAAAAGCTAGCAGTGCGATCGAATTATTATCCATTACGTTTAAGATAGTTAACATTTTTCTCCTTTTACATAAATGCTCTTGTAAATGTTATTGCAGTGACATGCAAAACACATTTTCACCTTTATTTATTCTTGCCTGATTTCTTAACTTTACTTTTCAACTTCTTGCTCAAACACTGTCAAAAAAGTGTTCTGTCTGTTTTTGCTGACACATTGTTCTATGTGCCTTTCTTTTAATCTAATACTGTACATCTTCCTCTTTAAACCATCATCCCATTTACTGTTTCCTTCAACGAGAACTTCAAAGCACACCCTGTGCCTCTCCTGTCAACCCAAAATTTCCAGACAGAGCAACATGAAAAATGTTTTAATCAATGCCATTTGACGTGAATCACCAATCTGCCTCTTCTGCTTTATGTCACTCGGCCAGCCTTGCATGTGGCACAGAGTTATCGCTCCCCTGGCTCACGTCCAAGGTGAGAGCTGTGACTAAGTAAGGAAATGTTCTGAGTTGGTGGCTGTGGACTGGCAAAAATGTACCCTGCCATGTTGGCAAGTGAACAGCAGCGATAACCACAGGGACTAGTCAAATGTTTGTCAGTGTCAAGTGTGTGTGTGTGTGTGTGTTCTCCAATCTTCCAATCTTAGTACCATTGCAAAATGTCCTATATAAACTGAGATTCTCCAGAGCTCCATCCAGGTCTGTGATTAAAGTTAGAATAAGCAGGATGGAGGCTGATGTTAAGTGCTCCAGAGAGAAAACGATGTCAGGCGGCTGTAAACAGTGCACTTCCTGTCAAGAAAGCTTTGTACTCTGTCATAGACCTTGCAATAATAAAAAAAAACCTATTTCCGTTCCTGATTGATATCGCAAGCGAACACAGTCACTTCATGATGAGGTGGTTTGTAATGCTTCACAGCAAAATGATCTGAAGTGTCTAATCCTGGTAAATCTCACGGCTAGTTTTAGTGGATTGTCTCACAGCTCAGGAGTCCCCAGTTTTCTTTCAGGGTTCTCTGGGTTTTCTAGTGTCTCTGCCAAAGTGTGAGATGGATTAAAGTCTATTGATTTCACCCAGGGGTGAATGAGAAGGTCAGGAGTGTGTATTGTGCTCTTTGATATTGCCAAAGGTTCGTAGAGTGTTAAGCAGTGTTTTAGTTTGCATGTGATTTAGTTAATGGCTTGGATGTTTGTCTGCTATTGTGATCTTTAGTTTTCTCCTGCATTTGTAGTCTATTATTTGTATTGTGTTTAAGAATCATGTAATTGTATCTTCATTCACATCTCTTGATTTTTACTAGTCTAGCTTTGTCATTTAGTAATCTATTAGTCCAATTATCATTTTTTTTTTATTATTATTATCCTATTGTAGTCTGTCCCCTGATGGTCTAGTGGTTAAGATGCAGCGCTCCCACCGCTGCGACCCGGGTTCGATTCCCGGTCAGGGAACCTTCTCCAGCCACTCTCAGTGCCGGTCCCAAGCCCGGATAAATTGGGAAAGGTTGCGTTAGGAAGGGCATCCAAAACATGTGCCAAATCAAATGTGCAGAGGGTCCGCTGTGGCGACCCTTAACGGGAGAACCTGAAAGAATGTTTTTATTATCCTATTGTAGTCTATACATTTTGTAACCCTGGTATAAATCATCACAAAATGAGTTTTATCCAGGCTTCTTTCCTCTTTTGCACCCAGAATTGGCTCCTGATTTACAACAAGGCTTACCAGGAAAAATGGATGGATGGGTAAATGAATGAAATAATGGTGGGTCATTCCTGAATGATTACTTCATTTTAAATGAGTCTTTAATGTGACTCAGAAGAACAAGTAGCCTGAAACAGTGATTTGTTTATTTTCTATTGGATGCTCATGAACAAAGCATTGTATAATCTCTGTAGGTTATGTACAGGAAACAGAATTGAGTAGTTCATCTCATGATTTCTCCAGGAGATTAGTTCTTTTGTTACCTTCCGTTTGTTCATTTTGATGAATGGAGATTTTAAGAACCAAGTCACTAAAATAATCCGATCTTTCCATCACTAGAATAAATGAATGAATGTGTTTCATAGCAAAAATTCAATACACTCATATTCTTTTTAAAGTCTTAACAATGATGTTTGCCACTCACTTATTCCTAACACAGGCTACAGTATATTAATTATCCCAGGAAATGACCCAGTATGATGCAATACTCCAGAAAGCAAATTCCCTATAGGGTCAGTTTCTTTGGTTTTCATTCATATACACACACCTGATCGCTCCATTTCTCATGCTCTTTGTTTTCACTGATCTCTGTGACCCAGGCATGACCATCAATTAACATCCCAGCAAAGGGCCAGGTAAAAATAAATGACTCTGGATAGAAAGTGTGTGTGTGTACACTTTAGTGTCCTGCTTGCCAGGCTAAATGTCAGGTATTTTAGGTGCTGCCAGGTCTGCAGGTCAGAAGGTTTGTATAGCAGGTTTGGA
This sequence comes from Silurus asotus, assembly GCA_024362625.1. Taxonomy (NCBI): domain Eukaryota; kingdom Metazoa; phylum Chordata; class Actinopteri; order Siluriformes; family Siluridae; genus Silurus; species Silurus asotus. Next base: position 1,153,373 of record MU551596.1, on the reverse strand, counting down.
TCAATTGATATTTTAGACAATATTCACTATTTAAGGATAATTTGCACTCTCTGTCCATATTAGACTGAATTTTTTGGTGCATAATTGCTGATATTACAGCATGGCCACCAATAAATATACACATACAGATCATGCATTACATTATGACCACGTTCCAATTTTGCTGCCAAAACTGTCATGACCCATCTAACTTCAGAAAATTGAGCTACATTTGCTCGTCTGTTGGACCACACGGACCAGCCTTTGCTCCGCACATGCATTATGCTGCCCATGACCCTGTTGCCAGTTCACCACTATAATTTTCTTTAACCACTTTTGATAGATAGTGACCACTGCAGGCCGGTAAAACCCCACAGGATGAGCTTCAGTTCTTGAGATGATCTGATCCAGTTGTCTTGACATCACAATTTGTCAAACTCTGTTATATTCTTCAGCTTGCCCATTTTTCCTGCTTCTAACAAATCCACTTTGAAGACAAAATGTTCACTTGCTGTCCAATAAATCACACCCACTAATAGTTGCCATGATGAAAAGATGTTATTCACTTTATCGGTCATAATGTTATGCCATTTTTTTTGTGTTGAGACCACATGCTAAGGATTGTATATCCACATATTATTTTGTTGTCCATAAAGTACCCCATTTGTGGCCTGAGTTTAAATGGAGCAATGCATTTCCTCTAATAACTCAAAAAGCTTTTATACATATCTGAAAGTGTTCAGAATCATTTTTCATGTGGATGAGGTCCACAAGCTCTGGTTTATTGATACTTTGCACAGATAAAAAGAGAATCCTATAACTAGATGAGCTAAAGCAGCATGTGGCGCTCGCTCTGATCGCATTGACACTGAAGTATTCAAGCGGTGCCGTGCCGCAATTAACCTTTTTGTCTCGCTCGATTTAATTTGCAAATGAATCTCTTGTGTAAGCAAACCTGTGATAATCTGATATGATAATCAATCTGCTTCTTCTGCACAGTCATTGTGTATTGACACAGCAGCCCGAGTTGATCTTGGACATATTTAGTGATTGTGAGTGTGTCAGTGTTTGTTCTCATCTCTGACAAAGACTGTTTCAGATTTGATTTCCGGATTGCCTTTGGTTGGGAATGTGCACGACAATAAAGCGTGCATAACTGAAATTTGTGAATTTATAGCAAATTCTTATACATTGATCAGGCATAACATTATGACTGGTCAAATGAAGAACACTGATTATCTCTTCATCATGGCACCTGTTAGATGTCGTTAAAAAAAAAAAATGTCGTTAAAGTTGAAGTGGGCTAAATTGTAATGTCTAGGATGACTGGATTAGAGCATCTCCAAAACTGCAGCTCTTGTGGAATGTTCCTGATCTGCAGTGGTCAGTATCAAAAGTGGTCCAAGGAAGGAACAGTGGTGAACTGGCGACAGGGTCATGGGCTGCCAAGGCACATTGATGCATGTGGGGAGTGAAGGCTGGTCCGTGTGGTCTGATCCAAGAGACGAGCTCCTGTAGCTCAAATTGATGAAGAAGTTCATGCTGTTAATGGTTAATAGGTCACGACTGTTCTGGAGACCAACACAATATTAGGCAGGTGGTTTTTACAGATAAGAATCAACATGATTAAATCACAACAGCATGCCACACTACAATTTCATAAAATGCAGTAATATTAATTCATGCAGGTACTTTACATTCCTACTCTTGACTTATACTTCACATTAAAGGCATCTGCCAGATCCCTTATCCAGGGCGACTTACAATGATCAAATTCATGCAACCTTGCAGTTAAGCTTTAAGGACCTTTCTCCAGAGCGCACCAATGGCAGCTTGTTAGTGCTGGAATTTGAAGTCATGAGCCTGTAATTAAAAGTCCAACATCTTAACCACTAAGCTACCACTTCCCAGAGGGGAAAAAACGCACATCTGTCCTGAATATGGAGTCTTGGTGTGCTAGATAACTACATACCCATGTCTATTCATCTTGAAACATTTTTCTTTTATTAAATTTCTTTTTTCCAATAAACAAACCATACATCACTCCACTAATCAGACCAAAGGGGACTAATAAAATGAAAAATCAATGTAAAGCTCCAACCCTGTAGCTAGCCTCTGCTCAAAGCAGTATAATACAATGCATGTGTTTTAAAGTGTAATATTTGCAGCCTGCTTGATATTCTGGGTAAATATATATAGATACATTATTCTGTCTCAAAGGATCTTATTGTATTGATACTATGAATATAGTTTAATAAAGCAGTACACACACAGTATTGTTCAATGCGCTACAATAGTAAGCACAGAGAGCTTTTATCTGGGTTAGCAACGGGACCCTCTGAGACTTGTGTTTTCAATTCAATTTCTCCTTCATTTTATAATATAGAGCATAGCATGATAGGTTCACAGAGTTAACAGGTATCCTAGGTGTTAGCAGTGTAACATTATACACCAATAGGGCATAATATCATGACATTATAACATTATGAGCGTTAAAGTGAATCACGCTGATGATCTCTTCATCATGGCACCTGTTAGTGGATGGATTTATTTATTAGGCAGCAAGTAAACATTTTGCCCTCAAAGTTGACATGTAAGAAGCAGGAAAAATGGGCAAGCGTAAGAATTTGAGCAAGTTTTACAAGGGGAAAATTGTGATGAGATCTAAATATGGTCCTTACAAAACAATGTGTATTGTTTATATTTCTAGATGTAAATGTTCAAACCTCACCCACACACCTCAGTCTCTCCCAAGAGGCTAAATGAAACTGAGGTCTTGAGGTGACCACAACTCCCTGAGGTAATTAAAAGCAGATGAGATTGCTAAGCTCTTCATCTTTCGCCTAAAAAGGGTTAATTGAAACGCCGCCATCAAGCAGAGGTCACCCTGTTGATCTCTTCAACTCGAGAGGCGCTCTCCTGTTTGTCATGCTTAGCTAACCCAAGCTCAAATAAAACTCAAGTGCCACTCATAGGCTATGGCTAGTTTTTTCCTCCATTTTGCTTTGTTAATGAATCAGGACTGAGTGCATGATTGATTGAAACAATCCTCCTTGCAATGCCCACCCAGCACACAAGAAAAGCTAATTACACTAATAGCACCTGCAGGATTCATTTTGGCCTGACACTTTGAGGAGTCACTGCACCATTAGCACATGATTCATGGAATTCTTTCTAGGAAGGGTATTTTCCACCTCTCATTTTAGCCTGTGAGCTCAGGGTGAAATTAAATATTCACCAAACCTTAGTCAAAGGTTTTTTTCTCTACAGTGATCCCAAGCTTTGTATATGAGTGGGTAGTTGTTTTTCTTTCTTTTACCCACCAGCTAATATGTCTGAAAACGTTCATTTCTACTTACACCACACCCAAACATGCTTTCTGTGATGACCTGAGATGCACTTCATGTTATAGGACTCTATAATAAATCCTAAAGGGGTTAAGTGCCTATGTTTATTATTAGTCCATATATATATATATATACCCCATTATTTAGGATTTTTAATTTTATTTTATTGCCTGTTCCAAATGACTTTGCCCAAGGGAAACTCCAGGTACATTATTAATTTTACACACCGGCTTCACACCTCTCTGGCAGAGTTATTATTCTAATATAAAGAGTAAACACACCACTCATCCTTATCCTCGTTAGCCACTGAGGTTGCGGCGCTAATTAAAGCAACCTTGTGCACCGAGAAAGTGCACTCTTTTGTTGATTGCAAATTGAAACAAATGAACTCAGGATGAGGTTATGGAGGAAGGAGAGGACTTGAAAAAAACAAGGACCCGAGCAGACCACTCGCACAGAATCTCAGAATGATGCGGTAACCAAAACCGCTGGATCCTGTGCAGCACAGCAACTGCCACCATCCTCCTTTCACTGTCCTTCAGGTAAAAAGGGGAGAGAAAAATCAATAAGCCTTTATTGCCTTTGTTGCTTTGAATCCACAGATACAGTGAAGAGAGACAGAGAAAAGAGAGCTTAGAAGTGTTTACTAGATCTTCTGTACTCTTGGAAGCCAGGAAGTCACAAGTGTCTGGAAAAGATCAATAGTAGAAAAAAGGAGAAAGCCAGAAAGCCAGATGACTGACTGTTTCAATGTTTAAGAATAATAATAAAAAATGTATAGCAACATAAGCATAATCTGATATTTTGAGATTTGGTCATTGGACATGACCTCCTAGTTCATTAAATGTTTTATTTTATTATTTATTTATTTACTTTTTCAATTGCATCATTCATTTCTGTCTGATTCGTGCAATCTTACGTTTGTGAACAAGCAATAGAAATGGTAATATAGCATTAATTCAAACTGTTGTTGCCCGCACAAGTTAGAGCTACTTCATCTGATATAGAAATGGTCGTGAGGCGTAATTACGTCCAAGGACGAGAGAAGATGAACAGTGAAGTGGCGTTCTCTTTAAGAGCAGTTCACAATTTAGATCAAATAGGCTAAAAGCTGCAAGGCAGAAAACATTTGACCGTATGTGGAGTATGTCTGTGGTCTGGCTAGATGTTTGATTTCTTCTTGCTGGGGAAAAAAATAAATCAGAGATTGATGAAACCAATTCCTCATGATCTTTTCCCCATCGATAAACAGCCCTGGTGTCACTTTTCATCACGATCTCTATGTGTGTACGGTGTGCGCTAAATTCATGCTAAATGGGTGTTTAATAGGTATCTGTTTCAGCAGTAGCACAATCAATCCCACATCAGAAGGTCCTTGCTGGTGCTTTATAGAGTTCAATTCAAGTAAATCACAGTACACTAGTGAAATACGGTACTGATGCCACTAGATGTTAGTCTTCATTTAAAATAAAGGCATAAAATCCTTAAGTTCTTAAAAAAATTAATGATTAGCACAGCTCTCAAAAAGGGCTGAGGTTTATTTTACTCTGTAAAAAGAAAAGCACTGTATTATAATGAAAATCACAAATCGAAATGCTTGCTGACAGGAAGAACACTACTTTGTGATGGAAAGGACACGGCTGTGTGATGGGATTTTCATTTATGGTATTTAGCAGACGCCATTATCCAGAGAGACTTGCAATTATCTCTTTTATACAAGTGAGCACGGGCTCAGCAGCATCAGCTTATTTAAACTCTAGACCCTCAGATCCAATGTCCAAAATCTATTTCCCTTTATACAGTTATGTGATGATAAGAATTTGTTATGGGAATCACACAGCATTGTTTTTGGAATAGAAGCTATGTGATAAAGGGCACAGTTACAGTATATATGGTAGGAATGACACATATATGTGATTAAAAAGGGGCACCACTCTGTGATGGAAATGCAGTTATGTGATAGAAATTGCAAACCTGTGTAATGGGAAGACACAGTCATTGGATTGGAATGGTCCAGCTCTGGAATAGAAACAGTTATTTGATGGGAATGACACAGTTATGTGATGGGAATTCCCAATAATTTCCTAATAATAATTCCCAATATTTTCCTAATGATGATTTTAAGGATACAGTGTTATACATACAGTATGTACCTACATCAAACATATTCTGCGGTTCAAAATATTGCTCAAGGCCCAGGACCAAGAAGAAATAAAATATCAAATATCTATATCCAGATGAGTGATGATAAAGTTTTTGTTCCACCCAATTATATTAACTGGAGATACACTTTTATTTTCACTTGAAGACGATTAATGCTTAAATGATCCACACTGTTGTCATACTTGTTCATTTACACTTGATCACATCAAGTCTAGTGTTTTCTATTTATAGAGCTGTCCTTAATAATTGGCGCATATCATGGCCCATAGTTAGTCGTTTTTACCGAGGGGGGATTTCTGTTCCTGGAGCTATTCTGGGGATCGGAAAATATACTCTCATTAACTAAGAGAAAAAATAGAAATAAATTATTTTACTGAACTTTTAATATTTTGGATGTTACTTTGGCAGCAACCAATTTAACAGGATTATAGACACCTAGCAATATCGTCATTGTATTAGCAATGTATGATAATAATGCATGTCATATCCAAAGTATGTCTTATCCTTTTCGAATCTAAGGATAATAATAAAACAATAACATTTGGTAAAATTATCTGTAAGAATAAAATAGTTTAACATGAAATGAATGTCCAGTGGCAACACCGTAAGTTGGTTTCTCATGAAAAAGTCTACATTATAGAGAATTTTTACAAACATGAATAATCAATGATGCTGTTTGTGTTTATACAACGTTGTATAATTTAAAAGATGGAAAAAATAGAGCGATGTAAGGGGTTTGGTCAACCCACTCACCTTTTGCTAATTATTTTCTTGAAACCCAAGTGTTATAGCTCTTACAAAAATGATTATAATCCAAATAATTCTTAACATTTTTGTATATAAAAATAAAAACATAGTGACTTTCCAGGCGTCAAAAATAATGGCTAGTGATATTCAAAAGTTTTTAAAATGTGGATATATGTCACATAGTGAGGACATAGCTGTGAACTTGGAAAGCTGTTGGAACTGGCAACTTGCTTTAAGCTTCTTAAATCTAAAGATCAACTGTTTCACCTCCTACAGCTTCCAAAACACTTTGCCTGCATAGCTAATATAAGATTTTCAGCCTCCCCAGAAACTCCATTAGATCTTTTAGGATGTTGTTTGGAAATGCTGCCTCTTTTTAATTGTAAAGATTTCCTCCTGAGCTGCTGAGCAATACTTTCATTTTGCTCATGTAAGCATTGAGATCATCATCCTCAGATCTCAATATTCTTCATAAACACAGACATTATAGATCAAAATTTAATTACTGCAGTTCAATTTAACAGTTTAAAATGAGTATGATGCTGTTCAGCTTTTTTACCTCAATAATTCATCTTTGAATAAATGCCACTGAGGCAAAATGCGAACCCGGGCATGACAATAAAACTGAATGAGTAATTGAGAATAGAAACACCAGAGACAACACCATGCATTATTGTAAAGGAAATGCGTACAATGCATTATTTCAGTTCGGATGAAACTATTTAACCTTCACTTCCTTATTAACTCATTAAAGCCCAAAGAAGTGCCTTGTTATACAATAAAGTCTTTACACACATTATGTTTTCAATCTTTGTGTTTCACACAGTGGTCGGAGAACCTGAGGCATTAACTATATGTCAGTGTGCATTATTGTGAAGTTAAAACCAAGACATTTTGAAATAAGGCAAAAGGAACCCATTTCATCTCTTTATTTTAGAATTACTGGGCAAGTTTGACTGCTTCCAGCACTTTTCCTCCCATTTTTTGCATTTCCATGCAATATATTTGAAAAGGTAAGCCGGACACATAAAACTACAAAGAGTTTATTTTATGATGAGTTTGACTTATGTTGTTCAATCTTCATAACTTAAGACATCCTGCGATCAGGCAACTGTTCACCAACATTTATGCACATACAGTACTGTTTAGGGAAGGAAATACTTGGTGTATGTGTTGTGATGTAATAGGGAAAGAATGAACAGTGGGGTGAAATGTAACGTACAGTATAATTGTATTTGTATAATCTGTATAATGTATACAGTACAATTATATTTCTACTATAGATATAGTAAGTAATTGACATAAGCAAAGTAAGTTCTTAAATGCATGCATCTACTTATGATGGAGATACGTTATGACGCCCCCATCGTAAGTCAAAAATATCTTAAGTTGAAGATGGTACTATGACTGTGACAGACTGTCCTGCTTCATGATGAGACTGAATGATAATGTTTATTTTCTGCTAAAATTAAGGGCTTTCCTTTTATTCACTACAAGCGGGAGAAATACTTGGGCGCTTGGAAGATGCTTTTATCACTAAAATTGATGTTTAAAACCGTTTGAAACAGAAAAAAGTACACACTAAGACAACTTTACTCTTTCAACCGCTAGCGATGGTGGGGCATCTCACAGGGCGAAAGTTACGCTCATCCCAGCTACACATCCAACGTACCGTACATCGTAACTCTGGGACCTTCAGTAAATTTAGAACCTGGACTGCCATAGACATGGGAGTCAGGTAATATTGTCCATTCTCTCTTTCTCCTGTCAGTCACAGCAACTCAAACCAAATGCATGTGACTGTGATCTCATGTATGTGGAAGAGGGCAGATGGAGATTATGGGCCATTTATTGATTTACTACTGTGCGCTCATTAACAAAGCATCGCAAATCTCTGTAGGTTATGAATAGGAAACAGAATTAGGTAGTTGACCTTTTAACGCTCTTGGGGCTTCTAATCATTTCTTCTTTTATCACGTGACTTCCCCATACGCTATGCAGTGCATGACACAAAAAACAGAATTAAGTGGTTCATTCCATGATTCCTCTGGTCTGAGTCTTTTGTCACATGACCATATATGCTAGGCAGTTACAGTATATGTACACATAAAACGTATTATTATTCAAACCAAAGTTAAAGTCTGTGTATGTAAATGTGTTAGGGGATCTGCTTATTGAAAATGTAACATTTTATTTTATTTTTGATCAAAGGAAGAAAATGAATAAAAAAAAAATGTGTTCATTTTGATGCTTTTCTCCGAGTGTGTTAAACTGACCTGTGATACAGGAAATTTAAATACATGTCTAGTTGAGATAAACATCCTGTAAGTTAGTTAAGAAAAATGAAGACTAACTTATCCAGGCAAGAAAGTTCATGCTACTGGACCTTCATCCATTTTTAATGACTCATATTATTACCTACCACATATGTTTGTATGCACCACAATTTCTCTAAGTCTACAAACTACACAACAGTCGGTCTGAGTAAAGTTAGTAAGCAGGAAACATGTTGATATTCATCAGGGGATGAAAGCACAGTCCTCTCTCTCCCTGCATGAGCATGGAGGAACATTTTGAGCCCACTGAGACCTGCATGGTTCTGGTGGCCCAGCCCACATGGCCGCCTATTTATAGAGCTCACACAACAGGAAGAGAAAAGGGGGCCAAATCTACCTGGCAAGCACCACTGCAAAGAGGACTTTAACACAAGAGAAATGAAGGCTGGTGATAGAAAAGATAAGAACACATCAGGATATGACTCACTCTCATTATGTGTGGCATTTACCAGATTCTGATGCTGTCCATCAGAGAGCCTTAGAAATAGGACAAACCTTTATTAGGGCAGAATACATATTCATATTACCAAATACTAAGAGTAGCACACAGCACATGTAATATTCCATAATATTTGAACAGTATTATATTTGCAAATATGTAAACTTAAAAGACAGTTTGAATATAATTGCTCATACATGCGTGTTTTAGAAAGCCAACATTAAATATTAATACAGTTTTTGCTGAAAACAGCATTTTCTGCCTGTCCCAGTCCACTTTAACAATTCACCTTGAAACGTCAACCTTCAAATGTCAATCCTCTGATTTTTTTGCATTATTTTGTAAATACTTTTAATCTTATGCTTGAAAAATGTTCCATTAATGACCTATTATGAATTCCCTTTTTACTCTCACATCCCTCATGAAGATTATTGATCTTTAAAGAAGCAGATGTCGACCTCGCAAAACATCCCGAACCATCTAGCGCCATTAAGATCCCACTTCATGTGGAGTTTGGACATTGCACATCTTTAAGTGTTTAAACTCTCTGGCACGAAGAAGCTGGTGTTGGATCTGTGATGATCACACATGTTGAGCTATTTTATGAGTTGCTCAGTAAATATATATATATGTACAGTGCCCTCCACAATTATTGGCACCCCTGTTTAAGATGTGGTTGTGGACTTCTAAAAATTCTCCTTTTTTTTAAAACAACATAGAACCCAAATGCAAAAAAAGAGAAAAACCGAACCTTTCATTTAAGTACATTACTTTGGTGGTAAAAAAATCATACATTAAAAAAAAAAAAAAAAAAACTTGAAATCATGTGTCCCACAATTATTGGCACCCCTAACAATTCCTCTGAAAAATTTAATTTTTTTTTTTTATATATTTTTTTTTCTGTAGTTGCTAAGGTTGGTCCAGGTATCTAGGGACTTTTAATTACTAATTCATGATTTCCTGTTTCCCTGGGGTATAAATATGACGTGACACAGAGGCCTAATTCTAATTCGAATGGCAAAATCTACACAAAAGTGGTTCAGCAGTCACAAACTCAAGGTCCTCCCATGGCCATCTCAGTCCCCAGACCTCAACCCAATCAAAAACCTGTGGGGCGAGCTAAAGAGAAGAGTGCATAAGAGAGGACCCAGGACACTGGATAATCTAGAAAAATTGTGCAAAGAAGAATGGTCAAAAATCCCTCTATCTCTGTTCTCCAATCTTGTGAAATGTTATAGATTAGATTTTATAGATTAAGTGCTGTCTTGTTGGCAAAAGGAGGTTGTACAAAGTATTAACATCAGGGGTGCCAATAATTGTGGCACACATGATTTCAATTTTATTTTATTTTTTCTAAGTGTGTGATTTTTTTACCACCAAAGTAATGTATTTAAATAAAAGGTTGGATTTTTCTCTTTTTTTTGCTTTTTAAAAAAAAAGGAGAATTTTTTGAAGTCCACGAACACATCTTAAACAGGGGTGCCAATAATTGTGGAGGGCACTATATATATATATATATACAGGTAGTCTTCTACTTACGATGGAGATAGGTAAGGATGACCCCATTGAAAGTCAAAAATATCGTAAGTCGAAGATGGTGCTTTGACTGTTAGAGCTTTTTCTGATTCATGCTGATTTATAACTTAAATTTTCTGCTCTAAACTGATGGGTTTTCTCTTTTTTTTTTCACTAGCAGCAGGAGATATACTAGATACGCTTTAAAGACGCTTTTCTCACCAAAATTGCTGTTTGAAACTGTTTGAAATAGAAAAAAATACACACTCACACTGAGACAAGTTTAGTCCGTCGACTGCTAGCGAGAGTGGGGCAACTCACAGGGCGAGAGATACGATTATCCCAGCAACAACGTACACTGATGGCAAATATTTTTATGTGTGTGAGTGAGAGAGAGAGAGAGAGAGAGAGAGAGATATAGATATATAGATATATATATATATATAGATATAGATATAGATATAGATATAGATATAGATATAAATATAGATATGTGATATATAGTACATTTTTTTTTTTTAATAAAAAATGTATATCGATGGAATTTAAGAAAAAAAATAAAAAAAGGATATTATTGAAGGAACTCTGTGAAGAACCTAATCTTTCTTTCTCATTACTGAGGTGAGTCGGCGCACTAGGGAGAACCAGACAGAGGAGGAAAAGGGATTAATCTGCCCGAATGGACTTGGTTTTTATCTGTTCTCTGCAGCACTGTTAAAAAGATTGCCCCCTTGACCCACACTGTGGTGGAGAGAGGGTGAGAAGGAAAAGAAGATAACAATGAAGGACTGATCATCTACTATGTAGGGCATTCCTTCACTCTTTAAAGCCTGGAATTTCACTGACATGGAAAAACTTCACCAGGCAAGTTGTCCCATTTGAAAAAAACCACGCTAAGACCCTCCCTCTCCATCCGTGAAGAATTTATCACACTTAACGTAGGAATGTTTGGATTTATTTCAAATTCTGCAAAGTTTGGTCACACTTAAAAAAGGATAAAGTCTCGCAAATGAGATAAGGAAGTTTACAATTTCAGAAGTGCTCAATGTTTTACTTTTACAGGCAGCAGAAGATTATTTTACGTTTTCCAAATCCCCAGCAACTGTTGTTTATGTTACTGTAAAGAGTATTAAAGCGTTTATCTAAATAATAAATTCTCCAAGCTTTAGGGTAAGACATTTATGAAGGGTCGCAAGACTTGAAAAAAGATGATATAGCTGTTGAATAATGAACAATCAACCCTGAAGTGGATTCTCTTCCAATAACAGCTGAAAGTGCTGAAGTTTTTTACACTAATAACAAGGCAAATTCTCTATAAAGACATTTTCCTTCTCCCAACAATAACATTACTGAAATGTAGAATTATACTATATATACTGTAATATAATACAATATATAATTTATAAGCTATAATTAATAATAGAATATTATCCTTTTTTTTTCTTGAATATTGAAAAAAACCTTTGTAATGTTACAATTAAACCTGAGTGCCCTTTAACTAAAGACTTTCCTATTTGAAAAGGTTTCATGTTGCCTATAAATTTTGTAAAATTAAACAGAAAGCCCTATCATTTCAAGTCCTTTTTTATTTTTATTTAGAGTATCATTATGTAATTCATTAGTTTTTTTAATGCTCTAATCAACATGATCATAGAAAAATATTGCTGCTTTATGCAAATGTCATTATTAGTGAAACCAAACTCAAAATAGAGCATAAAGACCAAATTTTCTTGTAAATGTTTTAAAGTCATTATGGTGTTTCAAATTCTGTAAATTATCAAAACACCAAACGGAAATTTTGCTGTTTCCGCACGGACGGTTTTAATTGCCGGATGTGTGCATCATGGTGGATTTTGGTGCTGATTTAAAACTTGCCGCATCAGTATTTTTATCGATTAAAATGTATTTTTTAGAGGAATTATTCTTTTTTCATCTAAATAAAGATGGACGTCATGAATAAACGTGTTGTGTTTTAATTTCGCCTTTTATATATTCCTTTATTTTTTATTATAATAAAATTGTTTAAACAGAAATGCGCGCTGCATGCAATAAAATTTGTGTCGTTAAAATGAATTTGCAATCACAGGATATTAACGGGTTAAATTTGACAACACATTTTGTCGAAGTGTGGGTGTTTAAATTATATTTTGCAGCCAGGAAGCTAATTTACCTATTAAATAAATTCCCATAACTAGCACTTGGAATAGTATCTCATTTTCTCTTTATTTTTTAATTCCCTTACATTTCTGAGCACTTCTGCTGGTTGAAAATGTGTGTGACTGCTGCATTTTTTCATTTTAACACCCTTCACTAATGGGGATTCAAATAGAACAGCCATTACACTGAAAATATTGTTGGCTGCCATTAAGCACAGTCCAGGGATTATTGCCTTCATACTTAATCTGATCTCTACTGACATAAGAAAGGAGCATGGATATGACTTCAGGATGACAAATTCTGTCTTGTATTAAATGTAAAAAAAATAAAACTATTCATGAATGGACTGTCATAAGAACCCATTTCTAAAAGTAGAGGGTGAAGAGTAAGAATTTATCACATGTACAGATGTATGCTGTTATATAATATATATATCTTTCTGATCAAATATGTTTATTTTTTCTCTGCATGGAGGCAAAAGGAACTTATGAATCTGTTGTGAATCAGTCACTGAAATGGAAAGAAGATTTGGATTCCTGGACATCACTGTGTGCTCTGGATTTGGTGCTTAAAGGCATTTTTTTAACACATTTGGGTCAAGATGGATTATTTATATGTGTTTGCCCCCTTTAGCCAAAGTTGTGCAAGCCACAATAAATACAAATACACATCCAAAAAGTGACAAAAAAATAAACCCTTTCTTCTATTCACTGTATATATGCCACACTGACCACCAATCTTTAGTTATGTTTAGAGGAGGTGTCAAATAACATTTTGTATATTTTCATTATATCTGTGATGCTAGGTTAGCTAAAGATCATCTGGAACCTAAGATTTCATTTAAATTTGTCTCATTCAAGTCAGCTTTTAGAGCTTATAAGAGCCTGATCTGAGTACTGATCTCAGTACTGTGTAAACACAGTCTTAATTAGAGCTATTGGTAGTCCTATTTTGACCAACCCATATCTCCACCGCTGTAGTTAAATCTATATTAGTTAACTGCAGCAGATGCTAACTTCATATTTCCATGTCTGTTCTGCTTCACATGCCAAATCCCTTAATTGTTTTCCTTCTTCTCCAGTAATCACGCCTGGATTTCATTCAAACTTGCACAAATCTCAAGATAAAGAGTGAGCAGAAAATCCATTTTCCATCTGTAGGGAATCATAAAAGCATACTGCTAGGGCTGACACCACAGTGGGACAGCAATTAATTCCATGGCACTGTAGACGTCAATGAATCCCACCACCTCTGGTTAAGCAGTTCTCGATTTCTGCGTGCTCACTTTTTCACCCACTGCGAATGCATATAGGCATTAAAATGACAGTGCTTTTCATCAAAAATGGCATTCACAACAGGAAACCACTAACCAAAGAATCCAATTACCCAAGCCACAGGACTGAAAGATATTGACAGTTGTGTTCTGAGAGTCGGAGGGTTTGCAAACTTTGTGATGAGAGCATACCGTGAACAACAACAAAAAAAGAAATTAGTAACAGTATGCCCTTTTGGGGTGTAGCTAGCATGGGATTTCTATTGATATCTATGAATTATGAATGGGAAATGGGATAGTGAATGGGAAAGTGAAGTTACAGTGGCAAATCCAAAAAATATGGCAAATATATTGATATATAATTTCCAATAGGTATTTTGAAGTTGCCAGGTGCACTTCACTTGAGATAATCAAACATTATCTAATAAATTATATATTATCTATCTATCTATCTATCTATCTATCTATCTATCTATCTATCTATCTATCTATCTATCTATCTATCTATGTTAATTCAAATGTATGTTTAATATTAGTGAAACCATAATCAACACAGAGCATGAAGACTAAACATGTTTCATATGTCATACAGTAGAACGTGCAAGAACATGTTGATGTCTATTAGACACATAAAAAAGAGAAAATAGAAATACCAGGTTCCCAATTCTTCTCTTTTTAAAAAAAAGAAATTTACTTACACAAGCCTGTTTACATTTTTTAGATGACAAAACAGCTTGTAAAAAAAAACTCTTGTAAATGTTTTAATTTAAATGACATAAAACATCAGGACAGCAAACAAAACCTTTGCTATGTTTCTACACGGACAGTTTTAATTGCCGGTTTGCTTGATTTGAAACTTGGCGAATCCACAAAACAAGTTTTTAGTGATAAAAAATTCGGTGAAGTATATTTTTTGTAATATCTAAGTAATGAAAGGACGTTGTGAATAAATGTGTGTTGCATTAAAGGCTTTAAGTTCACCTCATTTACTGTGTCTACAGTATATATATATATATATATAAAATTATAAATTTTTATAAAAAATGTCAAACAGAATTTGCATTAATTTTGAATTAAAACACATTAATTATGACAGCCCAAATAATAATATATGCATGTTTTTTATTGCTATGAAATAAATATTTAAATGATTTCAACTTCAACTTTAATGCAGGTCATTTGTATCGCATTTTTATCATTATTTTAATAGAACTTGAATATAATTTGTGGTCCAACGTATATTGCTTCATTATTTGACAACTTTTTGCACAGATGTTATTAAATCACACTAAAACATTAGTCTTGGTTCTTGAAAATCCTCTTGTGTTGACATTTTATTTCACACCCCAGGGATTTGTGATGTAGGTGAGTATAGATCTGCAGCTAAATGTGGGGTTATTAACTGGCTTGACAGATGTCAGAATAATTGGCTAGCGTAACCCACGAGAAGTCCAGTGCTGAGCCAAGTGAAGTGAAAGAGCCTTTTAGAAAACCAAAGAATACTGTATATTTGTGTTAAAGGACAAGGAAATGCAGATAGATACACACTATATGGACATTAGCTTGTGGAGACATAAGACATAACCATACGATTATTATGTGCATTTTTAAAACAACTTATTCTACAGTTTCCATTTTTCCTGTTATAATAATCTCCACTTTTCTGGACAGATGTCCCACTAGATTTTGGAAGGTGCTTGTGGAGCTTTGTGATTATTCAGCCACAAGGGTGTTAGTAAGGTCAGGTACTAATGTAGGTGAGGTGAGGAGGTCTGGGGTGCAGTCAATGTTTTTCACATTCATTCCAAGGGTGTTCAGTATGTTGAGGTCAGAGCTCTAAAGCAGGACACTTATGATCTTCCACTCCAATCTTTGTGAACCATATCTTCATGATGCTTTATTGTGCACAGTGGCATTGTCATGTTAGAACTCGTTTTGGTTGCCTAGTTTAATTGTAAGAAATATTTTATGTGGTAAAATCCAAACAAAATAAAATGTAACAGTTCAAAAAAGTCTGGTGTTCCAGTACCTTTGGGTATATAATGTAGCTAGACATATACATTCATATCTACATTGTTACATATATTAATAACAATGTAGCTATATATGTATATACGTATATAGCTACATTGTTATTATTGCTAGCGTTTGCAATAAAGTCATAAGGACCTTAAATAGATGCTATTATTGTAGTAAAGATTTTCAACGTATGTTTGCTTGCAAGCCATCTTCACGTATAATTCTTCAGAGAACTAGCTTAGCTAATGATTATCAATGATAACGCAGGCAATTCTTCAGAAAGTGTGACTAAAGACAATGCTATTAGGAAATGCTAGTTCAGCAGCCACTGCATTCTTCCCCTGTTTCATCAGCAGGTTCTACGCTGCTTGCAAATTATTCTCTCATTGTCAGTCAGTTGTAGTAAAATCTACTCTAGTTGTAAACAGAAGCAGTAGAAAAGAGCAGAGGGAAGAGCGTGTGGTTGGAGTTAGTGAGCGCTTTGTTCGCCTGGAGCCTGAGCTCAATGTGTTTACTCATATTAGTGAAAGTGTTAAAGGCAGCGGAGCGAGGGAGACTGGCTATTTTTACCAGCAAGCCGTTGCCTTTGACCAGTCTCCACTCACGCCTGCTGCCCTACACACAGCAGTATGTGTCCGAGTCCCAAGATGACACATATCCAGCAAGACTGCAGGCACTCTCTCTCTCTTTCTCTCTCTCTCTCTCTCTCTCTCTCGATCTATCTATCTATCTATCTTTTTCTCATTCTCTCTCTATCTCTCTGTCATTCTCTTTCTCATTTTCATTTTAGACGATGCTCAAACTCCAGAAGTCAACACACATATTCACACTATTCCCTATCTGTCTGCAAGGTCAGACATTAGAAAAAATACACACACAGCCTGAAGAAGTGGAATGAGTGCTTCTGGCTCAGAGCTATTTTAAGCCTTTTGCTTCATGTGCATTCTGGCCAGATTAACTTGGAGGTGTACAGCTAATGAATGCTGCAGCTTGGCCTTCAAAAATCTTACATGGGAGAAAAAGATGAAGAAGGATATAAAATGATAAATATGCTAAGATACAATGTCAGGTAAAATTGCAGTGCAGATGCAGATGTGTTCAATTCAAATGTACTGTTTCCAGCTTGTAGTCTCTACTTGCACTGTATATGTCCCCCAACTGTATGTTTTTTGAAGTGATGCTACGTACACTATATTCCCAAAAATGTGCGGACACCTTATTATCAGTATCAGTATTCCAGATTTAGTCCCAAGTTGCTCTTATGATTCCCTTCACTTTTCTGGGAAGATGTTCCACCAGATTTTGGAGTGTGCTTGTGGAGATTTGTTTGAGATTCATTCAACCACAAGAGTAAAGTCAGTTATTGATGTAGGTGAGGTGAGGAGACCTGGGGTGCAGTCAGTTCATTCCAAAGATTTCCAGTAGGGTTGAGGTCAGGGCTCTATATCAAGCCAGTCAAGATCTTCCTCTTCAAACCATGTAAAGCATATCATCCTGCAGCTGGCTTTGAGCACACAGGTATTACCATGCTGGAACCACATCCATAGACATCCTATACAACTGTGTGCCTCCTGCTGGTAACAGTTTGGAGAAGAACCATATATGGCAGGAAAGAGCAGGTGTACCAATGCTTTTGTCCATATAGTGTAGCTAAGTAGATGTATCTTAGATGTTATTTTATGTATCAAAGGTAGATTTTATGACGTGTAGCAGATATTGGTACCAATCACAGCTCCAGTTTGTTCCTGAGCTTGGGAACTTGTTCTCTCTATATACGTTCAGGTTTTTTTTTTTGGGTTTCCAGTTTCTTTCCACCCAAAAATTAAAAACACAAAATATGTATAGTACATGTATGATGTCTTGCAGTGTTCTGGTATCCTACTCAGGGTGTTTCCTGATTCTGTGCCTGGCATTCCTGGGATAGACCATGCATATTCACAGGGGTGCAACTGCACATTTGTTGAGGTGGTATGCAAGCTCATGGTTGTCCCCCCTACAAAAAAAGCGAGGTAATACAAGAATTATTACACTACATGCGATAGCACACTGCTTATACTGCATATCCCATTGTTACACCTCTGCAAATACTACAACTCTGACCAGGATAAAGGAGTTAATAGAGATAAAATAATGCTATTCTAGGGTCTCAGATGACCTCCGGAACAGTTTCAGAGTATTTTTATTCTCCTGATTGAATAATAATGTGTTATAAAAGGGAAATACTACATAATGCAGCTTTAATGCAAACTTGCGTCATGGCTGGAAGCACACTGTTAAAATTTCTCAGGGGAACATTTTGGATTTTATTAAATTTTGACCCATTTATGGAAGTTTGGCATCATTGTTCAGCAATTCTGGCAGTGGGTTTGGGAATTATCTTGCTTTCTGCATCAATGAGTCTTGGCGAATAGATTATCCCGTACTTTGGCATTAATAGCAGCCCTTAGCCCACTGCTATTCACATGTGTCAATATTCATGCTGGCTAATTTGGGTTATTTTTCTTCCAGTGTGTAATAGCACTCAAGGCCCATCTCCTGGACTTTTTTGAAAAAAGAAAGAGTAAAAAATCTGTGCCCGCTGATATAATGGTTCTGCTTTTTCTTGCTGTGTGTGGTCTGACGGGAGTAATTACACTCAGCATATGGCGTTTTCTTTTCGTTATTTTGATGAGAGCATGGAGGTCATTGCGCTGCTGTACACTTAGCTGTGTTGTCAAGACTACAGCAGGCCTAGTGTGGGCTTGTTGCTTATTTCATGTTCTTTTTCTTATTTTAGTTGCATTTAATTCCATCAAACAAGGTGTTTGTGTGTGTGTAGGTAACAGAGAGAGAAATGCGTGGGTGGGTTCTTTTTGGTACCTTGTCATAACAATATAATATCCATTTGTTATTTTTGAAGCTTGGGTGACATTTGCACGGATGTACGTATGTAAAGGTGAAAGATGTTTCTTGGGGTCCTAGTGCGCACGTTTTAGATAAATAACTTGAAAAAGTAATAAAACCTGTTAAATCTATAGCGATATTGCAGCATCAGGAAACAAGATAAAGGTGAATTCAAGTGCAGAGAATGAAATTCTTAGTGAAAATACAAAACAAAGAAACTAAGACTATGAAATAAAACACAAATTTACATTAATGGCATTTGGTAGACCACCTTATCCAGAGCGACTTACAGTTATCTGAGTTATACAATGCTGAGCAATTGAGGGTTAAGGGCCTTGCTAAAGGACCCAGTAGTTACAAGCTTGGTGTTGCTGATGTGTGAACCCATGACCTTCCAATCAGAAGACCTTCCAACATCTTTTCCACTGAGCTATCACTTTCCCCTTCGCCCCCTACATGAGACCTAGACAAGAAAATGACCATTACCTGAATTAGAGCAAAGCAATGACAAGCATGGAAGGACACAATCAAGACAACACAGAATACAGCACTTAAATAATGCAATTAATTGACTGAATGATTTGTGAGTAATAAATGTAACATATGTAACACAAACACTTGAAAATCCATTTCAAGCTCTCCAGATGTTATCTATCACAAAAGAAAGGAAAATTTCAGTCGCACAATTAAATACACTGAAATATCTGGAATTTCACCAGATATTGTGGAAATATCGGGAATTTTCTGGAATTTTCCACAAAACAACATGTGATGTATTAATTTTTTTTTCTAATCATATCCTGACTTTTGGGTGAGATGTCAATAGATGAATGAAGAAAAACTGCATATACTTAAAAGGTGAAGGTTCTTGGATGGTCAGGGGGTTCAAGCCCCAGCATTATCAAATGCTACTGTTGAGAATTTGAGCAAGACATATGCCTGGCTGAATCTGTGCCTAAACCTCCTAACATTTACTGCATTTGGCAGACACCCTCATCATTTAACCCAGCAATGGAGTGGTCAAGGGCCTTGCTCAGGGGCCCAAGAGTGGGAGCTTAGTGAGGCTGGTATTTGAACTCATGACTATCTAATCCAAAGGACAATGCTTTACCATTAAGCTACCAACACTTCTAACAAGCTGGGATATACAAAAAAAGAATTTCACTGTGCTATTAAAACTAAATAAGTGACATCATGGAAGTGGTGCATTAAAGTTTATTTTTCTTCTCTGTTTTTCTTTCTTTCTCTCTCACTCATTCTCATTAAATTGGTTTGCTGTTCCAGTCCCTCATACAGCCTCATGGAAACAAGTTAGAAAATAGCATACGTTTTAAATTGTATAAAAAAATATCTTCAGTTAAGTTTGAGGAAAGCTGCAGAGCTGGCATAGTACCATTTGTCAAGTGTGATTTATGTGTGTGTGAATGACAAGCTGCCATGAGGTTTGGGATGCTTATATTTAAAGAAATAATTGCAAACTGACAGTGAAATAAATAAATAATTTTTCTGCACATGTTAATCCCTAGAGCATGTCATGGCTACGCAATGCTGGATGCTGTTAACTGTTAAGGGCAAGCAGTCAGTAATGGCCAATGTTTAAAGAACTAGATTTTATACATTTATATTTCATTGATAGTAATATTTATAGGTTATGTACTGTCAGGACAGCCTGTAACTGTGTAATGTCGACACACACTTGTATTCTCCCCATCTTTCAGCTACAAATTAAACACAGGTGTGTTTACTTATACACACAAACTCACACATACACACAAAAAATACATCCTTTAACATATTCTTACAAAGTGATGTTCTGGGTGTCTTGTTTCAAGAATTACAAAGCATTTTGAATCACATCTTGTATATCTTGTTGCCGTACAGTTTCACCTCTGTTTTCTGTATTCTGCTTCTTTATGAAAGACTGTTTCAAATGCACTAGTTTTCATACATTTTTATTTGTGACAATGTGCTATATATTAATAAGGCAAAATAAATATATAAGCATCTTGCTGGTAGGTGCAACACCAAAAGGTCCTTCCAAGTTAAAAGCTTTTTAAGTTATCCGTCCCCTAGCAGAGTTGATATATTTAATAAAAAACATTGAACAGTTTCTGACCAATTAGAATTGAACATTTTAACAAAACTGAGGTAAACATTGTGCCAATACATTTAAAGAAAACTTTCAAAACAGACCAGGCTGAAAATTCACCTCAGAGTTTTTGTGTACACTATGACTTTGTGTCTTTTGACTTTGTGTTTGGAAGAAAATCCCTGTAGAATTTTGTTCCAATATAAAGCCCAATTGCAGAGTCACAGTACCATATATCTGACTTTTATCCTCCTTTTGCTTTGTCTTTGACCTCTGCAGCCTTAAATTCAGAGCTAAGAATCTAAAGACCCATAACTCTGCTGCAAGTTTACAGCGAATGTCAAACGTGTCAAAATGTGGAAAAATTTGGTCTTGTTCAAACAATTCAGCATACGGTACGTGCTTACTTTCTACGAAGCTTGTTCGAGCCTGCTGTTATAATGAAATCCCTGCAGACCCAATTACACTCAGTCTGTTCTTATATTTTCACATACTCAAAGACTTTCTCTATCATATTATCCCCATGTAGAGATTTGAGCTGCAAGAGTGACAAAGCAGCCTGAAGCGATTTTCCTGTTCAACACGAGCTATCTGCCTGCTTGGAGCCTAAGGTGTGGTTTATATTTTATAAAACTACTACTTCTATAACAGCTTTTCACACTCTTGGCATTCGGAAGGTTTGTTTCTCCAAACATTCAGCCAATATACTTTGTCATGCCTCTTGTTAAACTTGCCAAAGGACTTCTACAGTAGATGGAGATTTCGTTCTGACCTGGTGATCCAGTTTGTCCCAGAGCAGTTCAATAGAAATTAGGTGTGTTGACTGGGCAGGCCATTCCATGATATATAAAACTCCAGTTGACTCTTTGCTCTTGAAGGACTTCCCTTCTAGATGGACTTGGTGGACCATGGTGTTGAGGTATGGAAAAATAGGCATGTTGGTTTGATATTAATTTTACCCAGAACGAATTTCAAACACCTCGTTGTTTGACATTTGTTTTCTCTCCTACATAAGATCTGTAAGTGTCCAGTTTTGGGTTCAGAACGTTCTTTCAATTATTCACTGTGTTTTTGCTTTTTTTACCTGGTTTGTTGCATATATACATAAAGTACATGCGTTTTCTCCCTCACAATTTTTGAACGGCATATATAATGGCACACTCTATAGGCTTTATTACTGTATAGATATAAATACAATTAATATTGTTTCAACAGTGCTAAGATTTTTTTGTTAAACAAAAAACAGCCTACCATACCTTTTATAAATTTAAAGCTACACTGAATGTTTTGCAGCATTGACAAGACTTAACAGTTGTTGTCAATTGAAAGATTGATAGAACATACTCAGTATATGGTGTTGTAAGTTTTTGTTATTTGTTTTATTTTGGTGTTATTTACTATGTATGTTATATGTATTTCTAGAGCACATTTGTGCAGAAGTGTTATGCAAAATTGGACGATAATTTCAATAGAAAATCTACACTTTTCCAGCCATGTCGGATTCTTCCCTAAACTGTAACACAAAGTTGAAGCCGTACCATTGAATAGGACGTCTTTGGTGCAGTAGAATTTACATTTTGACAAGTTCTAGCATGACAATGTCCCTGTGCACAAAGCCAAGTCCATAAAGATATGGTTTGGAATGGAAGATCTTGAGTGGCCTGCAATGGAGCTCTGACCTCAACATATTAAACATCTTTGGGATGAATTGGAACACTGACTGCACACCAGGCCTCATCACCTCACCTACTTCAGTACAAGTCTTTACTAACATCCTTGTGGCTGTATAAACACAAATCTCCACAACATCTCTGAAATCTTGCGAAACATAATCCCAGAAGAGTAAAGGATGAGGACTAAATGTGGAATGGGATGTTCAGAAAGCACATACTGTACTGTTTATGAGTATAAAGCTACAGTGAATGTTGTGGCGCATCCACAAGGTCTAACAGCTGTTATCAATAGCATCCTAATGATCCCTTTTTTATAAAAAGAAAATCTCATGTTACAAACAAAACCAGGAACTTATCTGTCCTGTAAACTTTCTTGTGGCAAAGAGCATAAAAGCACAGCGTTATTGTTACAAAGTGGACATTGGAGACTTATTTAATGAATGCTTAATAAACATGATAACAACAAAAATAATCACAACAACAATAATAATAATAATAATAATATGTATTATTATTATTATTAATTATATTTGTAATGTATGCATGTATAATGCAAACCTTTTTATATCTTATATACAAAGAAGAACAGAAATAACACACACACACACACACACACACACACACACACACACACACACACACACAGCAAAGTCCTCTCAGATCTCAGCAGGAGCATTCATCTAAATGAGTCCTGAATTTCAACCCCAGAGCCTGTCTCTTATTCTGATATCCCAAGAGCCCTTTTCCTTTTTCTGCTTCAATTTGTGTTGTCTCCCCTAAAGACTTATTCCTTCCCCCATCCTGCACTCCTTCTCTCACTCGCCCACTCGTTTCCTTTCCCAGTCCTTCTGTCCACCATTATCATATTCATTACCTGTCTGATTGGAAAGCATGCATGTGGACTTGACAAATATGCCTCCTAGTTATGTAGTTTCCTGGTGTGAAGGTTGCTTCATTGAGAGAATGTTGAAATAGGGTCTGGAGGGGTTCCATGCGGAGAAAGGAAATAACGATAGAGTTTGCAATCATGACGAATCAAAAACATGATGGATAAATCCAAGTGAATAAGAACTGAGGCAAAATTATGTTGAGTACAATAGAAAAAAAGGAGAAAGACTGGGTGAGAAAGAAGAATAAATTGAGGTATGGAGCTAAAAGAAAGGAATAAAATAAACCCAGGTCTCTGCACCTCGAATCTTCGAGGCCTTGGGCCGAGTCGATTTGATTTAGCTCTCTGTTCCGCCATCCTGTCACAGGCAATGCCACGAAAACGTCCTGATTTCCTCATCCAAGGAGAAAATCTATCGAGATTTCTATTTTTACTGCGCTGATAAATGAAACCTGTGCTCAATCCGAAAGGTCAGAAGCTGGCGAGGCAGATTTGTGTCCACGACTTGACATTGTAAATCAAGGCGGTTATAATCTGAACCTGGGTTAATCACTGACTCTTTCACCTCCTTTCAGCTGAGACTGAAGCATTTGGTCATCGATAGAGCGTCTGTTTAACTGCAATATGAACTCTGACGTGCCCAAGGTGACATTTGTAGATCGTGACCGAAGATAAATGATATTCATTATTTGTCTTTCACAGCTTGTCTGTGCTATTTAGCAACATAATGGATTTTAAAAGGAACGATTACACAGGCTTTTCCGCTGTGTTAACACAAGCTCAGATCAAGGGCATCGCCCTAAAGTGCTCCAAGCCTGTAGACTGAAAAAAGATTGGTAACACCTTATTTAATTGACCATACACAGTATATGATGGAGAATTTGGTCATATGTATTCACTATGTATGTGACATGTATTTCCACTGTAAACAACTGCAGATGTATTTCAAATTGACCAAAACTATATGGACAAAAGTATTGGGACACATGTCTTTCCCAGCCATAAGGAATTCAGCAACCACAAAGTTGGAGTAGAACATCTTTGGATGTGGAACCTTTAAATGTTCCATTTACTCAAACAGGACACCCAAACCAGTTTCAGCATGACAGTGCCCCTGAAGCCAGCTTCATTAATATATGATTTATATAGGTTGGAGTAGAAGATCCTAAGAAGGCTGCTCTGACCTCAACCCTATTGAACACCTTTGGGATGAACTGGAACACTGACTGCACTCCAGACCTCCTTAAATCACCTACTTCAGTTCCTGACTTTACTAACACCCTTCTAGCTGAGTGAGCACAAATCTCCACAAGCACACTCCAAAATCTAGTAAAACATCTCCCCAGAAGACTGGAGTTTATTATAACAGCAAATGGGCATTAAATGTTAAATGGGATGTTCACAGGTAGTGTATAAAAACCTTGTACAAGCAACTATGCAAAATGGAAAATACTCTAATAAAAGTAAAAAGTACATATATTTGAAAAATGCATAATCAATATTTTGCATAACAGCGTTTTTTTAGATTTAATAATACGTCCAGGTCTGTCTTCTTGGAAATAATGTGTTGCACCGCAATCCTCTCTGACTCAATCATTAATTCAAATTAGTCTGAAGAAAATGTAAATATTGTCAAATCGTTCAGTGGTTTTTAACTATGTTAAATGTTATGGGTTTGCGGGCGTTCTGTAAGCGCATCAGGGAGGTCGTATAATAGATGATTGGATGGATTGATTGATTTTTTTTAAATGTCTGAGATCCCATGGGAGCTGTCCAGGGTGTTAAGGCATAAATCTCAGAATTCCACCAAGCCAGCCATGTCTAAACCTAACAACCTTTGGTATTTTGAGGAAAAATTAATAAATAAATGAACCAAAACAAGTCGATTTGTTCTTTTTAATTGTCCATTTTCTACTTAGGAGGACGCCTGAACCCTCTGACTGCAGGAAGAGCTATATTTGGCACGGTCAATGTCTGATATTTCACAAGCCTAAGCAAAGTTTACTGAAGCATCATTGTGGGACTGTTTGTTCTCCTTCCCACATGCTCATTACCGGTGGATGTAAGTCATATAAGATTTCATATCATACACACTGTGCCTCCATCTAATAGATCCCTGTGGTGGTAGAAAGACATGTTGAGGTGGACTGAAGATAGGACGGGGTGTATCATTTGATTGTGTTTAAATTTTTCATGTGCTGTCCCTCTGCCACTCCAGGGCTTGTCAGAGAGATGATCTTGCTTGGCTGCGCTGTGTTCAACTCCCGCTTGAGACTGCAGGCTTTCTGGAAAATCACCAACCTTTGGGGGAAGATGGTATATCAGTCTGCCAACTTGTTTTCCTGTTCCCTACAACCAAAAAAGGAGAAGACAGATCTCATTGTAGCTCTGTTGTCCGTTAACATTATTCTGTTTTAAATGAACTGCCATGAACTGGTTTGTCAGAGCTTCCAAATGCTTTTCATCACTGCTGAAGTACAGAAGGCAGGTACTGTGTGTATACTGCTGACCAAATCATTCACCTTCCAGCATTTTACAATATAACAAATAGTTTGCTAACATTCATTCGATCACATAATAACCTTCAGTAGGGCAGCACAAAATGCACAGGAATGACTATAATTCCCACCACTGCAATTATGAAGGCGCCAAAGTGAATCCCATGGTTATCTTGGCACATTCAGGCTTTCTCTCCAGCTAAACAAGG
The DNA here is from genome assembly GCA_024362625.1 of Silurus asotus. Taxonomy (NCBI): domain Eukaryota; kingdom Metazoa; phylum Chordata; class Actinopteri; order Siluriformes; family Siluridae; genus Silurus; species Silurus asotus. The sequence continues at coordinate 1,127,157 of MU551596.1, read as the reverse complement.
TTATAGAAACTGAGATATGACGCCCCTCATTTTCCTCCAGCACACTAAATTGAAAGCAGGCCTTTTGTGCCCTCTCACAGCTTGCCGCACCGATACACAAGAGGATGCCGTATGCACTCTGACATCAAGCTTTCAGCTAGTTAAGAAGCCTTCAGTAGGTTAGGAAACTAGCAGAGTGTTTCAACAGCCGACTCCCATGGACCCAAGACAGGAGTTTCAGAGCTGGGACCACTTTCATTCTTCACACTTTTTTTTAATGAAAGAATAAAGGTCCTTTAGGACCTGCACCAAGTATCATAATTCTTCTTACTCTACCGGAGCTTCCACAGAGTCCAGAGACCACTAGGGGCAACAGCCTTAATTTTCACTTACCCAACAATTCCAATTTTGTCCTTCACACTACTCAAACAAGACTTTTTACAGCAAGCTAGGTAGGGCAGCACAATGTACACTCTTGAGATATAGCCTGCCCCAATTGCTCTCTGAGGTACCATATTATTTCTTTTATTTTCAGTAACCAAGTTATCCATTTTAGATGGTTAGGACACCTGTGCAAGGTGAGAAGAGACCTATATGGAACACCTGACGATTAAAAAGTACCCTTCACACACATACTCCTATAGGTGGATATTAGCATAGCCAATCCATCTACCAGCATTTATACTTTTGCTAAATTATATCATCCAACAGAACTACATTTAAATACTGCATACAACTGAGCACTTAGGAAAGCATTTAGAAAAAATAGGAAAGACCAGTGAGCTATGCCTTAACCACTGAGTTACCAATGCCCAGTATGAAAATTTTTTACCAAGGCCCAGTATTAAAAAAAAACCACAACTAAACCAAGATCAGAATCATTCTGAAAAACCAGGAGCTGCAGTGCCTCACTAACACTGTGCTGTTCTGTCAATTCTGTTCATACAATCAGTGAAACCTAGGAGACCATTTAGCATTGTTTATCAGATTTAGCTTAAAGTCATAACTGTGTTTTTGTCTAGGAACTCTTTAGGGACTTCATGTTTTTTTCTAAGTGTAAACATTTTTTACTGTGAGCAAATGCATTCTAAAGATTTCCTGATGAGATCAAAAAAATATTCTGATTCTGAATAATGCTTGTTACTTGCTACATACTAAATTACTAGCTTGATTAAATGACTAGCTTTCCAGCTAATTAACCATGTTAATGTTAGGAAAATACTGCTGTCTGTAACTGGTGTCTGCTAAATGCTGTTAAGAAAGCAAGATGAGAAGCAAGGATGAGATTGCTGCAGTGCAGCAGTGAAAAAAAGATGGTGACTCAGCTAGTTATTGCTATGGAAAAGATACTAGCAGAAGTCTAGCAATACTAGCAATGATCAACTAAATATAAGAGAGTCAGCCCTGAGCAAGATACTGTTTCTGGGATTTAATGGCTGGGTTTGATTGAGCTTGAAGTCACATTAGTGGAGAGCATTTAAATGCTGGAGGGCAGCTCAGCAGCAGTAGCCAATGCATCTCAAACAGATATTAAGGTTTCATACTGTAAAAAAGACAGTTCTCATTTGTGGTAAAGTCAAATATCGTACTTTTTAATCAGCTACATTGTGAGAAATCAGTTGTTTCTTTTTATTTATTAGTGGATAAAAACTGGTCAAGCACGCAGCAAGTCACCAATCAGTGTAGAGCATGTGCTTTGTTTTGGTTGCTGCTTGGTGGTATCCATTTAGCAACAACATACATTTCAGCATCAGTTCAACAGCAAGCAAAACAGGAGGAATAAATGACTTTGACTTGCCACAACACCAATTGTATTAGTTAGCAATCAGTGATTGGCTTATTAATATTATTCTATTAATAGATTGGTGTGCTGAGAGTCTTTTCACATAAACTGAGTTGATTAAGCAAAGCGTTATGTGACAAATATGATAATAGGAACATTATAGCCATAATAATAATCATAGTACTTTGGATACTTAAGTACATTTGAATGATTTTTTTTTTTTTACTTTTACTCAAGTGAAACCACTTTTACTTTTACTGAGTAAAAGCCTTTTCTCATTGGGCAGATGCTACAGGTGCCTCAGAGCCGCACAAACACACTAAAGAATAGCTTTTTTGTGTCTGTTACTGCACTGAACAGTTGATTCAATACTACATTGTCACTTTCTGTGTATTTTGCACTGCTTATTTACTACACATTTCTTTTTCGCACTATCCATAACTTACATTTGCACTACTGTACATTCCACCTATATTTGTTCTGTATATACTGTATAATACATACATTCATACTTGTACATAACTATATCATCTCATTGAGTATATAATCTCCTGACATGTTAATCTCTGCATAATCTTTGCACAGTATATAGTACTTTGTATATTACATTATATACCATATATTATTACTTACTGCACCTTCTGTACATTATTCACCCTCATCCCTGTAGATATGACCTCATACCCTATTTATCTTACTTTTATTTATTGTAAATAGGCCACTTATGCACTTCTGACAATGGTTTGTGTACTTCGTCCACCCCTAACCATAGTTAATATCAATGAAGGATAAAATACATATGAGATTCACAAAGTGTATGATCTTAAGGAAAATGTGGGTCATGGCACCAACAATGAGTTGGATCCTTTATATACACCATATAAGAAACTGACATATATGGAGACTGACAAAATTTTGTGGTCAGATGTGACCACATGAAATTGATGAATAAGGGCTGTTGGTTTGCTGGCGTGGACTGGGTGAACAGGACACTGCATAAATCTCCTGTACTTCATTTTAAAGCCAAGGCTCATTGTCTTGTAGAGGTCCTTGATTCATGAGCTGATACACCAGTGCTGGAGGGGGGTTGGCTGCTCTCACTTCCTCATAGAGGTGTGATTTACTGCAGCCTCCGAATTCTTGCTTTCATGCCAGACTTCTTTAATGCTACAACTCAGTTTGTTTATTCTTTTTTTGCATCATAGATACCTAAACATCGCTCCAAAAAAAGTTTTTTCTGTCAGCAAGACTACAAATTGTTCACTCATTTTATTCACTAATTATTTCTATCGCTATTTTTTTCTGGTTTAAAAGGCATGAGTTTAAGATGGTGATCCAGAATCTTATTCTACTCAAAAAACCTTGGCAAAACCTTGGGGGTTATGAATTACATTAAACTATTTTGCATAATCTGAACGAAAAAACTAAGCATAGACATTCCAGTGGTAACTCAGTGGTTGAGATGTTGGACCTCATCAAAAGGTTGTGAGTTCAAATCCACCACCCAGCAGCATCTCCTGGACCCTTAACCCTCAATATCTCAGTTGTATAAATAAGATAATTGTAAGTTGCATTTAAATTTTCAACTCTGAATATGGTCCTAAATCTTACAACTTACCAATACAATATAAACTGGCCATAATGTATTTAATTTAATATTTCGATTTTTATTCCAAATTTCGGACATATTGTAGGTTAAAACTACACTATAATCATTTATGCATAATATATTTATCTAAAAATCCACATTTTAAACTCATTATAATCATAGTTCATTGTATTAAATAGATAGTATTATGTAAGCTATAGACCCCAGAGTGCTAAAAAACACTTTGGGGCGGTTAGGGGCTTTTATTGTAGACATTTTTACAGAAATCTGATTGTAGATTTGGTTGAAAAAGCCAGAAGTACTAGTGGCATAAAAAAACTCAATTCGACAGCTTAAAAACCAGACTCAAAAAAGAAAGTCATCCTTTGCTTGTTAACTGTAAATAGTTGGATTAAATATCATAACTCATCTGCAGGCCTATGCTATAGGGGCAAACATTAATAAAATAATAGTGTTGAAAGTTTGTTCAGTTTTTATTGTTCAGATAAAGAATATACTGTACATGTGAATATACAGTATTTTAATACATCTGCTTTAACACATCTGAAATATTTTTTTCCTGCAGTTTCTTATAAATGATTTGATATACTTGATATATACAATATATAATGTTCTAACATCATGTTGTAAATATACACAGAATATCTGTAACTAAATCAATTTGATTTTATTTCCTGAGCTGCAGAATGCAACAGTTGTGTAGAAGAAGAGGTAAATACAGACATTCACTGTAAAGCTTTTAATGTGGCCAGAATGGCAACCAGCAGGCAAGATCAATACTTTGAGAAATGTGCTGTAAGTAAGCGGTTTTATAGATGGAAGTTTTATCTAAATAGAAGTCTATCTTAGTCTTAGCTTAATCTATCAGGATAAGGACTTAATTACATTTCAAGAGCGCGCGAGAGCCTAACAGTGTCTGTTATCAAGTGTTGATGCAGTTATACAGACATCAACTTTAGTTTCATCATGTACATGATTGCACCATTTAATTAAATTCATTAGCTGTAACATTTGTAAAATTTATTTAAAGGTTACTCTGAAGCGTCACTAATGCATCATCAAACAATTTGCGGCCTCTCTGAGGTACACCACGCCATCATCTTTCAGCTCGAGCTTTTAAAGAACTGTAAAAAATAATCAATGCAAACGACGGCATTCAATCTGAGCTTAAATTGAAGGCTATCCAGCTAATTCATTTGGTTCAATGAAGACCTCAAGATGCAAGTATCTTAATTACCACACTGCAATTGTTTCCAGTTTCCAAATCATCCTGAGTCATCCAATCAGTTCTGCTGACTGGGATTGTTTCTCTTTGTAGTGAGGTTAGAAAAGCAGGTGAAGATGCACGAGCAACTGCTCACATCTGGTTGTAAATGCCGTAACTCAATTTGGTGGCCATCTCAGTTGATTTCATCTCATTAGCATCTTTGTCCCTGTGCAGGACTAAAGCAATCTGTTCAGCAAACAAAGACCAATAACAGAGAGCAAGAAAGATGATACCTGCAATGTGCTAAACTGGATATTACAGAAATATTAATCATAATACTACTTTGCAACAAGTTGGATTTGGATGAGTAACATTTTATTTAAAATTGTTAGGAATAAAAGCAATTAAAACGGATGAACCTTGCAAAATTATATTGTATGTAAACATTAAAGAGAATGCAGTGAAACCTCAAAGAAGCAGAACGACTAAATAATTTATTTAAATGCCATAAAACGGCCTGTTTACAGTTTTTAGGGCTCTCTACTGCCTAATTAGTTAATTGCTCACTAATAAGGCTTCTCCTTTTCTTAAACCAATAACATTCATTTTAATGAAACCAGTTGTCTCATGAGTTCACCTTCCTTTAGTATCATAACTGTTCATTTCCAGCTACAAAGTAAAAAATATTATATGAACACATGAACACTAATAACAATTATATTGTTATAGCACAGTTTTCCTTCACCGGTTTATACTGTATGGATATTCCAGGTTAAACATAAACGCTCCAACAAATTTAATGTCATGTATCGTGCAGCAAAAATGATTCACCTCAACTGCATCAACCCCCAAATAAAAGTAAATCGATTAAAGGAGAATTTTAAGAGCACCTCTGTCAATCAACACATTGCAGAAAGAATCACTTCTGCTCCTCTCTTGACAAGGCACTGAAGATAGCAAGCTATAATTCAGTTTATTGTAATTTTTTTAAACTTTTACATTAACATTTACAGCAATTGGCAGGCATTCTTATACAAAGCAACTTCCAACATAGTTTATACAACAAGGGCCTTCATCAAGGGCCCAGCAGTGGCAGCTTGGTGGACCTGGGATTTGAACTCATGACCTCATGCAGACTGGGGGCTGGACAACAACACCACTAGTTAGTTATAAAACGATTCCTCATAAAATTTCACAGCCATGATGTACAGAACATCACACAAAGACACAGATGAAAACATTTTGCATCAATGAATCTAAAAAATACAGATGTGTAGAAGTGTAGAAAGGCTACACTGACGCCAGGATTTGCATTTCACATTTCATTAATTCAAATTAAACAAGCTAAATTGCTGTGCGAGCGAGCTCTAAGTAACTTTGATGGAAAACAATCAAAAATTGATTTACAGAATTTAGTTAGAACAGAATATACGTTTACAGAATTCCCCAGGCATTGTTTAATATTTCAATCCCTGCCAAGATGTTCCTGTGCCATCCCAGGTCATGGAAAGTAATACTTAAATCTGTCATGGGGGGAGGTTTGATTTATTCACACACATTCAAAATATTTATTTACAGCATTATAATAATAGGTAATTATATTGTATGTATAGAAACGTACTGGGAGAAATCTGTTAATTCTATGTGAAAACCAACATTGAGCACCCCATTAACCAAAATGGTATGATCCTGGTTTCATAGCACCTCTGCGAAGATTCGTCTGTAAATTGGTAGTCGAATCAGGCTCCTCCTATTAAAGCATCAAATCTTCGACTATTCTATGCTTTCTAGGGAGTGTGAAGTGCATGAATAAATTGGGTCAGCAGTCTATGGTCATGAGATCTGCTTAAAGACTGAAAAAATGAAGGTCTTAGATACAGGAAGTAAATATAAGGTTCCTTCAGAGGGTTGCTTAGATAATTGCTGGTCTCGCAAATCATGAGAAGCTCGAATGTTGGTTTAGGAACTTTAAAACAATGAAACAACTAGAGCTGTACAAGGCATGACCCTGCTTATGGAGACCCTGGGGCACCCCCCCCCAGAGCCTCAAGAGGAAATGAATCTTGCGATTGGTTTAGAAATATCTCCCCAGGAATTCCCCAAGGACCATCACTTCCACTAGAAAAATGTACCCACCTAAATGTAAAAAGATAAAAGCTTGGTTATGTACTTGTTCACATCTGTAATAATACGATGAAAGCTATTATTATGTCGTACATATTTTTGGATGGCACACAGTACCTTCCCCTTTTCCCTGATCACATGTGCTCTTTGTGAAAGCATCTGATCCAAAGCAGTCATAAATAAAACAGAACCAAAAAGAACAATGTGGATTGTCTGAATCCAGTAGCGCTTTGGTAGAAGAGATCAGACAACCTTCTCTGTTTACTGCGCTCAGAGCAGAAGCTGATGACAACAAGTCCCCTTGCTCTTCCTGAATCTTTTTGACTGGGTTGTTTTCTGTACACCACAAGAAACAACGCATTTTCTCGTATCGTCTGATCAGCGATAACAGACGAACAGGTACAAGCAAAAGGGTGTGACTGGTTTTAAAAAAGGGCAGGACCATGATGGCTACATTTAAACAAATATGACTGCATGTTACTGACTCATAAACAAGTATGGAATGCAGATCGATAAATCGCGAGGCCATCGCAGCCCAAAGCCCTCAAGCATAAATCTCAGAAGGCCGTCCCTTCCCTCATTAAATTACAAAAGATCCATAAACCGTGAAACTCGAACGCTGAAAGATCTTGGCGGAGAGCTAAAAATAGCGCCTCGTACAAAGAGATGCATATTGTTTCCCAGGAAGCCTTTAAACGTTGCATCAGTACCAGGATGTCAGCTTCGGATAGGGTCACCTTCCCGTGGCATGTGTGTGTATAGTTGCGGGTGTGTCTTTCTTAACCCAGGACTGCTCAGCATCTTCATCATCACTGCCGGCGACGCAGGTTTCATAGCAATTAGAATTGCAAATCTATGTAAGGCACATATGAAATTCTCCTGACTAAAAGGGATGCTGTGTCGTGTCTTGATGAGAAACTCGCGCTACTCTCGCACTTAGGATAGATTACATTTCCCAACGTATTGATGTCATGGAATTAAATAGTCTTCCACTTCCTCTTGCAAAGGTCACTGTCTGGGGAAAAGAGGATAAGCGTGCCATTTAGGTAAAAAGAAAAAAAAAAAATCCAATTTCAAGTTCTTTATTTGTCACATACACAACCGTACAGTACGCCCTACAGGCAAACACTGGAGAGTGAGAACTAACTAACAGTTTATCAGGGGCTTTAAAAATGCAAAAAGGATGTATACTTTGGTAATTGGACAATGCAGAAAGCTTATTCCTGTGAAATAAGTCCCAGAGTTATGATGGTTTGAGCTAAAATGTGTTATATATTACAATGATAAGAGCGATACGACAAAATTGTTAAAAATATTTTAGATTTCGTGCGGTAGAAAAACGTAGCAACCTATGCTTTGACCTCCACTTGCGAACCGGCGCTTGTCCAGGAAATCATTGATGTCATAGAATAAAAGAGTCTTCCACTTCCCCTTGCAAAGGTCACTGTCTGGGGAAAATAGGTTAAGCGCTCTATTTTGCTAAATTATGTACTGGAATTTACAACATTCAAATTTGTTGAATTATCAACAAATTACAGTAAACTACCGCATACTGATCATTATTCCTTAAGATTTCTCGGTAGGCAAGTTCATGTCTCGACAATATTTTCAATTTATGAGGTGGTTCAGGCTTGGACTTTGGATCGGAAGGTCACAGGTTCAAATCCCACCACCACCAAGCTGCCGCTGCTGGGCCCTTGAGCAAGGCCCTTAACATTCCCCTGCTCAGTTTTAAGTCGCTCTGGATAAGGGTGTCTGCTAAATGCTGTAAATGTAAATAAGTGTAGTTAAATTCATCAAACTGTATCTTTTATTGAGGCTGGCAAACATTTTAGGTGAAAAAATTACATTCAGGACATTCAGTTAAAAAAGTGACAGGAAAAAAATCAGCGCTCTCTAAAAAGCAGCTGGATTAGTACATCGTCTTGAAAACCTCTTCAAGGACGTGAGAATTCTGAAAAACACATTTTCTTGTTATTTCATTGTTAAAAGCATCTTACAAAAATAAAAAATAAAAAAAAGATTCTCAGGAAGAAAAATAATCCAATCAGGATTTAATATTAACCCTGTGGTTTTTAAACCCATTCAACAATCATGGCTCACCCACTGATTTGGTTTCAAGAGCTGGATACAAGATCTTTAAATATGACTAACCATCATCATAGATCTATACATCATCATCGTATTAGGAAAATGCAATTACAAATATCATTATAACAATGAATAAAGCTATACATATTAACATAATTGTATTGGCAGAAGTTTGATCCATTTAATTTCTGTTTTTATTTGTGGTTTTGTTGTTAATAGATGAAAAATCGATGTTTTAATGCCTCAATTTTAGCTCAGGATTATTTCTATAATGACTGACCAATAAACAACAGTCAGTAAAAAACAACCCCTTAGTTATTTTTTTTTATAGTGTGTTGTTTTGTGTTTTTATCTGTAGAAAATGAAGCTAGACTGCCGAAGTGTTTGCCTGTTGTGTCACGCCTGACTTTTACATCAGAGATTTTTGATAGCAGATGAATCCTGACAGGACGTCCCTCATGTCATGCTCTGTAACATGTCCAGCTCCTTTGAGAGCTGCTTGCCCAGAATCCTTTACTGAGCCATATAATGTTGTGTATCACATAAACTAATAAACTCACTCTGCATTTAAAATATATTATTCAATGTCAAACTTTACATGAACTAAGATTCTATGCTTTTTATTTCTACAACCTCTTTTTTTTTGCTGTGTTCAGTAGGCTGTGTTTTGTCTGTGTGTGTGTGTGTGTGTGTGTGTGTGTGTGTGTGTGTGTGTGTGTGTGTGTGTGTGTGTGTGTTGTGATGCTGTTTTGACTTTGACAAACTGCCTACCTTCAAGCTTTGACAGATTAGACAGCTGACGTTATGCTATCATCAGTCACAGTGCATGGAAAGGTAAAACGTATCACACAGGCTATGAATATACTCAAGCTGCATACAATGCATTCGAGTTATCACTTCCTGGTTCCTATGTCATCGATGTTTTCATGGTGCAGTGATTTTACAGATGAAATTGAAGAACATTAAAGTTGTTGACATGCTGTTATAGGAAAATATTCTTATCTATTATTCACCTATTACTGCATATGTCAAAAAAGTGTTTACTTATTAATTGTTTTCATTTAAAATAATTAAGAACACATTATACTTGCATCCATTTATTACTACATTTAATGGTATAAAATATATGAAAGTGGATGTTCCTTCACCAGCCTCAGTTTTTCTCTTAAACTTATTAGGAAAAAAAAGTGCAGATGGTCAATAAAAACAAAAAAAATCTGCATTTTGGTAATGAATTTTCGCTATGTTGAAAAAAAAGTTGTTAAGTTGTTTCAACTGATGCACTGTTTTGTTGATTTGTGCTTATGCAGCATATTTTCCCCAAACTGTTACTATAAAGTTGGAGGCACACTCTTGTATAGGATGTCTTTTAAGGTGGTAGCAATATATTTTCCCTTCATTTGAACAAAGATACTTAAACCTGTCACAGCATGACAATGCCCACATGCACAAAGCCAGCCCCAGGAAGATCAGCTTTACATAGTTTGCAGTGGAAGATCTTGATCTGGAAGATCTGGTTTAAAGACAGTGGCATTGAGTAAAAGACAGGAGGTGGCGCTGGAGGTAGCAGAGCTGAAGATGTTGAGGTTTTCATTGGGAGTGACGACGATGGATTACAAATGAGTTTAATAAAGGGACAGCGCGTGTAGGACGTTTTGGAGACAAAGTGAGGGTTTCGAGTTTGAGATGGTTTGGACATGGGGTATATCGGTAGAAGAATGCTGAGGATGGAACCACCAGAAAGGAGGAAAAGAGAAAGACAAAAGAGGAGGTTTATGGATGTGTTGAAGGAAGACATGCAGGTAGTTGGGTTGAAAGAGGCAGATGTAGAGGACAGGGGGGGTATGGAGACAGATGATCCGCTGTTGGCGATCCCTAATGGGAGTAGCTGAAAGAAGAAGAAGAGGAGTGGAAGATCTTGAGTGGCCTGCAATAGAGTTCTGACCTCAACCATAATCAAACACTTTTGCCATGAATTGGAACACTGAGTGCAACTTCAGTAATGCCGAATAAGCTGAATTAGCACAGTTCTCCACAAGCACACTCCAAAATCTAGTAAAACACCTTCCCAAAATAATGGAAGTTATTATAACAGTAAAATGGAGCATAACGGAGGTGGAATAGTATGTTCAAAAACCACATACCCATTATTATATATAGGCACAATGGGTTAAAGGACTTATAAATAAAACATTCACTTTTAAAAATAGAAGAATTGGTGATATGATACTGTTGTTTGACTTTCAGACATATGAAAGACGATCCAGAGATGATCCATAGTTAGAAGGAAAGGGAACAGGGACCTTGATAAATGTGTGTATGCGCAGATGAATGTGCATGCTTGTGAACATGTACCCTTGTGTGTGTGTGTGTGTGTGTGTGTGTGTGTAGTACTGTTTTAGATGAGGAAGCCCAGGACTTGTGCAGTGCTGGCAGGTTGTTGTAAGAGAGTCGAGTTGGGTATTAATGTGACCGGAGACTATGCACCGCTGCACTTTCTCTCTTATTCAGCTTGTTTACTTAACACGCATCGCCCGCTCACATCTCAGCCAACAAACCAAAGGAATAAATAAATCACGAGCCCACACTGCCTTAAAGGGAATCGAGCTGTGTGCTGCTGCTGCTTCTCTCAGACGCAGTGCTATTTAAGGAAAGCATACATTTCTAAAGTGAACTCAATTTTCACTTGTCAATTCACCTGCAAGAGATTATATTTATATTATTATGCAGTTAAGGAAAATGCTATTTGTTTTTGGAAGATGAAAGACGACTCGAGTTACTTCAAATCTGTACAACATCTTATTTTACACACCAGCCAGAGAAACAGAGGTGGATTACTAAATACTCAACTGTGTTTTTATCTGTAGCAGATGATTTATACGCTATGGTATAAAAAATAAATACGGTATTTTTCGGACTATAAGCCGCTACTTTTTTCCCACGTTTTAAACCCCGAGGCTTAAACAACAAAGCGGCTAATTTATGGATTTTTCACAAACTTCAAGCTAAAAAACTGAGCGACATAACATTAGACCAATGAAATTTCCGAACAGAAACGAAAATACGCACCTCACCTGTGTTCTGAGCTGCATGGCTTCGGGAGAAAAACTTTCATCGGGTTTAAAATGCACGATGATGCCAAAAGATAAACTCCCGAGAGAAATAGTTGTGAGGAAGACAGTAAACAATGACTTTCTTGGACGGCTACTGTTTAGATACAAGCCGTTGTAACGTGTTGAGTCTGGGTGAAGGGAGAGCTCGCTAACTCCAGTTGCAACAGAAATCATATAAGCACAAACAGGTTTCCAAAACTTGTGCCTTTTTATTTTTTTTGGCAACAGTGTTACGGGTTAGTCAAAGAAACTTAGAAATGAGCATCAGAAAATAATAAGGACATATTCCTCGGTCTTGAACACACGCAGTAATACCGGAAAAAAGTGCCAGGCAATTCCCAAAATACCGCTATGCTCCTTTCACCCGTTACACCGTGTAACAGACACTGTCTTTCGTTAAAGCCTGTGTAAAGTTCATTAGTTTCAGTGTAGACACTGAACTTATAGACAGGTGTGGCTTATTTATGTTAAAAATAAAAATATTTGTGAAATTCAGTGGCTTATATAGGGGTGCGCTTTATAGTCTGGAAATTACGGTAATAGTATTACAACCATAAATCTCGAATGTACTATATAAAATGTATTTAAGTGCTATTTAATAAAATAAAAATACACCCAATAAACCTGTTAATCAGATTATTTTAAAAACAGATCACATAAAGCATAACCAGGATTTTCTGTCAAAAATCACTAGCAAAATATGTTTAGTGTAGAGTTAAGTAACATTAAATAACTAGCTTTATTTAAGGCTATTATTTAACCTTAGTTAGCTTAATTCAACGGTAATTTTATACAGGGCTAACTGTTCTGATATTAGCTTGCTGCTTTGTAAGAAATATTGTTCGACCTAAGTTTGATTTATTCGATGCTCTTCCTCAAGTTAGCTACCTTACCTTTTGTTAGCAGGTTTGGACTTTAGCTAACTTAATTGGAGGCTATTCTCTCTATTTACGTCAAACAATAGCCTCTAATGAAGCTAGCTATTGTCAGCAAAAATACTTCATGCATACATTACAGAACATTTTTGCATATCACCAGCTTGTAAGGAAGCTAGTGTTTGTGTGAGTCTACCATCTAACACTAGCTAAATATTTTTGTGTTGAGTATTGGCTAAAACTAACTAACTAGCTTTGTTTCAATGTTATTGAAATGTTCAGACATGTACTGTAACTGGCATGTTTTACTGCCTTCCAAGTTTTATTACTCCAGAAATAGACACACTGGAACTAGCAGTTGTTAATAAAGGATTCATTATGTAGGTGGTTGAGGTTCAGTTTTCTCAGAATCAAATTTTGTGACTGAGGTAATTCCGCTTTGTGAAACTAACTTGCCTTCTAATGAGAAGGATTTTCAATAGGAAGGATGACTGATACTATGAATGAGCCTGAACTCAATATAATACGAAAACAAAATTAATTCTGATGAAAAGTATTACAAACAACATAGGTCATAAATTGTACTCTGAGGCTTTTAACATTTTTCCATTGCTATTAATAACCTAAACATAAATTTAACTGAATATTACGTTTTTGTTTTTTTTTTGTTGTTTTTTTTTTTTTCCCTGGATGCCTTAACAGTTTAAACTGAATAATACATAAATGCTATAACTTAAAAAAAAAAAAAAAAAATACTAAACTAAATAAATGTTCTTTAATGACTACAACATTATTTTTAGATTTTTTCGATTAAAATTGCATCTGTATGCAGTGTTTTTTTTTTTTCTGTTGTTTTTTTACCTTGGGTGCCTTTACAGTTTTATTTCCACCATATTAGAATTTCATACATAAATATATAAAGAGCAAAGGAGTTCCCTGGTGGTCTAGAGGTTAGGATGTGACGCTCTCACCGCTGCGGCCCGGGTTCAATCCCCAGTCAGGGAACCAACCCCAGCCATTAAGGTTGCACAAGCCTTAGTGCCGGCCCCAAGCCCGGATAAATGGGGAGGGTTGCATTAGGAAGGGCATCCAGCGTAAAAACATGTGCC
>MU551596.1:1083914-1113227 GCA_024362625.1 Silurus asotus | reverse complement strand
TAAAGATTTGCACAGCGACCTATGTTTAAATTTTCCTTGTAGCATGTTAAACTTGTGTCTATTTGCTACTATGTGTGAATAACTGTGCAAACAGTGTGTAAATGTGTGTGGAGAGGGTACCCGAGTGATGGTCTGGTATCCTATCCAAAGGTGTAATTCTGCCTTCAAGGATATAATTGAAACTCATCATGACCCTGACCTGGAGTGATAAAGTGCTGAAGATGAATGAATAAATAAAGATGGGATGTGATATTATGTGACACTTTTAGCATTGTAACCTTAATTTCTCACTTCAAATTCAAAATTGCAATATGTCTTTAGGTTCTGTCTTTTAAACGTGTGTGTGATTGCGTAAGCATGTGTCAGATGAAAGCATCTGCCTTCAAAACTAAACATTTGTTTACAGATGTTGTAAATAAAATCTGTCGACAATCCCACTTTGGAACATCTGGTGGTGGAGATACAGTCAGATGCACTTTATTAAGATAGGAAAAGACATGCTCCACGTATCTTCTTTTGAAGGAAAGGATGTAGAATGTGATTTGCAGAAATTTTGTCCTGGTTTGGAATTTTGTATTGATTCTTGCAGTTTTGTGTCCCAGTGGGAGTGTGTCAAATAGTTCAGTCTTTTTTAATCCAGTTTTTTTTAAATAGTACAGAACCCAAGAGGGCTTCGCCCAAGAGAAGCTGAAAGTTACGACTTCGGTTCATTGAAATGCCAATCAAGACTAAGGCTGTTGTAATTAACTTTCTCTATGTTTTTTTTTTTTTAATGCTTCACTGTAACACATTTCTACCAAAATTGCCTTTGTATTGTTGTCAGCGTTAAAAGTGACACTGTTTGTACTTTTTCCTCCATATTCGCAGGTTTCCTCCTAACTCTCTAAAACACGTTTGCAGTGCTCTGGTGCTCTGTTGTCCCATGCAGGTTGCACTCCTGCCCTGCTCCCAGTGTTCCCAAGATGGCTTTTGAATGGATCTACCACAAGACTAATCTGGATTACTAATAGAAGTTACTAAAAGTTTTATGTACTAACCTAGTGAATGCAATCTATCACTGTGTTGCAATTAAAAATAACAGGCAAATTTAACCCATGGAGATGTTTTTGATGTATTGGGATGCATAAACTCTACAGTGATGTGGTCCTCCTATGCCTGGAGAATGACACCTTACCGGATTTGTGCCACACCAATCCACTGATTACTTACTTTTATTTTGTCAGGGCAGTTTGAAAGACTTAACTGTTGACCTTCGCTTCCAAAACCATGGGATCTTTCACTGATATAGTAACTTCCACTCTTCTGGGAATGCTTTCCACTAGGATTTGGGTAATGGTTATGGGGATTTTTGATCAGCCAAATAAATAAAATGACATTTTGGAGCACTTTTAACAATGAACATGGTTTTAGAGCATCTTAACAGAGATTAAGTTGTAAAGTTGTATTAAAAAATATATAAGTTTAGTGCAGATATGTTTGTTCCTTATAATTGGAAGTTTATCCCTAATGAATCAGTGGAGACTGTGGCAAGGAAAAACTCCCTGAGATGGCATGAGGAGGAAAACCTTGTGAGGAACCAGACTCAAAAGGGCAACCAGTCTCATTTGGGTGGCACCGAATGTCCATTAACTTCAGTTCCATCGTTTTTTAGGTGTACTGTTTAGGGATGGGTGCTTAAATGCAGGAATGTTCATGCAAACTATGTTCCTGAGCCAAAGTAATAAACTGTTGATATTAATTACAGTCCAAATCGATCCTCAAAGCTGTTCATGTGGAACCATCCTCAGCTGTACAGAGCGGTCCCCAATTGAACAGAATCCTATTCAGAGGTAGGAATGAATTAGGCAGACCTGAAGAGAAGAAGGATCACTGGTTCCTCGGCATTGAGCAGCATTAGTGAGATCAAAGGCTGATGATGGATGAGGAGATCTGGAATGCAGTAGGTGTTCCAAAAGCTGTTCAGCATGATTGAGGTCAGGGATCTGTATAGGACACTTGAGTCAATTTATGGAGCTCATGGATCAGGTTTGGGCCTCTTACATCCAATGATCTAAAATTGTAACATTTCAGCATTGATGAACAACCTACACAATGGTGTGGCTACAGTTTGGTGAAGATCAGCATACCTGTGTGTCTTTCATGATTTTTATCTAATGGTGTCCATAACGATAGAATAACCAGACTCACAAAATACACTGTGGTGCTTTTTTGTAGATGTTCTTCAAGTGTACATTGTTATTTAGGGTTTTTTCTATTATTTATTGTTTATTTCCTATAGGTTTTAAAATAGAGAATATAGAAATAATGTACAATTGTGTTTTGAATATGATGAAGGTGGAAGAAGGAGAAAAATATATATATTTTAAAAAGTAGTTCTTCAATTGAATATTTATATTTCCCCAACCCTGGTCCTGGAGAACCTCCTGTCCTGTACATTTCAGTGTGCATTTCCCTGCTCTAACACTTAGGAGGAGTAGGAAGAAGGGATGAGGATCAGGTCTGAGAACCTGTGACTAATGCTTTCTTCATTTTTCTTTCTTTTTTTTTCAAGACACTGAAACATTTGTATCGTGTTGCAGTGCTGCCTGCCTGAAAAGAAGACCACGTAGAGCTTTTCTTCCATTAGCATTGCCCACTGTGACTGGAGTCGTGACGCAGAGCGCGTAGAAAAACGTGTTGTAAAAACGGGAGCCGGTCCGCACAATCTGCGCGCATGATCTTCGTGAATAGTGTCCCTCTGTTTGTCCCGCAAGCGTGCTCGAGAGCTTCGGACTCTAGAGGTCTCCATCCTCCGTCCAGCATCCTCCTCCTCCTCCTCCAGCACCGCGCGCTCCAGTCCCAAGCATCAGCTCGTGAAAGGACAAAGCCTGGGACGCTTTGATTTCTCGAGCAGGACGCATGGAAGCGTCCCGGGGACCCTGATTTGTCCTTTACAGACTAAAGACGGCAGGACAGAAGAAGAGGAGGAGAGACATGGATGCGTCGTTCACCATATCTTAAACACAAGTCCTGTCCTTGGCGCGCGGGACCTAGCTCCATTTGTTTGGTGTGTGTGCGCGCGTGTGTGCGTGCGTGTGTGCATGTGTGCGTGTGTGTTCCCTCATCCAAAATAGTGCTGCTGGATTGTGCAGGAGCTTTGGCGCGCTGTAGCGCATTGAAGCGCTTTGTTTCCAAGCCCAAAGGACTTCTGTCCCCTCCGCCCTGAGCCGCGATGTCTTCCTCATCCCGGTCCTTGTTCCTCGGTGAGTAAATCTGATCCCAAATTGCATTTCTGATATATGTGCATTAGTGTGGAGTGTGTAGTCTGAACGGGTTAAAGAGATTTCTTTCCTCGCGCAGTGTGTTTGTCGAGTGGCAGATCTGATGGCATGCACCAGAGGCATTTCGTTCTCAGTTTTTTTTACTTTTCTCAATTTTTTGGGGGGAAGTGATGCGCAGGTCGGGGTCATGTAAATATTTGTTATTTTGTAATGAATCATTTGCAATGAATGTTACTGCCAGTGAAATATTTGCTACAAAGAGGTGAGTCGGGTGCAGTTCTTGAAGTGACTCTTCCACACACACACACACACACACACACACACACACACACACACACACACACACACACACACACACATACTTACTTACAGGGCGTTTTATTTAGAAATGCATTCCAGATGTTGAACATGAGTTGCATGGAAGTTCCACTTTTTTTTTTTTTTTTTTTTTTTGACTTTTTTTTTTTTTTTAGTACTGTATTATTTTTTATAGTATGCAATCTGTGCATGAGTTTGGAGGAACGGGCAGCGCGAGCTCTCAGTGCGACAGAGCTACTGGGGTACCGGGGGGGACACGCAGGGCGTTGCGGTGCGACACGGAGGGTCTGAACGCAATGCCCTAACGCGTGCATCAGTCCTGCCTGGTGAATCGTTGCATTGCGCCGCTCGAGCTTGTGGAAATCACTGCAGCAAACTTTGTCGGCTTTTGTCTCTGAAGGCCCGGTAAAAGAGAGGAAGCAGAGGGTCTCACCGCTCGCGTGTCCCCGGGCTTTATGGCACGCGCTCTATTAAAATTCCTCGCGCGTTCTCTGCGGCGCGCGAAGGTCAAACACCTCCCGCAAACACAGGCGCGCGCGCGCACACACGCACAAAGCTGTGGCATGACGACCATAAAAAAATCTTAGGGTTGGCTTATTTTGTGTACTGAGTGATGTTTCAGGTGAAGACCAACATTTAAGCCAGTGCGCACATTTTAAAGTTTATTTCAATTCAGTTGTATTTGTTAGGACATTGTCCCACATCAGCTTTACAGAGACAAATAGGTTATAAAGTATTTTAGGTTATAAAGTATTTTATTTTAAAGAATTTATATCTTAGATGAACCCTTATACCTTTTTTGAGATGGTTCGACTTGAAAAGGAACCTGTGCTCATCTGGGTGGCACAGAATGCCCATCCAACTCCTCATTGTTGAGGTGTACTGTTCAATGATGGACGCTTAAATGCAGAAATGCAGTTCTAAGATATTGCAATCTTCCAAATCCATCCTTAAAGTTCTTGAGTTGCTTAGTAACATAATGGACCTGATGTGGAAACATGCTCTGCTGGACAGAGGGGTCTGAAATTGAAGAGGACGCCATCCAGAGGTAGGGCATTGAGATGAATCAGGCAGATCTAAAAAGAAGAAAGGGACATAAAAACACTGTACAGTGCGATCAGGGTGCAAGTGTGAACTTGTTGCAGGACACAAAATGCACGAGCTCCAGTTTCATTAAGGGACATGGATACAGAAAAAGACCTCTTCGTCCTTCTTCATCGTCAATGCTGGGTTGTTTGATATGCTTCTAATCTTTCAGTAATCAGCTGTACTTGTGCTTGTTGCTTGGGTGGACCATCATTTACACAGTTTATACCTTTAATATCTACCTTTAAAATAGGGTACATAATCGGACCAACCACACTTTTACTCCAAAAACTACATCACCTGCACCTTCACATGTAAAGTATACATAGTACCTTCCATAGTACAACCCACACACCCCCACCCACCCCCACACACACACAGATCTAACATATGTATATAAATACATATAATAAAACATTCTTAAAAGGTCCTTCTACACCTATTAAAAAGTTGCCAGTTTTCACCCATCCCCTCCACCAAAGTCACATTTATATCTATGGCATTTAAGTTCTGTTTTTATTCTCACTTTATCTTGTGTTTGGACAAGTGGGACATTTAATTCATGTGTACACTGAGTCCTTGTTTCGTTTTCATGTACAAAGTAAATGTTTAATTAGTATCACACAGATGAAAACACATCTGCGTACAATTCCAATATCTGGCAACACAGCCATATATACATTATACATCTATAAATATATACAGTAAATGCACCAAAAGAGATTTAAGACTGTATTTATTAATATAGTAAAATAACATTTTAGAGTACTTGTTGCTCGGTTGTAGCTTTTGTACATATTGTACCTTTGGTGTACGTCTGTCACGCATGTACCTTCAAGGACACCAGACTATCTTATAGTCCAATTACGCAGCATTAATCAATTCCAAGGTAAAATATATCCACATTTCAAAGCTGAAATACATACAGGAGGAGGCATAGGAATAGTTCAAGAAAGAAAGGTACAGTTTAGTACTTTTTTTTCAGTGCAAATAATCAAAGCATGATTCTAAGGTATGGACCCCTGTGTAAGTGCAGTGCTGTAATGTTGCTTCCTGTAATTAGTGCTTTATCTGATGAGCTTAAAGTAAACCCAAGTATATCCAGTACACACCAGAGGCTCCATTACAGCCCATGCTGGAGATCATCATTGTTTCAAAAAAACAAAAAAAAGGTCATTTGGTACAAAAAAAAAGCAAAACAAACCAAGATAAATTAAAGGGAAGAAAAGAAAGTGGCCGTAAGTGCTTCCTGATGTAACGACTAGAGTTCATGGTCCGTAGTAAAAGTAATTTTTGCAAATCGTAAAAGTTGTTTTGCAATCATTAAAATTGCTATTATTTAGTACTATTTAGGAATCATGAGCCATTTCAGTTGAAAAGGGGAAAATGAGCGGAAGTGCATAAAATGTGTGTGTGTTTGATTTAATCTGTAACGGAGTACAGTGTTGAATTTCTCGCAAGCGTGATGATGAATGAGACTCTGCTTGTGTCGGAGTGAATGGCTGACTGTGAGAGAACAACGCTAAATGACTGTCTGGAAGATTGTAATTCACTTCATAACTCAGCGATGTAATGAATCAGTAATGAAACCATTACCTTTTTATTTGCCGAAATGTCACGCGAGCTCTTTAGTCTTACTAAAGGAAGGCGTTTCACATGCTTATGGACCGTATGTCGGTGCAGTATGTTGGAGTAAACGGGTAGACTTCGGACGAGCTATACATAGTTGCTGCCTGATCGAGGATGTTTGGTAGATCTTGTATCAGTGCACATCTACAAACCGGTTAAAGAAAAATGCAGATTCGTGTTGAGCGCTATATTTAGCCGATATCCTGCGTCAGAAAGCAGATCTCAGAAACCCAAAAGATGACAGGACATTGCATACCCAGAGGTTGTGCAGTGACATCCTGATGCTTTTGTCCCTGAATCACTGGGATGTTCAGACACACACACACAGAGACACGGATATTCAAAGGGCGAGCTGTCATTCACGTTTAAACAAGACATTCGAGATGGTATGCATCAAACGTTCTATTGAATTTACTGTGTGGGTTTTGTTCACCTTGACTAACACTGTGCAAGGACAAAGACAAGGTCTATCAGTGTTTCTATCCTTCGATCCAACCATCCGTCCATCTATTCATAGAAGACGATTTCATTTTTGACATGTAATCACATCATATTTCTAATCTGCTGAGATGCAACTGTATCTGTTCAGCCCATTATCGCTAATGAATTTGTGTAGGTTTATCATTTTCTCTATACACACTTTCTTGAGTTGTTTCAACATCTGGCTACACAGCGACTTAGACATTCCTGAGGTTTTCCGTGAGGTCCGTGCTAGGATCGTACAAGCATGTTTCTCTATATCCTGCTGCATGTGCCTCTATGTTTGCTGTCTTTGGGTATTTTTCAGAGCTTGTCTTTGATTTGGGTTTGGTGAATCAAAATTTTTTTTCATGAAGCCCTGAATCCTGATTGGATAAACACAACATATGTTGTTCGCTGTGGTAGCTTTCGCTATAGCAATTGACATGAACGGTTTTGCACTACTTTAGAGAACACTTGATAATTTGAACAAAATGTTAACTTTATAATAGGTTCCTGAGTTACACAAATCATGTGGTACACAGTTATAGACTGGGAATTATCCAGGATGGGTGGGAGGTGGTTAAGATTGTTGGACTTCTATTCATTCAATTCAAGTTTATTTATAGAGCTTTTCACAATGGACATTGTAAAAAGCAGCTTTACAGAATAGGGAAATTATTGAAGAAAATTCACTTTAGATCAAAAGGTCATGAGTTCAAATCCCAGAACCACCAAAACTACAGCTTCTGGACCTTTGAGCAAGGCGTTTTATTCTTAACTGCTCATTTGCATAAATGCGATAAATGTCGCTTTAGATAAGAGTGTCCGCCAAATGCCGTAAATGTAAAGATAGTATCTAATATTCACGTGTTTTTCTGATGACATTCATGCTACTGTTGGACTTACATCTATAATATCTTTTCACTGAAATCTATTGTAATCGCACTTGCAAGCGGATCCATAGCATAGGTTTCCAGACAGACTGAACATCAGCAAGGTTACTGATATGACTGATAAATCTCCTCTTTTTTCCACTCCTCAGCACTGTGACAGGAAGGACACTTTGTATAAGTCACTCTCATTGACAGATGCTGTCTTTTGTCAGTGGATGGGTTTGTTTTTGTCTTTGTGATGGGCAGGTTGTCTTAATCCTTAATTAGCCATGTGCTCCTTATGCTAAAAAACCATGGAAGCAGATTTCTGTAGTCCAGATTGGTTGCAATTTAAAAATC
Organism: Silurus asotus; assembly: GCA_024362625.1. NCBI lineage: Eukaryota > Metazoa > Chordata > Actinopteri > Siluriformes > Siluridae > Silurus > Silurus asotus. The sequence goes on along the minus strand of MU551596.1, from coordinate 1,105,240 downwards.
AGTTTATAGGAAGAAGCATTTGATGTGATAGCGCTACAAGCTTGACCACCTATTTTTGGGTGGTTTTTCCCATTATTTTTTGCAGAACCTCTCAAGCTCCATCAGGTTGGATGGGGAGCACAGCTATTTTCAGATCTCTTTAGAGATGTTCAACTCTGGGCTCTGGCCGGGCCAATCAAGGACATTCACAGAGTTGTCAAGGAGTCACTCCTTTGTTATCTTGGCTGTGTGGTTAGGGTCGCTGTTCTGTTGAAAGATAAACCCTCACCAGAGGTCCAGAGCGCTCTGGAGCAAGTTTTCATCAAAAATGTGCTGTACATTGCTGCATTTATCTTATCCTCGATCTTGACTAGTCTCCCAGTTCCTACCCCTGAAAAACATCCCCACAGCATGATGTTGCCACCACCACTTCACTGTCAGGATGGTATTAACCAGGTGATGAGCAGTGCCTGGTTTCCTCCAGACATGACATTTGCCATTCTTTGTTTTTCATAGTCTGAGAGTCCTTTTTTACAAACTCCATGCTGTAAAAGATGTTTTTTCTTCTGGAAGGTTCTCTTCTCTCCACAAAGAAATGCTGGAGCTCTTTCAGAGTGACCATCAGGTTTTTGGTCATCTCATTGACTAAGGCTCTTCTCCCCCGTTTGCTCAGTTTAGCTGGGTGGCCCACTCTAGGAAGAGTCCTGGTGGTTCCAAACGTCTTTCATTTATGGATGATGGAGGCCATTTTGCTTATTGGAACCTTCGATAGTGCAGAAAGTTTTCTGTATGCTTCCCCAGATCTGTGCCTCAATACAATCCTGTCTCGGAGGTCTACAGACAATTCCTTGGACTTCATGGCTTGGTTTGTGCTCTGGCATGCACTGATAATTGTGGGACCTTCTATGGACAGGTGTGTGCATTTCCAAATCATGTCCAATCAACTGAATTTACCAAAGGTGGTCTTCAATCAAGTATATCTCAAGAATGTTCAGTGGAATCAGGATGCATCTGAGCTCAGTTTTGAATGTCATGTTAACGGCTGTGAATACTTATGTACGTGATTATTATTTTTTGTGTGTGTATTAAAATGGTAAAAATGGTGAAATGCACTGTTTGGTACAATAAGTGATAAGAATTCGAGTGTATGCATGACCAGAAATCACTAATGTCAGAATAAACAGCCTTCTAGTAAAGGGGAATATGTTTCAGCTTTATAGGCATTTCTAAGCATATGTTTATTCCTTCATGTTTATTTTTAGTAATTGAATAAAGGTTAAATATAATTTCCCTTGATTAAAACTAGTCCTTCTTATTATCATCAAGAACCCAAAAGCTTTGTTGTGCACAGTGGAAAATGAATATAATGTGTGGTGCAAATGACTGAGAAATGCCAAAGGGATCCAAAGTAAACTTGAGGCAGCTTTTGAGTCACTTTGAAAGCTATAAATCTGAGGCATGTTTTTTTTTTTGACCCAGCTGGCTAAATTACTCCCAGATTACTCTATAGCTGACGAACAGGAACTGCCCATTTTCCTTCATGGTTAACCTCTGGCAGATGCTTGTGAATGGTTCATGTTTGCTTTAACTCAGAGCAGATGTGTCACTCTTTGACGTAGTTTTCTTTAAGAACTTTTCCATCATGCGTGGAACACTCCGCTCCTGGTGTAATACGCATTTCCAGTTTTATAACGCAGCGTCCGTGATTGTCAGGCCCTGCGGGGTTAGGTAAACACCTCTGTTTTCCCCATCTGCATGTGAAAGCAAAGTGGAATTCTGCATTATTTGCCATGCTAAATAACCATGAAAGTCAATGGGGCAAAAACAAGTGGCAAATCTTTCTTCTTCTTTTTTCTTCTGAACAGAGTCTGGTTCCTGGAAAACACGAGCGTGCTGCCTGAATCTTTCAGAGAGTATAAACACTTTGATGAGGGTCTTCACAGAAGTGCTGAGATTTATACAAAGGCAAACAATGACCAAATGTGGCGTGCAGCAGCGACATGCTAATCACATTCCGGATTTATCGAGATAGTTAAGCCAGTGTGATCGTCCCGAATGAGTGAAACAGGTTTACAACTAAATTCTAATAGAGAAAGCCTCCAGGCTGGTGCCTCAGTGTAATATTTCACACCATGATGTTGCTAATGCTAAATGAATACTGGTAAGCGGCCAGGTAACAAGATGTTTCTGAGGCCACGATAACACCTAGCATTCCAGTTTAGAAACTTTTTGGATGACAGTGGATTTCCATTGGCCTTTGTGGTTCTTCACTGAAGAAGGTTTGGCCTTATTTTGATCTCTACTGAAGGAGGTGTGGCCTATGCAGTCCAGTTAAAAGAGGTATGGCCTTTGTGCCTCATTTCCAGAGGTGGAAATTAAGTACAAATACTTCATTAATGTACTAAAGTAGATTTTTCTGGTATTAGTATTTTACTCCACTATTTATGTTTTGGACAACTTTCCCTATTTAATAACTTTAACTTCAATCTATCTTCTCATTGGGCTCTGTTTTCAGCCCATTAACCATTGCACAGCTTTTTTAATCTACCTATCATTTTCTGGCTCTCACACACCACAGACGTAGTCTAGCCTACAAAACCAACAATGAGCAGGCAGAAGGCAACAAGAAGTATGGAGTTAATGTGGACGAGACAGAGGAAGACAGTGATGTAAACATGACTAAGAAACATTCCTGATCACCTGATCATCATCATCTTTTCTCTGCTTGGGTTCTATGTGGTGGATGTTCAGCCTGGATACATTCATTAGGTAACAACATTTAAAATTCTTTTGAATTATTATATTAATATAATGTGAGGTCCAGTTACCAGCGTGACATAAAAAAATTTAGTAATAAAGGCTACTTTTTACTTAAGTGCATGTCAGAGCCCAAACTTCTTTACTTTAACTTGAGTAAAAAAGTAGTCAGAACTTCAACTTTTAAAATCTGAATCAGAATTTTAACAGAATCTTTCAAAACAAAAGTACTTCCACTTTTTCATCTGTACTTAAGTGAAGGATGTGTATAATATTGCCATCTCTGCTCATGAAATGTGTGTAGCCTTTGTCTGTCAGGCCCAGTAAAAGGGGTGTGGGCTTTTTGGGTCAGACCCAGTAAAAGAGGTGTGGCCTTTGTGTCAGAAACTGTAAAAGGGGTGTGACCTTTGTGTGTGTCAGACTCAGTGAAGGAGTTTAGTTTTTTCCTTAGTCTAAGTGAAGAAGGTGTGGCCTTTGTGTGTCAGACCCAGTAAAAGAGGTGTGGCCTTTGTGTGTCAGACCCAGTAAAAGTGGTGTGGCCTTTGTGTGTCAGACCCAGTAAAAGTGGCGTGGCCTTTGTGTGTCAGACCCAGTAAAAGTGGTGTGGCCTTTGTGTGTCAGACCCAGTAAAAGTGGTGTGGCCTTTTTGTGTCAGACTCAGTGAAGGAGTTTTGTTTTTTTCCAGTCCCAGTAAAGGAAAAAAAAAGGAAAAAACATGGAAAAAGTGTGGCCTTTCATTCATTTCTATTGAAGGAACCCTTTGTGTACCAGTACCAGTAAAGTTTTGCCCTTTTTGCCTTAGTCTAAATAAAGTAAATACCTGTACTCACAATTAGATATGGCCATTGTGCCTTAGTCCCAGTGAAGTAGGTGTGGCTTTGTTTAATGTAAATGAATACTTTCAAATGTATCTAATTATATGTATCATAATATATAGGATTTAAAAGCATTAGCATAGTGTGTCTTATTGAATTATTGGCTCCTTCCATGCATATATTTGCCCACACATACAGTATATGCATCACATTAGCAATGGAAAAAGAGAGATGCATGCTAACATGTTAGCATCTGGTTAAGAACTGGCAGAGAGGGAGGGGAAGAGGCTGGCGCTCTTGTCTATTTACAGCTTAAGAAGCTTTGATCTACACTCCCTGATTGGGAATCAGAAAGGGTTCTCTGTGAAGGTGGAGCAATCGACTTGTACGGAATGGAAATAAAAGACGGTTAATAGTCTGGGAAGGAAGGATAAGGAAATTCACTGTGTGCGGTTTGCACACATGCAAAGGACACATTTAGTTCTTTGATAGATTACAGCAGGGGTCATCAACTGTTGTGCCACTGATTACATGCTGATTATGCAAACAATTTACTGAGTATTCTAGAAAACATTTAAACATATAAAAAAAACTACTCATTGTGGCTCCTGTAACAGATATATGCCTATAGTGATTTTCCCATTTGTGCAAATTTATGCAAATTTACAAAAGCAGGTCACTGGACCAAAAACTAGCTACACAGCTATATTTTAAACTTCACAGACTTTAGCTGAATCTTCAACTAAAGAGAGATTCCTCCAGGAATAACGTGAGATTTCCGTTTCATGCATGGCTTAGAGAGAGTGCGTGAGGTCTTAGTGAAATGCTGTAATGTCTGATGAGAAGTTTCTGCTTTACCATGCGCCTGCTCTCAGTAAAATCTGTCACTAGATGATGGATTATCACTGTAATCGCACCTTCTTGCAGCAGGCGTCCTTACTCAGGGTGACTCAGAGCACATCACTCACTCAGTAACCTCGGCAGCGCTTCGCTGAGGTACACCGTAAAGCTGTTTCAGAGCGGAGACATCATCGCTCTCGGAATTCACACTGAGACCCTTCGTGTTGCTTATGCCACTATGCTTTGCAGGTTTCTCGCATGCAAGGAACTCCCACAATCGAAAACAAATGTTTTCGCTTTGGTTGATAGACGGATTCCTAGCAAGGCTAAGCAAAAAGAAAGCACTCATTCAGAAACATGCAAAAAAAATGTTTTCTTTCCTTTTCACATTAGGGTGTATGGGATTGCTTAGAGAAACACTGGGTGATTGTTTTTTTTAAGGTCCAATGATCAGCTATTTTACTTGAATACACTAAATTGATTACAAATAGGCAGACTAAGGATAAATTCTGAAGCTTGTGACTTGGATAGTCTAAACGTTAACACTGCCACAAACTGTTACATGTCCAAGATTCATCCATTTATCAGTCGATCTTCTCACCTGGATACTTTAGGTTTACTGGTGAAATCAGAAAGACTGTTATTTCTTCTTTCCAGGGCATTTATTTAAAATATGCTTATTATACACCAATCAGGCATTGGCCACTGATAAGTCATAAAATTATGAGCACCTGCCTAATATTGTATTGGTCCCCCGTTTGCTGCCAAAACAGTGGTGACCCATTAAGCGTTAACAGCATTGAATTCTTGATCAATTTGAGCTACAGAAACTCTTCTGTTGGATCAGACCACAGTCATCTAGCCATCACAATTTGGCTCTTGTCAAATTCGCTTAAATCCTTATACTTGCCCAACTTTAAGGACAAAATGTTCACTTGCTCATATGCCCTACCCATTAACAGGTGCCATGATGAAGAGATAATCTGCATTATAATATTATGACATAATGTTATGCCTAATCGGTGTATAGCTCACCTAGAAAGAGACACATTCTCTTTAGACGGGATCTTTCCTCATGTAATCTTTTTTGTATGTTTTTCTAAATCTACATACAGTATAGATTCCTGTCTTGTCTATCGCCCATGTTTTGTCTATTAAAAACCATGGTGCTATAATTCCTCCTAACACAGTTTTAGTATCCTAAATCTACACCCTAGTGAACCAATTTTGATGTATTGAAACTTGAAACTTTTGGATAAGGGGATCTGCTTAATAGCCCAAATGTAAGAGCGCTTCAAAAATGTCATTAAAACGAGTTGAATTCTGCTCCAGCTGATTTTAGTTTGTGCATTTCTTTCCCTGAACAAGGAGGTTATGTTCCGTATCATTCTGTTACTTACCTGCAGCACCTTTCGATTTAAAACAAACTATTAACTCAGTTAACAGGCCACTCCAATGGATGTATTTTATTCTGCATGTCGCACTGTTTTTTGCCATTTGCATTGCTTTTAGCTACAAAGATCTCTATCTCACCTGGAGAAATGCCCCACTGCTTGTCTTTTAATCATTCTCACCTCCACCAGCTCCAATCTGCTTTCATTCCTCCAAAAAACTGACACCATATGCTAATCTCAGACCAGTTTGCTTCTTGATATACCCACGGCAGTGATCTTGTTTTATGCGGCATCTGCCTAACAGGTTAAAACTTATCTTTATGGTAAAGAGCACAACACTTCCGGTGTGCTAATGTAGGAAAATAACCAACACCACCGTGAGATGTACTGGCCTTTCTCTTCTAATCCCAAAGCTTATTGATTACTTTTTAATTCCAGTTTTTCCCAAATACAAAGCAATATCATTAATGACTCCATCCAGAAATGCTAAATACAGGTTTCTATGTAGAAAACCTCATTATATATTGTTGTATCTACACAAATATTTGTCAACACCTGGCCATACAAATGTGCTTTTTAAACATCTCATAGCACATGTAGTCCCTATTTACGGTTATAATAACCTCCACTCTTCTAGGAAAATGTTCAACTATATTTTAGAGTGTGCTTGTGCAGATTTGTGCTCATTCAGCTACAAGGGTGTTAGTAAAGTCAGGTATTTATATATAATGAGGTGTCCTGGGGTGCAGTCAGCACTCTAATTTATCCCAAAGGTGTTCAGTGTTCAGGGTTGCGGTCAGAGCTCTATAGCAGGTCATGCAAGATCTTCCACTCTTAACCATGTAAAGCATATTGGCTTGTTCCTGGCTTTATGCACAAAGAAACATTGTCATAATAGAACAGGTTTGTGTCTCCTGGTTCAAGCGAAGGGAAATTTTTTATCCTACACCATCCAGAGACATCCAATAGAAATGCATGCCTTCAATTTGGTACCAGTTAAAGAAGAACCACATCAAATCAAATTTTATTTGTCACATACATACAGAGTACGACATGCAGTGAAATGCTTTGTGCGACTGTTCAGCATTTAAGCATAAAAAGCAATAGAATTAAGGATAAAAATAAAACAGAGAGGGAAAATAAAGGTCGATAAATAAAAAGATATGGCTGAAAAATTGAGGTGCCCCAATACTCTTGTCCTTGTAGTGTATTTATTTATATATTAGATTATGAGAAAATATACTAATCCCTCCGGATAAGTTGTTTCTATAGAAATACTAGTGCATTAATAAATATAAGATAAGAGATATCTTTATTCATCCCACTGTGGGGAAATTTTCATTTTACTGCAGCGACATGAAAATATAAACAGTAAAAATATATACAGTAAAAATATATACAGTACAAATATATACAGTACAAATATATACAGGACAATATACAGTACAAGTATATACAGTACAAATATATACAGTACAAATAAATAAAGTACAAGTATATACAGTACGATTATATATAGTTCAAGTATATACAGTACAAATATATACAGTAGAAGTATATACAGTACAAAATATACAGTACAAATATATACAGTACAAATATATACAGTACAAATATATACAGGACAAATATATACAGTACAAGTATATACAGTACAAATATATACAGGACAATATACAGTACAAGTATATACAGTACAAATAAATAAAGTACAAGTATATACAGTACCATTATATATAGTTCAAGTATATAAAGTACAAATATATACAGTACAAATAAATAAAGTACAAGTATATACAGTACGATTATATATAGTACAAGTATATACAGTACAAATATATACAGGACAATATACAGTACAACTATATACAGTACAAATATATACAGTACAAATGTGTACAGTACAAATATATACAGTACAAATATATACAGTACAAGTATATACATTACAAATAAATAAAGTACAAATATACACAGTACAAATGTGTACAGTACAAATATATACAGTACAAATATATACAGTACAAATTTATACAGTACAAATAAATAAAGTACAAATATATACAGTACAAATATATACAGTACAAATAAATAAAGTACAAATAAATAAAGTACTAATATTTACAGTACAAATATATACAGTACAAATATATACAGTACAAGTACATAAATACAAAAGAAAAGGAACAATTTAGTTCAAGTTAAATTGAAATTATTGTTATTGCACTGTATAAAAAGAATGGATCTACTGTCAGAGCTGCTATTAAAAAAATAATCAACACTATAGTGGTGCTTTAATATCAGTTTGAGTCACCAATGTTTGATCTATACGGTACACTGAGCGAATGTTTGCTAATTACAATTCTTAGCATGTTAAAAGTGTTCACAAAACAGCTTGCCTGATAAACGGCATAATTATCACCCTCCAATGACACACATTCCTTTTTTTTCCCCTCTTTACGTCAGGTTAAAAAATAAAAGTGCACCACAGTATTAGAGCATTGCTGATCGATTGCCAGCCTGCCTTCAATTAACTCCGCTAACACAGCTGATTACACCGATCTGCAGCGCCTCAGCTTAACAGAGTGCTTCAACCTTTAAACCTCCCAGCCTCCACACGCGCTCCCACCAAGAGAAGTTTATGTTTGCGTAGAAGATTACAGCTCTCAGTCACTATCACTCACTCACTCACTCAGTCCTGTGCACTATCCAATGAAAACCACTTCGCTTTTTCACTCTTTATTCTACCCCTCGCCCCCTCCTTCCTTTTCTGCTCTCTGGAAACAGTTCATCAACAGATGGTGGCTTGTGTCTTTTTTTTTCCCTTTCAGAGTCGTTAAGATCGAGACTTTCCGACACCGTGCAGATGTGCTTCTCTACGGTTTAACATATCACCCATGTTACTGTGTTCTTTATGCATATATGGTGGGATGTTTTTTTTTTTTTTTTTAAAGCAGAGGCTGATATGATGAAGGAAAAAGTCAGAGCAGCAATGTGTAAGCTTCTGATATGGCTGGTGTGTGCGGCAGGGTTGCAGAAATCAGGCCCGGAGTGCTTTTTGTTGTTGTCATGCATGGATGAAAGACAAACGCTGTAGCCTGAAGTCCTAGGAGACAAACTCTCTGTTGTACAGCTGCAGATGTATTCGGTTTACTGATAAGCACATCGCTTTGTTTCTCTGTAGCCTCACCTAGATCTAGTTCCTGTTATCTCATTTGGCAAACCTCACTGCAAGCGTGCTGATTTGACTAATATAAAAAAAATGCATGTTTTTTGTATGTGAATTAAAACCAGAATTGCTCAGGCTCTATTCAAAGAAAAAGATTAGCATGTCATGGTGAATCTAATTCTATATTTCAGATTTTCCAGGACATGATTGTCCTTTTAAAAGAGAGCAGAGATTGCTAGAGTCCACATTTTGGCATGATTTGCTGGCTTTACTCCTGGGGCTGCGAACAAGAAATGTGCTACATTTGCAAAACAACGCTTTCAGAAGAATTAAACAGTGATTGTATTTTTTTTTTACAAATATTTTACTGTACTTTAAAGCTCATAGCATTGTTCCAGTGCCCAAAGACTGTCGCTTTTTGCCTGGCATTTACTATTTATGTGTTAAATATTTGTGCCTTCCTTCATTAGTATAATATGAGCCTAGTCTAAGGACATATTTATTCAGGGGTGTTTCATTTTTTGTAACAATTTCCATTTAAACTGTTTTTTGACCGTTTTTTTTTTTTCAAAATGCAGCTCATCCACACTGGAAAAATTTATTACGTAGATGTGAAACCATACTGTAAGAAGGTCTGCAGACATCTTCTATCAGGCATTTATTTGCTATCTGTCTCTTTAGATCTACACAGCGACGTTAAGGAAACTTTTTTAACAGCTAGATGATGTGGACTGTGACTGCAGGTTTCTCAGGATTTTGAAGTTGTTTGGTTGAGTTGAATGGTTCATGTGACCAAAAATGTCATTATTATTATTTTTTTTTACATCTGTTTTTTTTTTTCTTAATCCAATACTATGCTAAAACAGTGTTTCGAATTCAAATTCTTTCACTTCCTATAGTGTTTGCAAAAAGCATTATTTTTTGGAAAAAGACAAATGCATGGAAGGTCAAAATTTTGCAGGTGTCTCAGACACCTAGTAGTAGTAAAGTGACTCTGTCTGGCTGAAAGGGCAAAATTTGGCAGGGAAAGTGTATCCACTATTACAGTTCTGACCTTCCTGATTACAATGGAGACTTATGTCCTAAAAAAGAAGACTTATTCAATTCAATTCATTTTTATTTGCATTGCGCTTTTAACATTGTCTCAACAGCTTTACACAGATAATGTGGTGAGTAAAAGTGTATATGTTCTTTATAAGTAAGTTTGTCTCTGATGAGCGAGCTGGTGGCGACTGTGGCATGGAAAAACTCCCCGAGATGGCATAAGGAAGAAACCTTGAGAGGAACCAGACTCAAGAGGGAACCCATCCTTATCTGGGTTGCACCGAATCTCCATTTATAGCAGATATACGATGTTGCGGGGTGCAGTGATGATGATCAGAAGCGAAAAGTAGTCCTGAGTCAATGTAGGAGACTGTTGACATTAATTACATTCCAAATTAATCCTCAAGGATCCTGTTCTTACACCGGAATTTTATGGAACCATGAAAATTATGTCCAATAAAATAAGTAACTTTGTTTATATACTGTAATAATTTTCACACATTCATATACACTTGCAGCTCAAAGTGCTTGTAAAAGAAGGAGAAAATGGAATAAAAATTTCTAGAAATAAACTTTATAATAATACAGAAATAACAAACTAGTTCAAGTAAAGAGCCCAAGCTATCCCAAACCAAATATAAAATTGTAATAATTACTCCTAAAGGTCAAAAATATTCCAATAATAGAAATAAAATTTTAAAATTGCTAACAGGATATTTATTGTAAATCTTGTCAGAGGAGTCTCGTGACCAGAGTTGTGTTCTGTATAATACAGAATCGTCCCGTATTGAAGACATAATAGCAGTTTGTCCTGTTTAATCCACATGTACAGTAGAGAAGTGCATAGTTAATATCTGTGCAAGGTAGCGGTATGTACAGATGGTGATATAAACCGTGAACTATTACATGTACAAGAGTTGTGTGTGTGTGTCTGTTTGTGTATGTCTTTGTGTGCATGCTTGTGACAGATAGATTTGTCATTGGGTGTTGCTACGTTACCTGTATGCTAGCTAAGCTGACAGCGTGGCCGCAGGAGGTTTAACTTTACAGCGAGTAGCTCAAGATGACAACTAAACATCTACAGAAATATAAATCACACTGGGAGATGGAGAACTTGGAGAAGTTCTGTCGAAATATGTACATAGCGGATTGTAAATTATCTAGAAAAGATTTTTCTGTAAGCCATATGGTGGTGTTTGTGACGTCAAAGAACCGCGACCCATCGACGGAACAACCGAGAGCGAAGAACTCAGGGTGCAATTTTTTATTTTTCCATGTCACCTGCCACAACATCTCTAAGAGGCTACTGTTTTAAATCCCAGAATTTATTGCAAGATGTATTTTTTTTTGTATATGTACATACAAAATAATAAATTAAATTAATGTGCATTTAACATATTGCCAACATAAAGTATATGCTTTCTGATTTGATTTTTGCTTATTTTAATTTTAAATATAAATATTAAAATAAAATAAAAGAGAATAAAATTTTACATAAAAAAGCAAAGAAAAACATGTGTTGATATTGGAGATTAATTTTAGTATTAATTCAAGCAAAAAAAACAGACTTTTCATACACATACTTAATTGCAAACACTGAAATGACATACACTAGGTGCTACAGTACAAATACTTTAAAAGCCCCCTTATAATGTCCCGTATTTTTCTATAAAGAACAAAGTTTGTCCCTTATTTTCCCTTGCTGAAGTTGGCAACCCTACTCGTGACCATGAGCATTTTTGCCCTGGTATTGTTCTTTGCAAGCTTTAAACAGGAGCATGTCCACTGATCCTTTTCATCCATCTATACTACTCCAGCTAATCTAATGAAGCACATCAGGCAAGACTTCCTTTTCATTACAGCACTGATACAGTATGTGTGTTATAGTCAGTATGTGGTGAGTGGTATAATGTTATTTGGAGCTTGAGTTATTCTATTGAATGGCTCTGACTCTTTCACTCTCATGAGACTGATTAAGCTTATTTTAAGAATTGTATGAATATGAACTTTTTTATTAACAAGCTCTGCCAAAAGAATGTTGCACGTATTCATAAAATTGAGTTCTGGTCAGGGAATGTCTTGTGTATAAATCACGTATTTTTGGTCGAGGGTATACAAACTTTTGCAGTCTGGAAGGATTTACAAGCTTTTTTTCAAAATACATTAATCATTCGTGTTGCATAATAGACCATGTAAAGCTTTCAGAATGTGAAATCTGAGCATATAACAATCCTAAAAAAAAAAAAGAAACATCCTGATGGAGGATCATTTTGGGGTCCTCGGGTTCCTCGGGTTTCTCGGGTTCCTCTCAAGGTTTCTTCCATACAACATCTAATGGAGTTTTTCCATCATCATGGATAAATGCACACTATTTACCTTTACTCTTACAATTCTGTAAAGCTGCTTTGAGACAATGTCTGTTGTGAAAACTGCTATAGAAATAAACTTGACTTAATGGAGCAGGAAGTGTTCCAACTTAGAAGCTCCATTTTTTGATAGTGAGCCAGGTGAAGATTAGAATTGTGCATATTTTCTGTGTGTTTGTGGGTTTCTTCTAGAATCTTTGGTTTCCTCCAACGTTATATACGTCTGAATGTCACTAAACACTGAGTGATGGATTGGATATGCTGAATTAATTGAAATTATGAAGAAATGCTGTCCAGTGAAATTGGTATCCCACTCACATGGGTGTTCCTTGGACACAAATCTACCTTGATTATCCCTGACCATGTTATAGTGCACGAACAAGAATCATCATTCGATCTTATTGGCCCTGCTCTATAGGAGATCGTCTGGAAGCTCTGTCAGAAGCTGGATATTATTTCTCACACTCATCGTTCTTCACGGTTTGCTCTCCTTCACATTGAAAAAGATTTCAATCATGCCTGTGGAACTTCTGTATTTTCCCATCCTCCAATGTCTGCGCAAGAACAGTGGATTGGATGCTGCTGAAGAGATTGAGCTCAGAGTATAAACTACATCCTGTCTATTTCTTGTTAATGCCACAGTGAGACATTGCCATGCTTCAGAGAATGGTTTTGCCTGCAGCTCTCATTCACACAGAAAGAAAAAAAATCGCAGGCTCCCTGTACAGGGAAGTGTTTTCACATCTTTCTCACATACTTAAATGCTTCTATTTTTTTTTTTTAGTCTGACAAACAAACCAGATGTGAGGATAACGAAGAGCTAGAGAGAATAACATCGAGACGTGTATATATCCCTGATCCCCTCTAGACGAAAATAATTCATGTTTCGAAAGTTGATTGTTTACACTGCAAGCAAAGTTCGGAGACAAGACTATAAAACAAGTCTTCAGGCCCAATTAAATTAGATCAACATCAATTATGGCACTTCGTCCACCAGCGGCCGTCTCACAGCGGTGTCATCCCGAGGACGAGAAGTACACGAGGGTGGCAGGATAATGCGTTTAAGGCAGGCGCAATTAAAAGGAGCGAGCTTTCCGATAACGACAGGCTTAGAGTTGCTCAGAAGGGATTAGAGAGCAGAGCTGCCTGTCTCCAAATGCTCTGGCTTATCTTCCTGCTCTAATGAACAGACAACTTGCCAGTGTGCAGGGCCTCATTAACTGTACGCAGGTACGGATGGGCAATGTTCAGAGGTCTTTTAGAAATCGTATATATGAGGTATATACTGTATGTGCATATGTGTGTTGGAGTATTGCATGGTTAGATGTGCCTTTATTATAGCTAAATGACAATCACATTGATAGACATTTTTTATATATATGTATGTATATATTAGTACATATCACCAATGGGCTAATCAATTCTAGTTTGTTTTAGTAAACTATGCTGACTGGAAAACATATCTTCTTGATGCATTTAGATTTTTTTTTTTTTACTCAATTCTCAATTCAACTTAAAGAATATTTGCTGTATTTAAAATGAACTTTTTATTTTTATTTCCTTAATGATGGATTTGGACTGTAATCATTATCAACAGTCTGCTACAATGGCTCAGGTCCACATGTTCCATTGGTTTCACTGCACTGCACACCACAACAATGATGGAACTGTAATTCAGTGCCACCCAGATGAGGATGGGTTCCCTTTTGACTCTGGTTCCTAACAAGGATTATGAAAATTATGTCATCTCAGGGAGTTTTTCCACAGTCACCAAAGTCACCACTGGGTCTCTCGTTCAGAATAAATTTGCAATTATAAGGAACAAACTTATAGTCACTAAACTTATAAATTTCACACAATTTTGTAATTGATTTATCTCATTAAAGCTGTTTTGAGACATTGTCCAGTGTTAAAAGTGCTTTAGGAATAAAACTGAATTGAATTGAATTATTCATCATTGAAAGAAGAATCTTGTGCTTTACATTTGGATTTATTTCCCAAAATATTCAATATTGGAATATACTGTATATACTGTGAATATAACATTTTTTTGTGAGTAGACATTTATTTAGAGAAGGAATTTCTAATGTCGGCATATTGGAGCAGTCTTCAAAAATGTGGTTTCTTAAAATCCTGCATTTCTTTTTGTTTTAATATAAAGTAAAAAATGTAGGCTGGTGAGGGAATGATATAGGAGTGATATGAATGATATAGGAGGCATAAAGAAAAATTGCAAAACATGAAACAAGAAACAAAACGGCTTGGAAATCCGTAAAGTAGACAAGTAACTTCACATCAAAACGGAAACATTGGTGTATGTTAAGATGCAGTGAACAGAGTGCTGCCACTAACAGGTCAAGATCGGAATCTCAGGCATTTATAATAATAACAGGAAGTAAATTGGTTGTTTACAATCCTCTACAACAAAAAAGTCTTACTTTAATTAAACAAAATTGATAACCTTTGGCGAAAACCTTATTGTCAGTACACTTGAGTTTGTCTTATTGCTTATTCCAGTGGGAAAATGCTGGGAAAATCAGTACATTACACTGGAAAACTCAAAGTGATTAGTCTCTGTCTTTTTTCTCCACTTAGCTGCTCAAAACATCGCTCACTGCCTCAGAGGATGATATATATCACATCTCAGTCCATCCGAATGATCCGGATCATTACCCAGAATTCAGCGCCATTCTTTACCATGATAGGGGCACGATTGTTTCCTTTTTGCAGGTCACCTGGAGGGCATTTTGACAGAATACTGAAAAAACGTGCCTCTGTTAGCTACATCTGTGATCATGTCCATCATGGTCAAACAAGTACTCAAACAACTCGAAAGTGTGTTTCTGTGTGCGTCTGAGTGTGAGATTTCAATTGGACAGCTTTAGAGATATGTAAGGTCTATTGTACAAGCAGCATAGTTTTTCTGAGTTATGTTTCACAATCTACATCGTCCGCGTTCTCTTTCCTGGAGCGATTGTATCGAGGCATGTCTACATGTTGGGCAGTTCTCTTTCACAGAAACACTGCGCTCACAGCGTTCCTGCCCGTTCTGGAATCTTGTTTTCAAAGAGTGTCAACCAGTTTCTGCTATTCACGCTGGATCTCTGCAATGTTGTCGCTAGATTCGAGTTCTTCCGACTTCGTGATCTTCATCTTCAGGAAGTGGGTGCGGTAGTGAGACTGTGTGGATTGTTCTCCGACGATCATCGTGCACAAGTTGCCGAATGATTTTGAAATGTATTTATTTCTTTTTTTAGCTCTTTGAAGGTCTTCCTGATCTCTCGTCATCTTCCAGCGACGTTCTTCCGCTCTTGAATCTCGGAGATGTGCCCAGTTTCACTCTGCTCTTTGCTCTAAATCATTTTTTAGCTCCATGATCAAATCGCAGATGTGGTAACGCATGTGGTCAGAACAGCACCTGCTACACCATTAGTCTTAAAAGCTTTAGATACCACCTCGTGCCTAAATAGAAAATATCTGTGTTTAAATTATGGCAGAGGGGCAAATCTGTATGTCCTGGATATTCTGAGCTGCGATTTTCCTCCATATGCTTATGTTTTATCAGTCTTCACTAGTGATAAAAGAGCTTCCAAATGGACAGAAAATGAGCACTCATTAGCCAGAGGAAACTACAAAGGACAGAACTGTTTTGAAGGTGATAGTGTGTAAACTTAGATAACTAAACTACTTTCTTGTAATCAGAGAAAGAAGAACCTGAGAAAACCAAAATGATTGACATTAGATTAGCCTTCCACTGTTTCCATGTAGACGCAATGGCTGAGCTCTATATTCCTATCTCATGCACAACCATTAAGATATCATCATTATCATTATCATTACATTGAATTTTAAGCAACAGTTGGAAGTGGCAAATCTTAAAGCTAACGCTGTACTGTTCACCCCATTTCACCCCACTAGATTGTTTAAAATTTTATTTTCTCCTTTTTTTGCTAGTGTTTCCCCTTTTACACTTTGTCACCCACTATTGATTCCACTCACAGCATTAGTGTGCTGGAGAGAAAAGCGTTTAACCCATCCTGTCTGGTGGGCCAGCATTTTGATTTATCGCACAGTGCATTATCATTCGAATGCATAAGCATGCATGGATCTTGTGGCAAGTGTATCCTGGAATGCAAAGCCTATATAGTGCTTCTCTTTTCTGATTTGTTTTCCTGTCTGAGTATTTACTTTGCTTTATTTTTGTGCATTTCAGAGACCGGTCAAATCAGCCTACTGTGTGCCATGCAGCTAAAAATAACTCATTAGGAGATTGTTTTGTGCCACTCTGTGTACGAAGGGTAAAGATAAATGCTTTACCCAAGATTTATTTTTTTTACACTCTCAGCAATGGACTGCTCAGGTTGTACCGGGTTGCCAAATATCACACACTGATACCAGCCAAACACACTATACAATATGCCAAACTTGGGAAAAAACACTCTCATAAAACCTCTGAAATCTCTCTCTGATGAAGAAAATCATCTTAATTTAAATAACAAAGACTTTATTTTTAAGCATGGCAAAGAGTGATTGGTTTATAAGACTAATTGATGATAGTCTTGGACAGAAAAGACTATGGTTTCTGTGCTTGCACTATAAGTGGGTTGAAGCCAGAAATCGCATAGTGATTCTATTCCATTTATATTCCATTCTACTCCCCAATTATAATACCTTCCGCTCCTCTGGGAAGATGTTACACTAGATCTTGGAGTGTGCTTATGGATATTTGTGCTCATTTAACCATAAGGGTGTTAGTAAAATCAAGTAACTATGTAGGATGAGGAGGATGTTCTCACACGTTCCATTTAATCTTAAAGGTACCGCATACATTTCTACAGACAGTGTGCTTTATGGATTTGAGATGCAATGGAAATTGAAATGCAATGATGAGCAGATGAAGTGTTTTTTCAATAAAAATCTAGAGGGTGACAGTAAAAGTTTGGAAGAAATGTAAATTGATGGTGCTGATATTGTACAAACTTGTCAATGGATAATTAATGTTATATCACAGGGCTTTTAAATTCTTAAATCTGGTAAGTTTATTTAGTACAGTAGGAAATTTCCCATTCATTAGTACAGCATAAGGAAAGTTAACATATAGTACTATAGTACTGCTCTAGGAGATTTTAGCATATTATTAAATACGACCATATGAAATGAAATGTCAGTTTAATAGAAAATTTGAATTCATAACTTTTTAAAGCATTTGAAACAATTTATATAAATGTATTAATATATGTGATTAGAGAATTTATAAATATTGCAAATATAAGAAAAAGGCTTTGTATAGGCTGATAGTAATACAAACTGTGCTACAGTGTTTCTATGAATGAGTGTGTGTGTGTGTGTGTGTGTGTGTGTGTGTGTGTGTGTGTGTGTGTGTGTGTGTGTGTGTGTGTGTGATTATGAACAAATATGTCTCAACTGATTGTTCAATTGTAGTGTGTGTTTAGTCAGTTGTAGTCCATGGCAGCCATGTTAGTAGACCATGTAGGATCCTGGGACTCTGATAGTTGTTTAGAAGAAGTAGGAAAATGTACACATGATTTAATACATCTGTATATAACCTCGTTAATGTAAAACATTTTTCATATATAATGTATGTATATTTGTAGACTTGGATAATATTTGGTCCAGAACCTTTTTGCAAGATCTCAAGCAATCTACAAGCAATTGAGCAATTTATCTAAATGAGTCATTGGAAATTGATGATCCTTGGTTGACTTCAGTACTCTGGTTTCAGCTTGGTGCATCTCTCACTTTTTTTTCCATAAAAGTCTGTATATGAACTCTAATCTGAACAAGGGATGTGGATACAAACACTACAAAAAGTCTGCCTCATCTCTTCCATATAATTCAACAAATGTGTGAGTCAGCAAGACCTGAGCCAATCAATCTGTTTACTGTGACAGAGAGGAGCAAAGTTGTGGGGAGAGGAGAAATGATTGATTTATAGCCGAAGTTGTCCTTTGAGCAAGTTTGTACTTGTGTACAAAAAAAAGAGGAAAAAAACGAAAGGGTACGTGTTTCCGTCAGTCGTGCTACAGTGTGTACAATATCTGTGCATGTACAATGTCTTCTGGATATCTACTGAATGTGAAAGTATTTCTGTAGTCTGGCAAGCAGTGGATGTCAGAGTGTGTGTTTGCATAGAACATCATGAGCACATCGAGGGTCGACTTGATCTGGCTTGGGAAAGCTTGGGAATATATATTTAACTATTCTGAGAGAGAAGAAATATCTATAATATTTAATCTGCAAATTTCATATTTCTTTTCAAGATTAAAATGAATACTTTGGGTTCATTTGGTTCGCTTTAATGTCAAACGGCAAATAATTAAAAAAGCAATTAGTTTCACTGTGGGATTTGGGGTGGGATTACAAACATTAGATTCATTACTGTAGTGTTTTAGGTGGGCAGATCTGCTGCTGTGGTTATAAAAGACAGGCTGAGATTGGGAAACATTGAAGCAGTTCTGAATACATTAGAACAACCAATCGGTTTTGTAATCTCTTATAAGCAGTTTGTTCAAGCTGCCACTCTCGGGGCCCTTGAGCAAGGTCCCTGGGGGACCCTGTGCTCTGACCCCAGCTTTGTAACATCCTAGGAAATGCAAATAAATAATTTCACTGTGTTGTAAAGTACACGTGACACGTAAAAGAACACCTTGTCTGATATTTTTTCCTAAAAAAAAATAATAATAAATAAATAAATCAGTAAATTCAGTGGATTTTTTTCTTTGTACAGGTGAGAACAGGGCGATCACTCTCAACTGATAACCAAAACAAAACAAGAGAATGTATTGATTAAACGACAGGAAGTGACCCAAAGCACAGTGAATTTAAATAAATAATTTAAGGCAAGAACAAGAAGGTTGTAATAGCATTACATTTTCCATTCACTTGAACTAGGAGACCCAAACCTTCTCTAGCATGACAGTTCCCCCTGTGCACAAAGCACAGCTCCATGAAGATATGCTTTACATTAGTTGAAGTGGAAAATCTTGAGTGGCCTGCTATAGCACTCCAACCGCAACTCTATTAATCACCATTTGTGGCTGAATAAACACAAATCTCCACAAGCACACTCCATAATCTATTAGAACATCTTGTCAGAAGAGCGGAGGTCATTCTAAAAGTACAGAGTGGCTAAATCTGGAATGGGATGTTCAAAAATGCATATACAAATTCCATAGTCAGGGGTCCACACACTTTTTTCAATATAGTGTATAGTCATTCCTTATGCATTCCTGTTATAAGTTCTGAATCCACCACAACCATGTTGAGGATAAATCGGTTCCTGGAGATAAAACCGAATGATTGATGTGCTCTCTGAACCATAGTGAGAGAGTAAACACATCAGAGTTTCATTAGAACTGACTAAAGGCTACTCAATAAGACAGGCAGCATCTGTATTTAATTAGTTTTGCATCTATTTTCTTTTTTTTTATCCAATTCCTTTTTTTTTTTTTTGGTTCGTTTGGCTTGTGGAAGAAGCAGGAGAAAAAAAAACACATTTAAGATAATCAAATTGACTTGAGATCAATAACCATCCAAGCTGGACATCACTGATTTGATTATATCTGCTCCCAACATGGCCTTTTTCACAATATCTGTTTTCTGATACCCCCTCCCACACACACACACACACACACACACACACACACACACAAACATAGAGCAGTGCAGAAATAAATTCATATCAAACTCTTCCTCAGTTGTCTGGATCAATCTGGATTCCATTGCTTTCCCCCCTTTTTTCCACCTTGGGAATAACATCAGGATAGCTTCCTTCCTGTACAAGAATCAATAGCGTGTGTGGAATCGGTTTGTCTGCCTCATAATCAGCCAAAAGAAACAAAACTGCTGTCCTCGGCGCTTTCATTTTTAATCTCTTACATTCTTAGACATCTGGTCTGAAATGTTTCATGCTGCAGGCTGTTATAGGTGATTTGGAGTTTAGATGAAATCAAATGCATTTTTAATGAAGCCCATTTGTGTTCCACACTTTGAATATGGATTTTCCGGATCGGACCAGCTTGAGAGATCAGACCTGTAATCCGTAGAATATTGCTGTCTGAGTTCATGTCTAAAAGACAGTAAAGCTCTCGCACGTCATTTCTTTCTATTAACCCTCCCAGCTTACAGTTAAAACTATTCTCATAAACCTTTATTAAAATAATCATCAAATCATAAATACTGTATTACATACAATAAGCGTGCACTCCATCACTCTCCTTCTTGCTCTTAAGAATATAGAGTGCATGGCAAAAGTTTGGAGATCCTTAAAAACATGTATTAATAAATCCTAACTTACTGTTTTTCTTGCTCTCTGTTCTCAGAAGCCCTTTTGCATAACTTGAACTATATCCTTTTGTTTCCCTGAGGAATAAATATGAGGTTGCATACATGCAAAATTACTTGATTCAGTATCATGGGGAACAATGAAGAATTTTTTAACAAAAACACACAGATTGTAATTGGCTCTACAACATATCTATCTATGATCAACAACCCCAATTCCAAAAAAGTTGGGACACTGTGTAAAAGTAGTTGAAAACAAAATGCGATATCTTATAAATCCATAATCTATAAGCAAGGCAATGCTAACTGTAGCAGAGTCCGTGTGCTAAATTGCAATCTAGACTTTGCACTATTCGAAAACATTTAGCATATCAAGAAACAAAAAACACAACAAAGCACACCCAGAACTGTTGAGCAGCCAGAATCCTGTGTCACATGGGACAACATTCCTCTCCAAAACCTCAGCAACTGGTCATTAAATTTAAAACTACTATAGACATTAAATTTAAAATTAGTATTTTTTACATTCAAATATTAAATTTTCTTACATGATGTTTTACATGTTCTATTGTGAATGGGTTTATGAGATTTGCAAATCCTTGGATTGTTTTTAATTTACATTTTACACAGTGTGTGTGTGTGTGTGTGTGTGTGTGTG
>MU551596.1:1069470-1083893 GCA_024362625.1 Silurus asotus | reverse complement strand
TATATATATTAGGGCTGTCAATCAATTGAATTTTTTTTTTCTAGATATTGTTGAGGAATCTGCAGATATTTGTAGGTTACCTTTCAAGACTCAATGTTTTGTTGAAACTAATTAGTTTAAAAAGTGCAAAAAAAAAAAAAAAAGTATCCTGCAGGTTGGAGTGTGCAGTCGAATGTGTTTCTTACGCAGTGCGGAAATCCTCAGTAAATCTGTCTTACACACACACACACACACACACACACACACACACACACACACACACACACACACAGTTCTTGCTAAGAGAGTCAGAGGAACTGAATGCAGCTACACTACCAAATCATTGCATACTGGATGAAGTTCGAATAATGCGCTACTGAACCATCACTTAAATATGGCCTATGAGGATTTGCGGATACATTGGGCAAATTAATTATTTAATCTCCTGCTGATTTTGTAAATTTACCCCTTAAAAGAAATTGAACAATCTAGAATTTTAATAGCTGGTTGGCACCGGATCAAATACTTATCTCACTCGATCAAATATAAATTCATTTATAAACTTTCTTTTAATGTTTTTTTCATGGATTCTTTATTTCTTTTTTATATTCTGTAAACATTCTAAACTGTTCATTTCTTTGTAAGGGGTAAAAATACAAAATCAGCAGGGGATCAAATAATTATTTTCCACACTCAATACTTAATGCATTATAAGATGGAGCATGTCTCTGCATTTATACTATTCTCTGCACTGATTGGTCAGAAAGCACTGATGAACTTTGTTTCGCTCGAATCACAGGGTAATAGGAATTGTATGGGTGCTTCATGTAAACAGATTCAAAACATGGAATTTTGAATAAGGTTATGTTTTCTTTGAAGAAGCATCGGAAGGAGTCTCCAGTTTGAATGTATTGTTGGTGTAAATGCTAATGGTTTTAAATGCGAACATTTTAAGTCTTAAGATTTCTGCCATGGGAAAGCTTTTCCCCTACACAGTTTTTCAGTAATCTTAATTCTCAGATAGACAGGGTAAAAGGCAAGGCTGGTAAAGGAATGACTAGTTATTGTTGTTGTAACATAAGTGCTGCTACACACATTACACAATCTAAATGGAGTAAACAGACGTAGAGGGACTCGGGAAGGGCAGATCATGCACTTGATTTTTAATATGCCTGGCTATGAGCTATATTAAAGGTAAATTTAGGGTGTACTCACTTTTGTTGCCAGCTATTTAGACAATAATGGCTGTATGTTGAGTAATTTTTTAGAGGACAGTAACTATGTACTGCTATACAATATACACTTTAATTACTCTAATTTATATATATATATATTACATTTCTATAGTATTGTCCTATGAGAAAATATACCAAAATGGTTGCTGAAATGTTAAGGTACAAATTTCCTTCGAAAGTCTCCGTTTTTCATAATTTCATTTTGATTGGTAGAAAGACACTTAATCATTATTAATTCATTATGATTTATGGTAATGTAAAAATTCCAGTGGGACTGATATGCTAAGGGGGCATTTATTTTTGCTATCATAGGCTGCTAGGTGTTTGTGTCACCTTTATCTTACAACAAACCACCCAATGACTCCACAATACCCTCACAAAGGCTAAAGGAATGGTTTATTAAGGTGAAAATGCTGTAAATAACTTGATATCATCTTCACAGTGACCAGATTTTTGGAGATACATCACTTTCTACCAATGTTTTTGTTATGAAGACAATGCAGTTTAAGGCACTAAAGCTGTTCAGGCTCAAGATGTGCCTTTGACACTATTTTATTCTCACCTCTCTGGAATCTTTTTTATATGATATTAAACATGGGGTAAGGACTAAAAGGAGGTGATTTAGTCCTGCAAACAAAGTTTGGAGGAAAAGCGACTCCATCTATTTGGCTGTAAATCAGTGATTGTTTCAGGCTTCATCATTCCATAAAGATCATCTGAAATTGAAATCAGTTTTTTTTTCCACATGTGGCTGAAATTGTTCAGTGTGGAATTTGTCTGAAATTCCCTGCTTTGGGAAATGAGATTATCAAATAGTGTCTACATTATTTGACAGTTATACAGTAGAAAGTAATAGTTATGCAGGTGTTAGAAAAAAAAAATCCACTGAAGTAAAATAATAGTTTATGCCAAACCAATAATAATATTCATTTAGAAATAGCAGAAGTTCACTTTTATAATGAAAGTGCTACTTCTCAGACCTCTCCCTCAAGCTCCGGCTCTCTGTTCATTTCCGTATTGCACAACACAGACACTGAGACACTCTGTATCTTCCCATCGGCTGACTGGGAAACCACACAAAACCTTTGAAGCCATACTTCTATGTTTCGCTTCATCTGCTTCTTTGCTTCCATCCTTTACTCCTAACCAACCACAGGAGCAGCAAACAAAGCCTCTCTGAACTCTGCCAGGGTCCTGTTCTAAATCCTAGTGAGCTGGAAAGGAAAACACTGAATACATTGGAATATTTCAGGAGACGAATCCTCGAGACACAACCACCCCTGGGTCTCATGTGTACATCTCCAGTCCTTAGTTCATCAACTGGCATTATCCATGGGTAAATGCAGCATTGGCAACCTAGAAATGGATTCAAGTGTTATCCACTATAAATACACTATACAGTGTTTCTCAGTGTTTCTGCGTATGTGTTTCTTCCTTAAACTCTAACCACAAACTTGGAGGAACACAATTGGATTTAGTAGAATTTAATTTCCCCTCACTTGAACTAGGAGACTCGAATCTGCTTCAGCATGACAATTTACCAAAAGTTTGCAGACACCTGGTCATCAATATGGTATGGGCTTTTTGAGCATCACATTCCACATTTAGTCCCAATTTGCTCCTATACTTCCCTCCACTCTTCTGGGAAGATGTTCCACTAGATTTTTTCAAGTCAGGTATTGATGGCTGCAGTCAGTGTTGCAGTTTTTCAGGAAGGTGTTTAGTAGGGTTGAGATCAGAGCTCTGTAAAAGGCCACTCAAGATCTTACTTTACAGACCATGTAAATCATATCTTCATGGAGCTCACATTGTGCACAGGGGCTTCGTCATGCTGGAACAGATTTGGCTTTCCAAGGGAAGCAAAATTGTATTTTACCGTATCCAAAGACATTCTATACAATTGTGTGAACCACATATGGCAGGAAAGATCAGGTGTCTTAATACTTTTGTCAATAGAGTATACTTTGCATGAGCTGAAGTAGAAGATCTTGAATGACCTGCTATTGAGCTCTGACCTTAACCCTACTAAAGACCTTTGGGATGAACTGGAATGCTGACTGCACCCAGGCGTTCTTACTTCACTTCGGGACCTGACTTCAATAACACTATTGTGGCTAAATGAGCAGAGATCTTCATACGCACACTCCAAAATCTAGTGGAACATCTTTCCAGAAGACTGAAGGGGAAGTAAATGTGAAATAATAGGTTCAAAAATCACAAACAATCTTATGACCAGGTGTCCACAAACTTTTGTTTGTAAAATAAATAAATTAATAATATGTCAAGCAGGCATGTGTGAAGGATGTGGGAATGTAATGAAAAGGCTTTGTGTGACGTTCTCGTGTCAGGAGCAATGCTCAGAGGTAATGATGCAGTGATAAGGCTTAGTTGGCCTTCAGTGGGAAAATGATGTTATCGTATGTTTCTCAGGGCTGCTGCCAAACCCACACACCAACACTCGCACACACTAGGGCTCACTGAATGATAATGAACAGCTATTTAGCAGCCAGTAATGACACAGCCTGGGAGAGCGTTCCCTGTATTTGTGTGATTAGCAAGACTGCTAATTTAGCCTCTAACAGCCTGGATGACCCCCTTTTTTTCCTGGATGCTCCTCCAGCTTGTTCATATCTTTTTTCCAAACAGTCGCAGGTACATTATTTAGAGATGACTGGTGTTTTACCTGCTTGATGATTCAATCAGTGCCATGAAGAGAAGGTAAAGCTTTAGGGTGTCAGTCATCAACATGCTATTTGTTTTCCAAAATCATTGTGCTAATGATTTCAGAATGAAATAATAAAAAAAATCTAACAAAGCAGATATACAGTAACACAGATGTAGATTAAAATCTTGAATGAGCAAGTCAGAGGTGAAACAAGGAAAGAGAAAGAAAAGGCGAGGTAACATTTTTTTATAAAATGTAAACATCTAGTATATGTATCCATCTGATCCACTACTGCAAGATGAGGTATTTTGTGAATCTGTAGGGTATCCCATCTTTAGCAGCAGAAAGTGAGTCATGAGCGTAGAACTCTGGATCAGAATGAATCAGGAAGATCTGGAGGGTGAAAGAAGTTACAGCTGTAGAACTGGATCAGACACTGACATCACATCAAACAGTAGGAGTATGCATGCAGCTCCATACAGTGAGAGAACACAATGGTAGATATCATATGCTCATTCGTTTAAAAGGGCAAACTTTGTACAGGGACTCCAATAGATCAAGCGTGAATCATTTTGTTTGTAACTAGATGCCCTGGTTTTAGACCTATATCCTACTATATAGATCAGGCATAGCATTGTGACTGTATAACATTAGGAGCAGTGTAGTGAATATCACTGATTATCTCTTCATCATGGCACCTGTGAGTGGATAAAATATATTAGGCAGCAAGTGAACATTTTGTCCTCAAAGTTGATGTGTTCAAAGCAGGAGAAATGGGCGAACATAAGAATTTAAGGGATTTGATGGGGCCAAATTGTGACGTCTAGACGTCTGGGTCAGAGCATCTCCAAAACTGCAGCGCTCGTGGGCTGTTCCTGGTCTGCAGTGGTCAGAATCAAAATCAAAAATCAAAAGTGCTCCAAGAAAGGAACAGTGGTGATAGTTGGTCATGCCCTTTGCACACACCAGCCCTCCAATACTGCTATAAAGGTAAAGATGCTTTTTATTCATCACATGTTTCTGACTGAACAGTGAAATTCTTTCTTTGCATATCCCAGCAATGTTAGAAAGCTGTGGTCAGAGCACAGTGTTACAGTTTCCCTTAAGCAAAAAGGGTTAAGGGCCCTTCTCAAGGGCACAAGATGGTCACTTTGGTGATAGTGGGGCTTAAACCCAGACCTCATTATCCACTGCTACTTCCTCGTAGCTCACAGGCCTCGTAGCTCACAGGCAAAGGCATGACACAGCTGACGAAAAGATCGGGAATTGCGATAGAATCTAAGTATAGATTCAGGATAGATGATAGGAAAACATAGTGTCTGACCTCATTATACAAGAATTCATTATCTCTGCTGAGGTTCAACACAAAGCAAATGCACATACAGTTTGTAAAAATGTATTACATTTAAGGATGAGCTTAGTTACAGCTAATAGCTCACTGGTTCAAATACAGTTACAGCTTTAGTTTTGCAGCATTCTTGAATTTTGAAATAAGTTATTTATATTTCGGAGATGTTTTGTAACAGAAATCCAGCCATACATAAAGATCACTTATAAGCAAATTGAGGCAAAGCAAGATATTGACATTATCTATACATGACCCGTTACATATATAAACTATATGGATAAACGTTTGTAGGTACCTGACCATTAGATTTTCATATGTTCTTTGGACATTCCATTCCACAATTACTCCCATTTGCTGGTATAATAAACTCCACTTTTCTGGGATATTGCACTAGATTTTGGTGTGTTTGCAGAGAAAAAAAGAACATGATGATGGTGAGGTAAGGAGGTCTAGGGTGCAGTTAGGTGTTCTTCCAAAGGTGTTCTCAGAGGAGCTGGCTTTGTGCACAGTGACACTGTCATGCAGCTTTGTGGTGACAATTTGGGAACAAAAACATATATGGCTGGAAATATCCTGTGATCAGTACCGTCGTCCATATAGTGTATTACACAGTTTGAATTTTACCCCCTTGGAGCAATTTCGATCTCCAGTAGGTGACTATAGCATGTTACTCAAAACCTTAGCAGCCTATAGTGTGATATTGATTGTAGTTGTGATATTAACCTGGAGGCTAAAATCTATAATATCTTATTAGCCTGACAGTAAACATTGAATGAGTGAGTTAAGCAATGCTCCACTCCTTCATGCTTTGTTTACATCAAATAGACTTAACATTTTTCTTCAAACAAAATCTGTGAAATTACCTGATATAAGCATCACTGTATGGATTTACAGCCTATAAGAAATGCTAATTAAATATTAAAAAGCTATTGTCCCAATAGCATAGTGGATTGTTTTCAATGCTATGTCAGATTGGTAAAATATAGAGCATGTTTTGATTACATTTTATAAAAGAAAAGATTTTTATTATGACTATTGAATTAAATTTGACAGCAGACCAGGCTTCCCATCCAGTCTTCAAGCATTCGCCAGGGACAGGCACAGCTGAAACACCAAACGGCCTTCACCTGCTTACTAATCAATTGCATCTTATTAACTTTGGCTCTCTTTGTAAAACCGAGACAGAAACTTAGAGACAGACAGAGAAGCCCTGAGGACAGTTAAGGTTGCAGAGTAGAAGTCATCACAAGTCTACAAGCTGAGCCAAGGATTATAATTAAAATGGCTGATAAGGAAATGATACAGTGGCCAGCCATCAACCAGATAAAAAAAAAAAAAAAGCACCACAGAGAGCAGGGGAATAAAGGAATTAATTGTGTTTCCAAAGCTGCTCGTTTCCGAAATGGCAAAAGCTGACAGACGAATCACTGAGAACCTAAAAGCCCGCTTTATATAAAGTGAATTCATGTGTGGCTTGATGAACTATAAGAAAGGAGATTCAGATCATTAGCCACTGTTTTCAGTGGAGCTTCGGTCTCATTCCACAGCTCCAAAGCTCAAAAGAACATATTTGAAGAAACCGTTTTGTTTAGACTTTTAACCTCAGCAAAATAAAGCTTACATAATTTCCGAATTTTTTTCGAAAGGTTTGTGCCTGCATTCCAAGATAAATCTAGCGTCCTTATAAACCTAAAGATTCTGTAATTAGAAAACAGGCTTGTAATAGCGCTAAGCAAACAAAATTCGATGCTCATGCTCTCCCTAAATTGCCAGTTACTGCCATTTTATCATTTACTTATTTCCGTTCAGCATGAAGCATTCGAACGTGCTCGCAGCAGACAGAAGCCGTTCGCATCCAGCCGAAATGTGTTAAAATGATGATGACTCCTCTACTGCAATTCATCAACATCTCGGCTAATTCACTCAGGACAGCAAAACACGATACGCAACATCTGTGGAGCAACAGTGAGTGTTAGTAACACAACCTTTTAGTTGCATAGAAACGCAGTGAAAACCGATGCAAACTGTTAGCGGGGAACCCTGGAGAGTGTGTATTCAAACAACAATGCAGTTTTGAATGTGTTAGGCAAAAGGCCTAGTGTGAAATACATATACAATCTCACATGTGTCAAGGGTGACAAGTACGATCACTTTAAAATATTTCACAAGAATGTAGTCTATTCCTTTTTTCATTTTGCTTTTAATATAAAGAGAAAGTCTGCACCTGGTTTGTTTCGATTTATTGAAAAGTTTCAGTCGCACTGATGCAGCAAAACCCAACTAATTCATATTAATACATACCAAAGAAGAGTTATTTTACAACACAAGTTTTATTTCAAACCACACATTTAGTTTTTTGTTGAAATATGACAAATCTTTCTTCATAGGTGTGCTTTTGTTCTTTGAGGTCTTTAGTCCAGTCGTGAACTCAAGTTATCTGGGGTTTTACATGTACAGCAGGTGTCTGTGTTCTCTAAGCATATGTGTTAATCATATATAAGTAAAAGCTTAAAATTGATCCATGCTATATGATATCATGTCTCTTTAGAAAGACCGGATTAAACTGCTTATATCATTCTGAAGAAATCAGGGACTGGAAGGATTTAAAATTATTCACCAAATTTTTCACTAAGCCTTCACATCTGGGAAGATGTTTCACTCCAGAAAATTTGTGTATCTAGAATGATGCAGACTGCATCCATTTTGATTATCATTTTCCACGTCTAAAAGTCCAAAAGTCATAAACAAGGCTTTCCAAGATAATTAATGTATTAGACAGTAGTTCTTATAGAAATCAAAAATATGAGAACATTTTAAATAGAGTAAAAAAGATTTAACACTTTGGATTTCAGCTGAATAAAATTTTTTCAGTCCTGCCATTATAGACATTTATTCTTATTAAATTCTACTGAACATACAGGACAAAGAATACTGTATATTGGACCATTCAATGTAAGGCAACTCTTTTTTAAAGTGATTTTTTTATGTCCAATTCACTGCTATGGTGATAAAATTGTTCTCATTATCTCCTGTAAGGTAACATTTAAAGTCAGTCCTAATATAATTTTAATGTCTATAATAATATTGTATTAAATTAAGATCTTTTTTTTTCATCACACATTGCGTCCCTCCGTTTGAGAATGAAGTAATGGTAGAAATCACCATTACAGCGATCTGATCCATTCGAAATTTCCTTTTCTACAATTTAAAAAGAAGAAAATGATTGCTACACTGTTCCAGTGATTTGCAGTAATTAAAATGCAGCACTCCAGACTCATCTCATTCAATAATGACATTCGCCCACAGAGAGCAGCTTTGGCTGCTCTGCTGCTCCACTTTCAGTATTTTCAACAAAAATACAAGCAGGTTGGTTGCAAATTATTGGCAGAAAGTAGATCTTCTGGATGCCATAGAACCTCTCAGCTCTTCACTGGGCAACAGGCCCACTTAGGGAATCGTGTTTCAATGTGCAGTTTGAGCACCAGATGTTTATAGCCGTGAGGTCGAGGTTGGAGGTGGGAGGGGGAGGACGTATCAAGCGCTCGCTCCCAGATGTGAAATAACTTGGCATGGCTCACCGTGTTTTCTCCTTGGCACTGTGAGGCCTTCCCTGCTTCAGCGGTGGAGTCAAGAAGATGTCAGCTTTCCCTCAAATACTCTCACTCGCACTCCTTTTACTTAATTTAATCTCACTTACCTCAATGAGTCAACTTTCCAAAAAATGTCCATAAGGCTTCTATATTGAGGCTTTGATCATTGGTTTGTCCCATCTTAGTGCACAGAATCCTACATAGAACCCTTTGTATGTTTTTATGTAACATGCAGCGAATGAAAGGCAGGACATAAATGCATTTGCTCTGCATGTGTTTCATTGTGGGCAATTCAGGAATCATCATAACAGACCAAAACATGAGTCACTGCACAAGCAGACAGCCTCAAACAAGGATGATGCATTGTTATAAACTACAGAACGAGTAGGAGGTAAAACCAAGAATGACAAATCTTAGAAAAAAATGGCTGGCCCTTATACCCATGTGCTAAGAAACTTTGTATGTAATAAGACTACAATACATCTTGGCATATACACAATCAGGAAGCACACCGTGGTACTATGATGATCATGATAATCTAAACATAACTACTTAAACTTACAAATCAGCATTTGAGGAACTGTTTGCATTAAGATGCACTAGCAGGGGAAGTTTGTGTTTTTGAAACCTTTTCATGAACACTTCGATATTCAGGGAACCACTGAGGAAATTTTAAAATATAACTATGCTCTGATGGTCTGGTATTTAACTGCACCATTGTGGAGTTGCTGTTTGGATTTTTGATATGTTTTGTTATATGTTTATTCTCATCTGTTAAAGGAACCAAATTGAAAGCTTAAAGATTGGGGGTTTAAGGCTTTGATATCCATACCATGTACCTACAATTCACTTGCCTTTATTGCTGCTTGGCGTATGGTCTCTATGTTAAAGGTCATCAAGTCTGGCTGTATGCTGACCTCTTAGGTTCATTGCCCAATCAATGTATCCTTCCTTCTGACAGATGTAAGAGCCATCTCCCTCCCAACCACCGTGATAAACGATAGTCATTAGAATGCCAGCATGGATTCAAAGCAGCACGTGAATAAAACAAGTGAAGCGGCTCATGTCAAATCCCAAGGACATGGTCCACACCAGTAAAAACTCACTGTGAGCTTTTCCGCAACTACACTTTTTCCCCAAAGCAGGGTTTCTATTTTGGGTCAAATATAGAGAAGAAGCACCTTTAATAAGCCAGAACTGTTCACCATCCAAAAAACCCTTGAGGGTCTTGTTTTTGCTAAGAGTGTATATTCATAATTTCTATAATGATTGGTCGGGGAAAACAAGTAGAGATCTTGGAAATCTTTACAAGGGTTTTCTGCATGGTTAATAATCCTACTTTTTTTGAAAGGGAAGTCTGTATTATGATTCACATTACCTTCCCCTAGGGGGACAAACCAGCGGACTCTTTAGCTGGTAGATAGACCATTTTCCTAAGAGTGCAATTTATGTATTTATGGAAAGAATGAGTCATTGGTCAGCAGGCAAGTGGAACCCAGACCCCTAGATGACAGTCTTTCACTGATAGCAGCCCTCATGGTGACAGGAAGGTCACGACAACATCAGTCGACACTCTTCACTTTTTATCTTATAGCCCTCTGGGGGACACTTCAAAGAAAGGGGGAAGGAATTGGGGAGGAGTGTGAGTGATTGGGAGATACTAAATGTAGAGTAAAAAAGGCATGTTAGTGAAGCACAGTGTGAGAAAGAAGGTTAGTTTGGCAAAGTTCAGCTAATTAGTACATTAGGTTTCTCTGGTTTAAATTCCACCTCCCAAAAACTTTCTGGTAGGTAGATTGGCAATGCTCAATTGCCCCAAATTGTTAATAACTGTGCAAAATTGTCTGTGCATGGTGTCTTTCTGGGTGTATTTATGTCTCATTCCAGTGCCTAGAGATTAAGGCATTGGACTTTGGATCTGAAGGTTGTGAGTTCAAATCCCAGTCATGCTAAACTGCTGTTCCTGCACCCCTGAACAAGGCCCTTAACCCCATAGCTGCTCAGTTGTATAAATAAAGCAAATGGAAGTTGATCTGAATAAGCCATAAGTAGATCAATAGGAGAAAGAGACTGTTTTGTTGACTGTCTGTAGGTTCCAGACTGTGCATTCTTAGTTCTGGTTTATACTATCAATGTTGTGAGAGATGAAGAGGGAGAGACTTTCAATCATTACCTACACCTAGTTTTCAAATATGGAGAAACAGAAAGAGAAAGAGAGACTCTATCATTCTCTACAACAGGTCTTCAGCCAGAAAGATGGATAGTCATGAATCCTGGTGAAGGCAGCTGGTCCCTATTCTAACTTGGCTGAGCGATGGCAACATGCATGTCCTTTCACAACGTGATTTACCCAAGAGTATACTGAAGGCTTAGTAGAACAAAAAAACCCTCAAGCTTAATGCAGATGGATTGAATTATCCTTTGAATCACTTTAGATGTTCGTTTCTGAAGGAGTCATTCAAGTAGGAATTGCAGCAAAACCATGGGGGTTATTAATAATGTTACAAAAATAGGGACATTTGAATACATGCATGAACCTACGTCTATCTGTCAAGCTATACTAGATCATTTTACACATTTTTTTAAAGAAGCTGCACTTAAATTTGAGAAGGTAACTCTGTTTGGTGAAGTGAAGACTAATTATAGGCCTGCTTAGCACTTCCAGTTTGGGGTTGTTCATTATTTTAGATGATTGTGGTGATCATTTTGGTGTTTTGGTGTTTGGTGCCAACATACAACTTCTGCCATGTTGTGGGTATGTACGCTAAATGTAACTTTATACCAAGCATCAAGAGGAACCCTTCATAGGTCCTTTGTGTTTGGTTTTTACCTGGGAAGTTTCCTAAATGGATCATTATGGTACACACTCATTTTCTCAAGGCTGCATAATACATTGTAGAGAGAAATTTTTCATAAATGCCAATATACAGTCCATTCTCTCAAATCTAGCAGGCAGCATAATGGCCACTGCACAGCAT
The DNA here is from genome assembly GCA_024362625.1 of Silurus asotus. Taxonomy (NCBI): domain Eukaryota; kingdom Metazoa; phylum Chordata; class Actinopteri; order Siluriformes; family Siluridae; genus Silurus; species Silurus asotus. The sequence continues at coordinate 1,072,098 of MU551596.1, read as the reverse complement.
CCACCTGTTTGCCCAGTTATTTTGTCTGTGGTGGTATTTGCTTTGTAGCTCTGCTTACTGTTAAGTCTGATATACTGTAATTTGTTTTTTGTTTTTGTTTATTTCTGTTGGGTAAATTGCTGTGTCCCCCTTGTCCTATCTCAGATCGAGCCTCAAACTCCACCTTATTGCCTGCCTGAATCAATAAGCTAGTTGTAATCCCTGTAATTCATTTAACATTTTTAAGCTTCTCAGGCTGTCTCCATTACAGCATGTCAGAACTAATATGGAAGAGGAGCTGGAACTGTACTCGATCATATCTGTAGATCCTTAAGGAACTCTGAGGCAGTTGTGCACGAGATTGATTTGAGCAGGAATACAAAGGCATGCTGAAGTAAATGTCTTGGAAAAAAAAGAGACAAAAGCCATTCCCATTGTTCAAATGCCATCACCCTTTGAATAAATGTTATTGGGTCACTTCAAACGTACAGTAATCCCTGCTTTACCGCGGTTCGCTTATCGCAGAATTGCATATACCACATAACTCATGCATTTAACTACTGTTCAGGCAGTCATAAGTTTGAAATATTAGCACCACCAAGTTGCTACTGCTGATGCCTTAAGTAACATTCCAAATGGTCAAATGCTCAGGTGTGTTAATAAAGAGATAAGGGGTGGTAAAGGTAATGCTAGACCATACATAACTTTAAGGCCACCGATCAGGCATAACATTATGACCACCTGCCTAACATTGTGTTGGTCCAACTTTTGCTTCCAAAACAGTTCTGACCCTTCGAGCATTAAAAGCATTAATTTCTTTAGCAATATGAGCTACAGTATCTCTGTCTGTTGTATCTGACCACACGGACCAGCCTTCGCTCCCCAGATGCATCAATAAGACTCGGTCACCCACTGTTCTTTCCTTGGAGCACTTTTATAGATACTGACCACTGCAAACTGGGAACAACCCGCAAGAGCTGCCGTTTTGGAGATGTTCTGACCCAGACGTCTAGCCAGACCCAGACGTCTAGCCTCAAATTCTTACGCTTTCAACTTTTCAACAAAATTCTTTCAACTTTTAGAGCAAAATGTTTACTTACTGCCTAATAAATAAATCCACCCACTAACAGGTGCCTTGATAAAGAGATAATCAGTGTTATTCACTTCACCTGCCACAATGTTATAATGTCCTAATATTATGCCTGGTGTTCCAGTGTATATAGTGTTTGCACCTTATACACTGCATGGTATATTACCAGTTATCTGAACTCAACTTTACCCTCAAATTTTAATCTACGTTTCAACCACTGCACCTAGTACACAGTAGTCTTCATCATGTCACTTGTTTGCTACAGATGTCTAGCTCTCTAGGTGCTCTATGACAGGAACACAAGTTTCCTTTGTGACAAAAAAGTCCCTACACAGTGCTCAGGTGTTGCTGCAGACAGAGTCAGCAGACAGGAAGGCAAAAAGCTACCACTCATCATTTTTACCAACGGTTCTTTAGTCCTTCATCTCTCATGTGCTTGCGCTTGTGCTCGGCAGATCGGGTGGTGTATGTGGACCATTATACATGCCACCAGAGCAGGGGGAAAGGTGCTGAGATATCTCCCTCTCTCTCGCTCTCTCTTTCTCTCTCTCTCTCTCTCTCACTTAGATATCTCTCTGTCTCTCTCTCTGTGTCCCATGCTGCCATGAAAGGTGAGAGACTGTTGCCATGCCTCTATAAGGCAACAGTGGTAGAGAGCTGAGAATGGGGATGCAGTGTATGTGTGTGTGTGTGTGTGTTGTTGAAGCATGGCGTCAGGATTTACTCTGGCTCATCTTATCCAAACAACATCCTTCCTGAACCAGCGGGATTGTGTGTGTGTGTGTGTGTGTGTGTGTGTGTGTGTGTGTGTGTGTGTGTGTGTGTGTGTGTGTCTTTGTTGATTTGAAATTTGTTTAAAGCCCAAAGTGTAGGTCATGTTAGGAAAGGTGTGTATAAGTAAAAGGCTTTATTTCAGCCTCAGCCGACACTCTTGTAGATGTGGAGTGTTTGGATAACTCAGCCGGGTACATTTCCTTCCATAAACACCATCCATCAGATTTAAATAAAGCCTTTTTCCATGTCTACTTGGCCCCATGGGTCTCTACTGGAGGTAAGGCCACTGTGCTGAATACTGCCTTTTGCAAAAATAAATAAATAAATAAATAAATTAATAAATAAATACATACATACATTTTTTTCAAGGATTGTTTCGAGGAGCTACAGATTCCCTGTGGACTTGGCACTTAAGTTGGACGTGTGTTTTTGCTCCAGACCCTTAAAAGCTTGAGGGTGTGAGTAGGATTTTCATGTATTTCTTACTGTCAATCAGAATAAAGGTCAAAATAAAAAGTGCTAAAAATGCAAAAAGAAAAAAAAAAACATTTTAAGGTACAAATGCCTGTCACTTGCTCTTGTGCCTTTAGCTAGATTAACACAGTTGCTGGGATACATCATTACATTTGGATTATACGAGCCTGACAGAGGGAATTTATAATGTACTATACCTCTTCTTCCTTGTCATATGCTAATAAGAGAAGCAGAATCAATTTTAATATCAAGCGGACACAAGAAATAAATAAATGAAAGCAAAACAACAGACGTACCAAAAAAAAAAAAAA
>MU551596.1:973655-1069463 GCA_024362625.1 Silurus asotus | reverse complement strand
AAAAAAGAAAAAAAAAAAAAAAAAAAAAAAAGTAAGGAAAACAACAAAGATCATGAAACACGATGACAAACGAAAGTCCAGGACTGCTGTGAATAGTGAGTCTATTTCCAAAAGCCTGTTGGCATGCATGTGATACAGTGTATAAATGGGCACGTGATATACAGTACATTTATGGCATTTGGCAGACGCCCTTATCCAGAGCGACTTACAACTGAGCAGGGGAGGGTCTTAGGGCTTTGCTCAACGGCCCAGCAGCGGCTGCTTGGTGGTGGTGGGATTTGAACCTGTGATCTTCTGATCCAAAGCCCAATGCCTTAACCACTGAGCTACCACCTCCCATAGTAGTTCACTGAGGTGTGGTGGCTGGTCAGAAATGTAGCCTCTATCCATAATTCTGACATTATCAGTGTTTATTGATAATTAATTATTTTCCCAATCTTTTTTAGCTAAATGCCCTCAACTGAGAGATAAAAAGAGTTTTGAATTGATAAATATTTTTGTGATTAATTATAATTTTGTTGTAGTTTTAGTAAGTTTTAGTTTTCGAGTCTCAGCCACTTATACACTTCTCTGGCCACAAGCTTTAAAATCTTATTTCTGTAATCAGTTTGTAATCTAAATGCCTCTTTGCATTTGTGTATATTATGTGGCATAGAAAAAAAACATGGGTTTCTTTACAATCCTTTAGGCGTCTGCTTCAACAAGGGTGCATGTATCCTTTGCATAATGACCATGCAACAGAGCGAAAAGTTCATCTCACCTGATCTTTCCCAATCCTTCAGGAAATCAATATCACATTATCTCTGTGCTTCCATTCCGCTTTACTCAATTCTTACATCAAGCCCACATTCGAAACCATTCCTTTTTTGAGCTCTAATTAAAATAGCATGGCGACATTTTCCTTTGGCGCCGCCAAATGAACCCATGCAGCCAGAGGAGCATAAAAACCGCAGAGACTGCAAAACGGCCGACTGTGGCAAAAAAAAAAATGCTCCGTCCGCCCCGCTAGCATCACCTCCTTCGTCCTTACTCATCCGTCGCTCTGGGTCAGGAGCAGTCATGTCATTTTGGCAGGCCAATTAAGCACTACTGACATTCAGGCAGAGCAGACTGTGTGACATTAAGATCAGTTTTCCTGTTACATGCCAGTGACATTCAGCCCAGGTCCTATAGTGCCCTCAGTATGATGTTCTTTTTTAAATGCTATCAATGAATGAACACGTGCATATCGTCTGCTTGCGTGATCAGTTCACAGTTTTTTCATGCATGTGCGTGTTTTCTCCAGGATTTAGTGTCAGAGTGGTGACAGACGGGGTATATTCCAAGCTACTGCTTGAAGGTCATATTGCACATATAGTGGTGCCTGTGTGTCCGAAAGCTGAGTCACTCATGTGTTAAGTGTTGTGGGTTTTGAGAGGTTTAGGTCAGAGAGCCATCAGGGCCATTGAGCGAATGAGTCCAACCCAATCCACTGGGGAATAAGTGTGACCTTAAGTGCTTCCATAGAAATGTGTGATTAATAATATGTCTGCAACTTGCTAAGGGTGAAACCTGTGCTACGAATGGACAGAAAGAAGGCCATAAGTAGAAAGCAGGGATGTAACTGAATACTGATTTAATGTTCAGAATGAGCAGATGATATGTTCTAAAAAAAAGATAGAAATGCTAGGAGGCAAAATCTGGTTAAAACAAGAGGAATGACATGAGCACGGCTATAATTGATCCTGCATTATTAACTGGAATGATGTAGGTTGTGGAACCGTCAAAGCCATACTATACTACATACTAAGATTAAAATGTCTTCCTCCATTGATCACATTTCTTCATGCTCATAGTCACACATAGGGATATTTGGAGCATTAAACAGACACGACTACACATAGTGGCATTGCATTACACCCTCGCAGAAAGCCAGATGGACGCATAATTCCCCCCAGTACCAGGAGCACCACAGGCACTGAGACCTGGAGACTTCTTCAGCTTCTGTGATAGTGAGTAATGACTTCGATCCAGCATTGGCACAGTGTCGACCTGGCGTCAGCTTTCACAACCATGTTGAGATTTCTTCTGCTGTATAGAGCGAGGAGAAGGACATCACATGAGTTGCACACCATTGCATATAATTAGAAGGGGAATGTGAGGATGGAGGTTAGGGAGGAGGTGTTTGGCTGGGTTTTTGGACTTCTTTTTGACACACCCTGTGAGTCAGAGAAACAGGAATCGAGACAGCAGGAGGAAGTGAGAGAAAGAAGGTAATATATATATATATATCCCTATATATGGCTTTCTCATCTGGGAACAACTTTCACCTTTTGAAGAACATCTTTACTGTTTTAATCACTATTATCATTATCTGTGTAAAGCTGCTTTGAGACAATGCTCATTGTTACAGTGTTAAAAACAAATATATCCCACCCACTAACAGGTGCCATGATAAAGAGATCAGTTTTATTCACTTTAACAGTCATAATGTTATGTCATATACTGTATATATACATATATACACACACACACACACACACACACACACACACACACACACAAGCTGCACATTGACTACTTTAAAATATATCCAAGAGAAGTTGAGAAGTTATATTAAAATGGTTGCTGAAATGTAAGGAGTGTACTCACTTTATTGGGATACTGTACCTCCTCTTTAGCAGTAACTGTGTTTCATATCTATATAGACAGGCAGCATGAAAAAAAAAAAAAAAAACAACAGAGTGTATGAGTAAGGTGTTGGGCAGCTGTACTGTTTTTGCTGACAGTTTATTCACGGGCTGCAGAACATGGTAGGATGTTAATTGCTTAATGGCATCATGCAGTACACCTGTCTGGAAGCATCTGCAAGCTCCTTTTGTTTCTTTACTCATTAATGAAGGGTTTAAAACTAGCGATTTTTTATATATGTATATATATATATACAGCTGCGTGTGGATTTTGCTTCATGTTTTGGGTTCTTCCCACAACATATTAATTTGTACACCCAGGGGGACTGGACTGGAGATTCTCCAGATTTCTGAACAGAAAACAAATATAAATTCTTATGGAAGATAGGACAATTCACTGAATAGGAAGGACAAGGCATGTGAGCACAGCACTTTTTATTTAGATTACCTGAGAATTTGCAATACAATGGATCTCAAGGGCACAGAACGGTGGTGTCTTTTGTCAGAAAAACTGTGGGTGTTGAATAAATAGTGTTAATTGTATTTTTGCTTTGGTTTTGCTTACACCATAATTTTTTTGTATACATTTACTGCATTTGGCAGACACACCCTTATCTATTACAGTATCTCATTTAAACACCTGAGTAGTTTATGGGTATGGGCCTCGCTCTAGTGATCGGTAGTGATCGTTTGGTGTTGCTGGGTTTTGTACTCAAGCCCTTTTGTTCAGAAGTCCTACAGCTTAAAATCGGAGCAACTACTCCCATATGTTCTCTAGGCCTGCTATAGATTTTTGTATGCAATATTGGCAGAGGTTAGGAGCATTATCGCATGCTTTATTTTTTTATCATAAAACCTAGGATTTACATTCACATTTGGCAGACACCCTCAACTGAGGGTTAAGGGCCCTGCTCAAGGGCCCAGCGGTGGCAGCTTTAATGGTGCTGGGATTCCAATGTCGTATACACTGAGCTACCACCGTCCCTGATTTCAATATAATAACAAAATTGCAATACAGTGAATTGATAGTCATTGTAAGGTGTGTTGAATTTAGAGCAAGATGGACTGCAAGAAAACAAATTGTTTGTTCCATACCCAAACAGCTGGCTATCAAACTATTATTATCAGTACATTGAATTTAATGGCATTTAATATATGAAGCAGTGCTTGTCTTCAGGGAGCAGTAACTGCTTTATGGCTACTATTGTATTGTTTTTAATCACAGTGCTTGAAATGGACACACTCTCACACACACACACACACACACACACACACACACACACACACACACACACACACACACACACACACACAGAAGCACAAACATCATCCAGGATATACTCCTAACCCAAGGCCATCCTCATTTCACTGATGATAGGGTTATGGCCAAACTCTTCTCTTTGAACATGCAAACCCTATTAGTTCTAACTCACATTGTCATTTTGATGCACTTCAAATCGGATTTCCTGCTCCAAAACAGACATTTCCTCTTGTGTGCTCAAGCCGGGGTATTGTTATTTATTCGTTCGCTCTGTAAAATGGTGGAGAGGGAGAGCGAGAGAGAAATTGCTTGTCAGTATACTGCAGCTTTTCTGGGAGGAGGTTTTTTATTTTTTATGTTCAGTGCTAGAATCGGGGAGCTGAATGCCCATAATTAATCTTTTAGACGAAGCTCTTCTCCAACAGCACGAGCACAATCTTAGTCTTTTTTTGTGTTTCTTCTGAATAACAGAAGACCAAAGAGGAAGCACGAGCAGCGCCCACACCTTGGACCTGCCGCTGCACATTGATCTGTTTTAATTAAGAGGAAAATATTGCCTTCGGGACTGGGACTCGGCACTTATCGTGTCTCGCCTTAAATAAGAGCTTGCATTGTGTTGGTAAAAATAAATCCTATTTATTTAGTCCTGGAGGGCATACCAGTTCATGCCTCGAAGGATGTTCTTTCTCTGAATTTCTTTCTGCTGTTTATCTGTCTCACTCAAACTGTATTCAAGACATTGTATTGAGAATCTATGATGTTCATAATCCATTATATGAGCTTAAAGACATACAAAAAGCAAGAGTGAATGAATGATGGAGACTAAAGACGATATAAATTGATAGCAGTCATTGGGAACTGCTCCTCTTTAATAACAAAGAGTCTCATTTGTTAAAGCAAAGATCACAGAGAAGCACAAACAATATTGATTTGGAATAATCCCTGTGGAAATAAAATTCTAAGAGCCAGAAGAGAAGAGTGGAAGGAGAAGTGGTGTACAGGAAGGAAAGCGGAATCGAGTCCCACTGAGTAGACTGATTAAGGACTAATAAAACTCTGCGTGTGTTGTGGGAAAAGTGGTAGCAGTTAAACTCAGCAGGTAGGAAAATAAGGAGTGCTTCCCTGCATACACTATGAGAGGAACCACATGGGTTTCCTTTCTTCTCCCTTTTTTTATAGCACACTGCAAATTCAGTCTAATCACGTTATATGAGAGATTCCCAGTGGCGAGGACACGCTGTTGTTTCAGTAGGGATTCGTCATTTTAGCTCGCTTCCAGGAGACGCGAGTCTATTCAACATCCAAAGAGCTCCTGCGGAAGCTAATGCAGTTATCCCTCCATGTATCAGATAAGAGTTAGACATTAGATAAATTACCAGATAGCACAAGCATTTCGAACTGCAGGGATGATGGAGGGAAGCAAAAGAGGCCCGGGGTGTTTTGCACACTTTTTGAATTTCAACACTATTCTCTAAATTAAAAGCCTGGATCTAATAAAGGTTTGGATCAGTTATAATAATGATTGTAGTGGCTTCATGTCAGGTCACAACTGTGCTAAGTACAAGATGATGGTTTAGAGAATGGCTAATCACACTGGCGGACTGAGGGGCCGACTCAGCAAAATATCTCTTGAATAAATATTGTAGCACAGCTGATAAACATGTAATAATATATGAACAGTTCAGCAATGAAAGAGCTTTCCTTTGTTGCAGTGTATCCAATTACACACAGTAATGTAAATTGGGCAGCTCATCAGACCAATGACCAGGTAAACAAGCTAAAGATATTTTATAAGAAGTTTGAGTTTTTAAACACTTTTGTAGCTGCATTACTTTATTTGCTTCTTATTTGTCTGGATAACAAACCAGTGATGTGGCTTTAAGTTTGTTTCACCACTGGGTCTCGTCTGGTACGTCTGTGGCGTTGTCAAAACCAGGAACATGGAGTGCTAAACATACAATGTAGCCACTTCAGATTCTCTTATTTTCAATATAAACCAGTCATAAAGGTTAACAGGAAAAGGGGGGTATGGAGACGCTGTGGATGATCCGCCATAACGACCCCTAATAGAAGAACCAGAAAGAAGAACAAGAGGTCATAAAGGTTAACAAATTGCAGTGTATCAGATTGCAATTAAAAAATACATTTCATATGCTAATTCTTCCGAATCAACATTTTCAGAATTAAATAGAATCCAAAAACTTTTTGCATCATAAATATGTTTCTTATTACTGTATAATTATTATATTCAAATAAATATATTATTAATTCAATTTTAATATAGAACTTATGTCTGTCAGATACAAATCTAAACTATGATATTTAGACATGTATACAGTTTAATCCAGACGTTAGTCATTTCAATTGTGTTTATAACATCATATCATGCTGTCTGGGTTTTTATATATATAATCTTCCTAATTTTGTTTCCCATTAAGAAAGAATCCTGCACAAATTAACTCACACGCACTCAAGACTCAAACTTGTAATGATCCTCCAGTTCTCTAGCAATGACAAAAATCCTCTTATTATCAATGTGCATCTGCCTCAGAGAGCAGATGAGTGTAAGCAGTGTTGGACATTGCTAACATGCTCAAAATTATGGTTCGAATGCAGTTTCTGTGTAGATTATTATCTTTATATATTTTCTACTTCATAAGACAACTGAAACAAGCATGATAGTTGTTTGATCATTCGGCGGTCCACTTGCCGCATGCAGCTTTTCAACGAAGTTAAGAAAATGCCTGCTATGTCATGAGAAAAGGATTTGCATTAAGAGAAAACAGAAATGGTCTTGTGGGTGCAAAAGCAAGCGTTCCAGAGCAAACAGTTCTCTCGGTTGACCACAAGCATGTGGCAGCTATAGTTCACTCTGGGAAAACAAGACCTCCGCTTTCTGTTTGTTTAACGTCCTTCAGGAGTTACGAAGGCCAAGGCAGAAACGTTTCTCAACCCATAGCAAAAAAAAAGAAAGAAAAGAAAGAAAACAGGCCAGAATTGCTCAAGCTGTTACAGAGAGTGAACTTTCATCTGGTAATGAATAACAAGTAACAATTCCAGCTACTTTTTCTCAAGTGTCAAGTGTAAATCATTCTGTAATTGCCTGCACAGCTTATACGCTAGTACATGCTACAACATCGAGTTTAATATGACTGCCACTGCTCCCATTACGGTGCATGACGCCAGTGTTGACGGAGGCGTTCCATTTTTTTTCAGCGCGCTCTCAAAAAAATGTGCATTTTGTCCCCGTTTTTCCTGCCAACATTGCTGCGTTAGCTTTCCACCCCTTTGGCCTACTTTTGACTGCATTTCTCTTAAACCTGCAATGCGAGGTGACAGCATCACAGCATCGAAACACTCTACCAAATTAATGAAGCTCACCAAGATTGCAAAGGAGCATCACTGATGGGAAAAGAAAGAATGAAAAGACGTATTTATAGAGCTTAAAGTAGATGACAAGAGTCAAAAAAACACATCGGCCTGTTCAGGACACCCGAGACTTGGCCTCGCCTTCTGATCAGCCTTTAGGGAGAGAAATATGGGTCTGCCTTGCCCGTCACTCCAATGCTTCATTCATCTGGTTTCAATCTCGGGAAAGAGGATGGAAACTGTTTCACTGGAAATAAAAAGACAAAAGTCTTTTTCAGGGAAAGGTGGATAGAGTCATGTATTTATGAATAGAAGTCAAGACTGGAGTGAAATACACTGCAGTTACTTGTGGTACAAATTCATAACCATGATTGCTTTTACTTTCTCTAAAAACAGCACTTGTGTTCACTTTCAAAAGGGAATAAACGTAAAAAAGGAAACTGAACCAATAATCCATAGAACCCCGTTAAGCAGTTCTGAGTCTAGATCATAAATAGAGAACGTTTTTCGAAGCAATTTTCTGAAAGGGAAGTTCTCCATTCTAAGCTTATTCATCGAAATATAAAGGATGACCTAAGAAGGACAATCTAAAGAATACTTTACTGGTGATCCTTTTTTTGTACTGTTGTAGATACGATTTTTGAATTCTTTTTTTTTTTTCCTTTTTTTACAACATTTCCTTGAAACCATTTCCAAAAGGAAAGCCCTCCATTTAAGTTTATTTATACCACATGCCAGATTGTAGGCCTACAAACTCAACACAGCCCACAGCCTCCTTTCTTTAGTTAAAATAATAATAATAATAATAATAATAATAATAATAATAATAATAATAATAATAATAATAATAATAATAAAGCAGGCTAGAATTTACAGCAGACACTTAAGTGCAATGTTCCCATTCCACTGAACAGAGCATGTGAACTTAAATCACATCTCTCAGATGCTGGTTTACTTCAATGTTTGATGCTTACATAGTTTAATGAAACGCTTAAAGAGCTGCCACTCTTGGGCCCTTGAGCAAGGCCCTTACCTCTCTGTGCTCCAGGGGACTGTATTGTGGCTGACCCAAAAGAATGTTGCTGTAATGTACATCTGACAAATAAAAAGAACCTGTACAATGCATTTTTAGTGTAGAGATCTATGGACACTGCAACCCCTTTTAGCAAACATAATCATGTGTGAGATCTTCAAATCTTGTTCTTCCCATTATATGTTTTTACTTTTTAGTAAACAGACATATGTGAAAATTGAGCAGTTTAATAAATACACAATACCGACAAGTTTTTTATTTTACACATGGTTCTTCTGTTACCACAACATTGCAAAAACAATTGTTAACAATCTCTTTGGATGTAGAAGTGTTCATTTTTCCTTGACTTAATCTAGGAGACCCAAACCTTTTCCAGCACGACAATATCTGTATACCCAAAACCAGCTCTATGAAGATAGGCTTTAAATGAATTGGATTTTCAGTAACCTGCTATAGAGCTCTGACCTCAACTCTACTGAACTCTACTTTGGCATGAATGTGAATGCTGACTGCACCCCAGGCCTCCTCACCTCACCGTAAAGTGGCTGACCTCACCGTATGTGGCTGAATAAACACAAATCTCCACACACACACACTTTAAAATCCAGTGGAGCATCTTCCCAGATGAGTGGAGGTTATTATAACAGTAAACTAGGACTAAATGTGAAATGGGATGTTCCAAAAAAAAGCACATATGTATCTTTTGAGAATTATACTGATCTGCATTAATTTCCTGATTTCAACACTAATGCTTTAATAATGACCCTCAGGCTATATAATAAATATATAATATAGTCTCGGGTAATTGTATAAAATGTTTACGCAACCTTAACATAAGAATTAAAAATGTTTAAGGTTCTGCTCTCTTATAAAAAGAATGATACAGATTTATTTCAAGTTTCTTCTTTAAAAAAATAGAGAGGGATTTGCAGGGCAGATGGTGAGATGGTGAGATGCTTCACTGCTTTAATGGCAACTGCCCATCAGTTTTGGCTTTTGACTGCCCCTCCTGGTCTAATCGCTGTCACATCGCTCGCCTGTATGAGCCTTAAACACCTCAAACCATTGCTCAGCTGGGAATCTGGGAACGGTTCTCCGGCCAGTGTGACTTTCTGACCACATATTTTTGTCCATGTGTGGTCACGCATAGTCCAGCTGGCTTCTTTCAGGTGACCTTTTTTCTGCTTAGATGGACGATTGAAATGCTCGAGCCAGACGAGCGGCACTAATATGTCAACACGGCACTCTCTGCAAATTAGCGGGGAGGGGAATGCGCATTCCGTCTGTTTCTAATTAGCCAGTAAAATGTGCAGCAGGGGAGCTGCCTGGTTGTGTTGTTATAGCATTTCAATCCCTCGCTGACAGAGGCCATCATTCCATTGCTGACTGTCTCAGCATTATCTGGAATGAAACCCACTGCCCTGAACAGCTGTGAATTGCTTTTATGATGGTTAAAAATATCTGTTATTTTGCAGAGTAGCATTTCTAATAGAGATTTAATGCAAATAAGTCACAATATCTTTACCGGTTTAGTTCTCTGATATCTGCACTCCAAAATGTGCATTTCTTTTTGTATTTTTTTGTATTTCTTTTTGTATTTTTTTTAATTAAATGTGAACCCCACCTGCAGCATATATATACAGCAGGGGTCACTAACATGGTGGTAAATTCCAGAGAGAAATAGTTGTGAGAAATAGTTGTAAAAGGAAAGAGGAAGACAGTGAACAATGACTTTCTTGGTAGGCTACTGTCTAGATACAAGCCGTTGTAACGCGTTGAGTCCGTTTGAAGGGAGAGCTCGCTAACTCCAGTTGCAACAGAAATCATATAAGCACAGACAGGTTTCCAAAACACGTGCTTTTTTATTTTTCTTGGCAACAGCGTTACGGGTTAGTCAAAGAAAATTAGAAATGAACATCAGAATATAATAAGGACATATTCCTCGGTCTTGCACACATGCAGTAATAGCGGAAAAATGTGGCGGCAGCCTATTTCCAAAATGCTGCTTTGCTCTTAAAGGAGCCACAACATATTTCACCCGTTACACCATGTAACAGACACTGTCTTTTATTAAAGCCTGTGTAAAGTTCATTAGTTTCAGTGTAGACTTATTCATGTTCAAAATAAAAATCTTTGTCAAATTCAGTGGGTGCGGCTTATATATGGGCGCGCTTTATAGTCCGGAAATTACGGTATTAATAATAACATATGATAAAAGGTAAATTGAGCAAATTTGTTATGTCAGATAAAACTGACAACTGTGTGTATCAAACTGCCCTTCACATTAATCAGTACCCAAGAAGTAGCTCTCAGTTTTAAAAAGGTTGGTGACCCCTGATATACAGGAAGTATGATATCTTATAACTTTGTTTCTTGTGCATGTGTAAAATTTTCAGTTTACTTTAAACTATTTTTTATTTTGATAAGTGCATCTATAAATATAAAAAAATAACAGAAGTAAACATTGGCAAGCAATGTATATCTTCCTGTATATCTTGAATGACAGGTGTTTTGCCCAGTAATCAGTAAGTGTTTCATTCGCAAAATATGCCTACCTTTTCCGGTTGAGCTCCCACCTCCAAAATGGATCCTTTAAAGCTACATTTCATTGTAATGATCATATGATTATCAGAGACGATCTTCATATAATTACTGTATGTTACAGTGATGCTAAATGCTGGTCTATAGCTCTGATTTTGGCACTACAAAATATAATAATCCTGACCACTCAATCATTTCTGTCCAATGGTGTGATCAACTATACATTTCTCCCAAAAGCACCAATCCCCTTCGACTGAATCTTGAGGTTTATTTTCTACTATCCTTCTTTTTATATTCGATGTGGAAGGAAGCAGAACATGAATGTAAATTGCTTATGATTGTGGTTTATTTTGCTTTTGCACTGCAAATCTGTGAAGCGTGGAACTGCAGAAACAAACATTAGAGAAAAGCAGAAGACTGGACTGTGGAGAGTTCTCCGAACAAAAAAATCTCATTTGTATTTATTTTTTATTTCTCCTGTCAATCATGGTTGCATCCACATTCTCTCTAAAATCCCATCACACTAGACATGATTTCTGAGATGCTTATGGCCACTACTGTCCTCTGAATCTCAAACATCCGCTTCCATGAAAAAAGGTCAAGCTGAAACACTGAACACTGAACGTGGCCAAACTTGCTGACGCTCTTTATGGATATGTTTGTGTGGTTGGAAGCTGAACTATTTTTTTCTTATTTCGTATAAGAATTCCACGATTTCCTGACATTTTCTGAGAAGAGAAAACGTCTGCCAGGGAAAATAAAAGATTACCGTTAACAGTAAAAGAAATTACTGGAAGCTTTTTTTTTTTTTTTTAAACAGAGCATTCAATTTAAATACGTTGTGATCCAATGCTGTGGAGGAGTGATTGGATCTGGGATTTGATTTTGTTGGTTCTTCAGGGCACAATTACACGTTCACACACACACACACACACACACACACACACACACACACACACACACACACACACACACACCTCAAAATTGATTCCACTGTGGTTGGAAATGACTAACATGTAGGAACTGACCTAGCTAGCCTTTGTAAGTGTGTGTGTGTGTGTGTGTGTGTGTGTGTGTGTGTGTGTGCGTGTGCCATATTTCATTGCAACATACCCCCACCCTTTCACACCCACATTTGAGTTAACAGCTTGCCAAAACAAACAGTAACTCAGACAGAGAGCTCTTGTCTGGAACCAGACGATCGAACCTGCAGCCTTTCTGCTACATATTTCTCATTTTGTCCTGAGTTTCTAGTTGACAGCTTATTTATAGACACGTAGCTCGGTTCGGCATGGAGTTTGCTGAAGAGGTCAGATATAAATGGAAATTTGGGCTTTCTGTTTTGTTTTTTATTCCAGCCAGACCAATATATTTAGCATCAGCGCACCAGCAGAAGCCAAGTCTCTGTGACTCTGGGACTCTGGGACTATGTCTACCCCGGATGCTGGAGCCACAGCTCTGGGATTTGCCACGCGAGTTGAAGTCTCATGACAGAGCTCTGCTTGTGGTGGCAGCTGCTCAAATGCTCTCTACGATCTGAGTGTCTGTCAGCCAATTAGCCACTTGGAACTGCAACATCTGAAGATTCATAGACGTAATTAAAATTTTAAATGTCAGACATAAAAAAAAAAAAAAACAAGAAAAGAAAAACAAATCAGCATTGAGTACAATTATGGGCTGTGTTTGTGTGTGTGTGTGTGTGTGTGTGTGTGTGTGTGTGTGTGTGTGTGTGTGTGTGTGTGTGTATGTGTCACCCGGCCTTTAAAGTGCTTTTCCATTTTGTCATTGAGTCTGTGAGGAGAGTTTACGAGGTAAAACAGTGAGAAAGAAAGAAAGAAAGAAAGAAAGAAAGAAAGAAAGAAAGAAAGAAAGAAAGAAGAAAGAAAGAAAGAAAGAAAATGGCATTTGGGAAGGGCCACGTGGGTATTTTTAACATGCTGGACTTTTTTCTCTAGCATTTCTTTTTACACGTTTTAATGAAATTATATACTCGAAACTAGTTTTCTCGTTTATTTTACACTTTTGTTCTTTTTTTTGTTAGGAGTTATAAATGTAATTCCTTATTCGTTGCAAAGGTTTGCAGGATATTAAACCTTGGAATGTGAAATAATACTTTAAATCATGCAATAAATAATAATTCAGGACACCGCAAAAGAACACAAACTTTAGGTTAGTGTTTTGTAAGTTTGTTAATATCTAGAATTTGATAGATGGATGGATGAATGGATGGATAGATGGATGAATGGATGGATAGATGTGACTGCAAAAATATTTCTAAAGATCTTAAAACATTACCCATAAACATGAATTTTAATGTTTTGTTTAATTAGTTTTCATTCTCTCATGTATCGGTCATCTTTCCTACTCTGACTTTGCCATTCCCCAGAAGCATCTTGTCTATAAATCTGTCCAGCTGCTCGGCTGATGTCATTGTCATGGTGTACTGGCTTTACTGTCAACACCATGGAATGAGTGGCATGTCAGCCGGCGGAGCAACTTTAACACGCTTTCCAGGCTGTGCTGTGAAATGCTTGGGGATGTTCATGTTTGTAATGAAAGCAGAGAGGACACACACCTTAATTATTCACACCACTGGGCCATTAGTGCTGAAGCTTCTACACGGCCGTGAGCTATAAACCATGCACTCCATCTCGCCTTCTTCTCATGCTGTCACTCTTTTACTGTAACACTCGCTGCCTTCTGTATTTATTGTTTCACTATTAATCCCTCTCACACACACACACACACACACACACACACACACACACACAAATATATGTACAGAAATGCAAAACTACTGCCAGAGAAACATCATACCCATTACATCCCTGTTTCCATGGGTGTGTGATGTAACTATAGCATGAATATATATATATATATATATATATATTCAAAAATCAAATAACTAAAAGAATGTCAGAACTAATTACAGTGTTTAAGTACTATCAAAAAGGAATTTTTTAAATATAAAATCTAAAAAACTTTCAAGTCTTTGAAGTTCTCCTTTTTCTTAGCTTATATTCTCTCTATATTATAAAGTTTCAGAGTTTCTGTATAATTTAAATGTTCAAATTTGCAGCCAAATAACCTTGATGTTGGAATGATGCTCTGCATAAATGCATCATTAATGAGATCTTTTATTTAGATTTATTTTTTGTTGTATGTAAAGCATACTAATTAAATTCATGAAGAATAATGATGATTTCAACAGCCCTTTGTTTCAGTGCAAGAATCTCTAATGATGTTCAAGCATGTTTTCCGTAATATCCTGTGCAAAGCATGTAAGGTAGAGTGGAAGCCGTTTGGGATTTGGCCATGTGTTAGTGTGTAAAAAAAAAAAATTGCCTTGAAAACTTCTTTAATTTTTTTTTTTTTATGTGCATGATGTTGTTCTGGGCGTCTTGAAGACCTTGGCACGGTTTTGCTTCTATCCCCTAAACAAGATCTTAAACCATTGTGATGAATTTCAATGTTTTATTTATTAGCACACTAATACTTAAGCTGGATTTGAATTAAACTGCATATATTCCGAATAAAACAAGTTCTTCTGTAAAGTATTAATCAGAGATAGAGTGTTGTGATGAATCCTGACGTCAAGCAGAGTTACTGTTACCTCCGCAGAGTGAAGTGCTTTAATATGACAGCACACCCCCGTGTTTTGCAGAAGACAAGTATATTTATGTATTCATATTTTAATGTCATGATGCGTTTCCTATTGTACAAAGCATTGCTGCAATGCTCAGGTTGATTTAATTGCTCCGTCTAGACACACTTCAGGGAAAATGGGAGGTCAAACTCAATGTGACATGGGTGTAATGTTATCCGGTCTCAATAACAAAAGATAAACAGCATAGTCATGGTAATCAGCTCTCATTCCAATGAACAGTTCTGTTGTTTTTGACACAACAAACCATCTAAAGTCTGTCATGAAACAGCTGATTCTCAATTAAAATTCATTAATAGAGTCCATGTGTCAGATTCAGTTAAGTAACTTCCTATATGAACCATAGACCGATCTCAAATTGGCCGGACCAAAAAAAATCCATTAAGGAGAGCAATAAAGCATTAACGGCTCTTCTTGGGTTTTTAAAAGCCAATTAAAGTATGGAGACGGATGATCCGCTGTGGCGACCCCTAATGGGAGCAGCCGAAAGAAGAAGAAGACGAAACATTATCCGAAAGGAACAACTGAAACGAAACCAAACTACATTCAAAGATTCAATCATTTATTATCATGTGTACAGGAAATAGAGGGAACATGGAAGTTTAGTGGTTAAGGCATTGGCGTTGGTTACGTCTACACTAATCCGGATAACGCTATCAGTTCCAGTCGTTTCCCAAAAGAAGCTTAATCATAATAAAACATATGAAAACGTTAGACGATTCGAACTGCGTCATTTCCGCCAGCCGTTTATTTACTTTATGGCTCTTTGAAACGTCACAGCAACGACCAAAATCATCATCGTTTTCAAAAGGTCTCTGTTTTCACAGTTCACACTGCAATGCGATAAGGGAATTTGATATTTTATCCACTTTCTCAATGTGGACAGAGGTTAACGTATTAATAAGTAAATAGCCTTTTGGATCCGAAGGTCATGAGTTTAAATCCCAGCTACACCAAGCTGCCACTCCTGGACCCTTGAGCAAGACCGTTAACCCCATAGCAGCTCAGTAGTATGTATGAGATAAATGTCGCTCTGAATAAGGGCCTCTGCCAAATGCCATAAATGTAAATGATCCATAACACTAGACAATACAATTTTTACTCCGTGATTCCTCCCAGCAAACTCTGACATCATTTATAAAGGACTGAAAGAAAAAACGCAGGACATAAACAAATGTACAAAATTACAGCAGTATAAATAAAAAATTAATGTATGTGTGTATATGCAGTGTTCAACGTATACATAGAAGTTATCCATGTTAAAATTCCTGCAGAGGTATTCTTAGTAGTAGTGCATGTTTCATTCACGTTGGTGACAGTGTGTGTGTGTGTGTCTGTGTGTGTGTGTGTGTGTGTGTGTGTGTCTCTAAGTGTGCTGTAGATATGTACCGTACATTTACACTGTAAAGACCTATTATGTCAAAAAGAGTACACATAATATGTATGTTCATGTAAGTGACAAGACTTGATGTGTGTGTGTTAGTGTGTACCCTGTCTGGAAACATGCACAGCTCCTGTCAGTATGCTAACCTTTCCCTGCTATGAGTGTAATAAAGAGAGCTTAGCTTGTAAATCGGTGTCATGCGCTGAAGCGGAGCGGTGACTGTCCTCCATCATTGCTCCATCACACATCAGTGAGAGTGCCTTAGCCTTCCATTAATCCATTAGTGAAAGAAGGAGAAATAAAAAGTAGGGCAATTTTAGTTCAATTCTTTTAGAAGGTTTATATGAATGAACAAGTGGCAAGAGAGGTGAGAGAAAAGGAAGAAAAAGTGAAGGACGCTCTGAAGACTTTGTAATATACCAAACTTTGTCTCTTCTGCCACACCACTTTCTTTATTAAATATTATTAATGCTAATGTCGATGCAGCCTCTAGCCAATGACATCATGTCTGCGAGGATTATTGAAATGTTTCTCATTACACACAGCGCTGGATGTTAATGCTGTAAATAGTAAATGGTCGCTCTGACTTCCATTTAGCCTTGAGTGAAATGTTTGAGCTTGCCCTGCATACAGGATTTAAAGGAACAGGCGTATTAATAGCCATGAAATATGTTATATTCTTGCACTGGCATTTCTCTTCACATGAGAGAGGTATAAAGATTTCAAAGTTTTCCCAACAGAATGTCAGCGAGCCAATACGTGACAACGCCGGCCTTTCACACAATCCTCATATACAGTACTATAACTATATACAATACTGTATACAGGATACTTTTCACACATACACTCAATAACATATGCTTCAACAGTATATTACAGCATTTATGTATTATAGGTGTTTATACCGTTCTGATTGGTCAGAAGATGTTGAGTAGTTGTGTAGAAAAGCAGGTCTAACAATATGGCCGAGTGGTTTACAATATATCAGAGGTGTTTTTGAGACATTCTGGTACAATTAATGAATTTAATTTCATTTAAGCTAAAAAAAAAATCGAAATATGACTGTAAAGACTGCAAAACAATGTAGATATTTCCATCCTGATAAGACTAATTAGAATTAAAATTTGATAAGAATTCAATTAAATATATTTACAGGTTTACCATGTTTTACATGAAACAAAGAATAAATACAGGTATTAATTATCCCCCAAATTTTTGACTAAATAAATACGATGTCTGATGAAAATCTAGGAGATTGGAAGCAGAAACAGAGCTCCAAAGACGGTCAAAATGCATGCTTTCCACAGCCTCTTGTGTTTGTTAAAATCTACAAAAAATCTCATTTCAAATGTTATATCGCATATAACATATACAATAATAAGGAACATTATTACATATACATATTGTCACATAAACATTACATCGAAATTAATTTCTTTGCATATCCCAGCAATGTTTTAGGAAGCTGGAGGTCAGAAAGCAGAACCAGCTATGATACAACACCCCTGGAGCACAGTGGTTTAAGTGCTTTGATTAAGGGTCCAGGAGAGGAGCTTGGCAATACAAGGGCTTGAACCCCAATTTTCCGATCACTAATCCAGAGCCTTTACTATTGAACTACCACCTCCTACCAAATGTAGCTATCTAACATATATTATACGTTGCTTGTTGCAGTTCAGAACTATACGATATGAAACTTCACAAGTGCAAATCTTGCATGCCCTGTACAAAGATCAGGATCATGTCACCAGGGTGCGATCTATCGATTTGACAATCAGAAGTCACAGTCCGTATCATAGAGTTCATGTGCAACTGTATTAGATACTCTTCTACAAGCCATAAATATGAGGATGGAGTAGGATGTAAAAAAAAAATCTCTGGATAACTATATTAGTGGCAGTAGCGAAACATAAACAAAATATTGAAGAACTTTTGTTCTTCCTTTGCCCCACAAGTCTGGACTCTAATAAAAGAAGAAGATATTTTATTCTTTTTACTTTGTTCATTAGAACATGTTGTACAGTGAATTACAAAACTCAGGCAAAAATCTAGTTGCATTTATTTACACCATACTGTAGGTGAGGTAACTGCTCCAGCAAGTTTCTCATTTTTTAGAAACTGTGTGTTGTGAGAGAAAGTGTCTACATAGAGAGGATGGTGATGGTGGTGATGAAGAGCAAGCTGGTAAATCGAGTACAGTGGGATGGAGAGATGCTCTATAATAAGATTGTAGGAGGGATTTATTGCAGCGCAATTTCCCCTAGGCACTTAAATAGAAACTATGTCCCTCTTTTTAGCTCTCTCTTTCTCTCTTTCTCTCTCTCTCTCTCTCTCTCTCTCTCTCTCTCTCTCCCTTTTATACACTCACTCACTCTATCTATTGCAGACAATTTTCTCTTTTTCTTCATTATCTGACTCCCTTTTCCTTAAATTTGTTATTCTCTCAAGCTCACAGCCAGATACAGTTTGGCTAAGCATTGAAGGTGTGGCAGATACATGTACAGGTCACTGGAGAGGGCAAACAGACAAAGAAAAAAGAGGAGGAAAAGGAAAGGCATATGGAATTACTCATACACTCACAAGGTTAAAGCAACCTGAAAATATGCAAAACATGCTTCTTTTTTTTTTTTTACTCAATCAATCATGTGGCCACATGTGACCAAACCTGCTTGGATGTACACACAAAATCCAGAGCCGAGCCAAATGAATCAGTCCACATGTGTATGTGTATGTGTGTGTGTGAACAGCCCTTCACTGGACAGGCCATGCATACACACATGCAAAGCATTACACCTCCCCTTCCATACACACCCCTCTGTTTGCTACGATTTATCAGCCTGGACATTAGATTTCTCCCAGTGGATGACTTAATGAAAGATTTCATTCCAAATTAACACTGTGGTTCAGGTTTTTTTTTTTTTTATATATGCAGGCGTAACATGTTATGCTTTGTGTGTAGCCTGCCTGGGAATGGGGGTGTGGGTTTTTTCTCCACTTTAGTAAAAGTTTTTGTGCTGGTGTAAAAGGAAGACTGCATCTACATTATTTTATTAATAGAGCCTCATTTACTTTATAGTATTTGTTTATTATCAGTGATGTTTGGCATATTTGGTCTTATTTCTTTTATGATATATATATAGTGATCATGTATGAGGGAAGTGGTTGCTCAGTGGACTCTGGGTATCATCAAGCTGCCACTTTTGAGCCCTCGAGCAAGGTCCTTTACCCTCTGTGCTTTATGGATGCTGTATCATGGCTGGTACCAGAAAAAATCTCACTGTGCTGTAATGTCTGTGACAAGTAGCTGCATCTGTTCTCCATATACACTCATAAACAACTCGAAAAGCATTTAATAGTAAGTAGGGAAGTAGTAGCTCAGGGGTTGAGGCTCTGGGTTACTGATTGGGAGGTTGAGGATTCAAACCCTGCTATCATCAAGCTGCTATTATTAGGGCCCTTAAGCAAAGCTCTTAACCTTTTCTGTTTCAGGGGCACTGTAACATTTCTGACCCCAGCTTCCTAAATCACTGGGACAGGCTGCCAAACATTGGTTCAGACATTCAGAATTGAAAGCAAGGACGAGGCAAGACTGAACAATGGTAGTGAATGTGTCATGGTTTAAAATGCCTCTGATAACAAGTTCAAGTTTAAGTTTATTTCTATAGCGCGTTTCACAATGGACATGGTCTCAAAACAGTTTTGTAGAACTTAAGAATGAAAGTGAATGAAGTGTGTTTATACCTGAAGATGAAGCCTGTGGCAAGAAAAAACTCCTTTAGATGGACCTTGAGAGGAACCAAACTCAAATGGGAAATCCATCCTCATCTGGGTGACATCAAGAGTGTGATTATAAATCTTCAAAACAATACAAAACACCACAGAGTGGAAACTACCTTGAGCACCAGAGTGTGTGATTATGATTAAAGTCCTTTCTACAGTCACACGCAACATCTTTCTTTGTAGAGACAAACTGAATCATGACTTCAAATCAAAATCAGGTTATTGATAACATATACTTTAACCCCAAAAAATTGACATATTTTTTGCGTGTTCTTCGTCTCATTTTAACAATCGAACCTTTAAACAGGTGTCATCCATTCGATTTGGATGACACCTGAGGAGAATCACTGAGGTAACAATTGGTGTACCAGTGGTGAAGTAAATTCATTACTATGACCTTTGCCACAATGAGTCAGAACGATGAGAGAAATCGAGCAATCAGGTAGGACTTTGGTTCTTCAGAAATCACCAAGCTCAATGAGTGAAACCCGTTTTAGTAACACATAGTGCGTAAAATAAATGTGGGTCCATGAGGAGCATTAAAAAGGCATGAGCAGAACTGAATGCAGAGAAAGCTCCTCTTCGCTGCAGTCTGCTGAGTCATTCTTTTCACTCAGCTCCGTGCTGGTAAAGACAGCGAGGGAGGGAAAAAGGGACGTGTCTCTTAATGTGACGCATAAAACACTGATATCACCTTAATGTGACGTACGATAACAAGCTTGGGATGTAGAGCTCCACGGGTTCTCTTTAGATATACAGCCCTGCTTTGGATGAACATTTAGAATCCTGGACACGCTTTAATGCGTGGTGAAAAAGACTGGTTTAAATAGTCTATTACGTAAGATGTATATTATTGGCTCAGATCATTTTCAAGTTAAAATATTGGTCTCTGAGGTATGGAGTATCTTGTCCAGACTAGAGCACTATTTCTGTAGAACATACAACAATAAATGATACGTAATACTTACTAATAATGCTAATATTGTTTTGTGAATGTGCAATATGCCTATGCCAATATTAGGACATAAGACACATGGATGAATGTAGATTATATGAGATTAGGATCAAACCCAGGATCCTGGAGGTGTACATATTTATGCAAGTAATGAAAAGAGGGAAAATAAGCCTCCCATTTAAATCTATACACTTATAGTGCAAATTTCACTCAGTTTTAATAAACAAACTGGATGAATCTAGCAGGGTTAATATTGTGTTTATGTGCACAGTCTATTATTAAAAGCCTCTTTTGTTGCGTAATTGCTGTTGGTAATCACCTACTTTTGCTAATTAAACTTATTTCCTTTTGTCCAGGACCAAAATAAATTACTCAGTCTAATGCCGAAAGCCTCATTATTGACTTTTTTGCCCTAGCATGCTAATTCTTATGCTCTGGCTGGTGTTTTTTTTACACATTGACATGCAATGAGCGTAAAGCTCAAACCCAATTAATCCTTCGCCAACCTGTCACAACATCTCTACCACACATGTGCTAGAACGTCAATCAATATCAACAGTGCCATCACAAAAATATCATCGATTTTGTGTAGAGAAAATGCACAACAGCACAACACACCTTTCTTGGCACTATTTCAAACGCTATTGTGTTACTGTGGCTAGGCTGTCCTGAAGATTAAGTGCTGTACTTATGCTAATAGCAGAGCTCCAGAAATATCTGCTGAATCTGCACAAAAGCGCTCAAAACCATGGTGCTCTGCTTGCACTTTTCTTTCTCTGTTCATCAGGTGGGGAAACTCAGGTACCCTTTCTGCTCCTGAGGGAGTACCAACACTGTACCACCTGTCAGGTTACCTCACAGGCGCTAATAAATTGCTAATAAATAACAAGCATCCCTGTAGTCAGCCTTGAGCTAGTTGCTGTAACATTACTCATGCTAGCATGAGTCAAACTTGATTTTAACTGCTGAAAATTGTTGAAATGTAAAGTAAAATACAATTCATTTCGAGAAAATATAATTAACATGCAAGTTCATGTGAAGAAACACTCTCGGATAGATTGTAGGCTAGGTATTTTTTTCCAGACAGTAGCACTAGTCCCAGAAAATGTCCTAAATCACCTGGGAGTAAAAATATTCATTAAAAGTGTTGATCTGTATTATTGTTACAGTCCATCATTATAAATATAAAAATAAAACTGCTTCGTTTTTGATCTTTTGAGTCACTTTGTACCTTATCCAGAAGACCTGATAAAAATATTGTTGCTAGCTTTCTCTGATTTATGAGCCTGACGGCATTTTTGATCTCGATAGACTCGCTGGTGTTCGTCTTTAATAACTCTTAACTATGACAGCGACATCGGAATTGACTCTGACCTCCTGCTGTGCACAGCAGGAAGCAAGTAGTTTCATGAATACAGGAATTCTTTGCATTTTCAGGTTTTCTTTTTTCTTTTTTTTTAAATAAAACATGAACAAAAAAACAGGATCTTGATGTGTCCCAATTTACAGAAAAATGCAAATCATTTAAGACTATGCTATGTTTAATTTATATATTTATTTATTGCTTTAAAGGAACATGATTAATGCCATATCATTTTTAGGCCTAAATGAAGAAATGTGTGCATGAATTATAAATGTTAAATTTATTAAATATTATACATTTTAAAATGAGATTGTTTATTTGAATTGACTTTTCACCTAACATTTTACAAGTATCATTAAAATATATATATACATAATATTCATATATATAAAATGTATAATATTATATATATCAAATCAAAATATCAAATGCGAAATAAGACTGATGCTGTATCAAATGTTTGATCTAGATGACAAAAGAAAACAGTATTGTATTTAGAAACTGTGGTTGGGGAACAAATATCCGAACGTTTCCAGTATATTACTGTACATAAAAAAATACAAATGCTCTTAAGTATGGCACTTGAATTTCTACTTAAATCAAAGAACTAAAGTACTTGAATTTAAATGAAACTGGTCTGTGTACGGCACTGAAATAGCAAAAAGGGTATCTGACTTAAATCAAAAGTGTAAAAACTAAAAGTGTGAGGTGGTCCCTCAGTGATTTATGCTTTGATCTTTGAAACAGAAGGTCATGAGTTCAAATCCAAGAAGCACAAAGCTACCATTATGGGGTGCTTGCGCAAGGCTCTTTACCTTTAACTACCTTCACCCTGGATAAGGACATCTGCTAAATGTCGTGAAAGTAAAGTAGTGATCTGTGAGAACTTTGTCTAAATAATTGATGCATTAATTCTCCTGCATATTATACGTTTTTAAAAGGGAATTTTCTGCATTTACAGGCATTCAGAGAGAACCCTTACTTCACATACTTTAAACCAGAATCATGGGGTTAACCATGACCTTTGTGACTGTCCATCACTGGAAGCTTTATTATCAAATCCCACAGTTTGATGTGCTTCAATAAGATCAATGATTAAAGTGACATCTGAAGCATGATACTGGTTGATATTTTGATGAATCGAGGGGTACACGGTCGATTATATGATTTTTGTTCTTAATCTAATGTGAGTCAGAGTGTTGCTTGGGATAAGATCATAAGCAAGAAAGATATATGCTTGAATTTCTTATACCTCTTCACTGAAGGAGCATTTTGCTTTCAGGTGTATGTCCAGTTGTCCTCAAGGACAAGTCAATACCGTGTTTTTCTGACTGATCACCTTTCTATCCCGATTGGACTTGTGCCTTCCAACATGACTTTACCTCAGTGAATGTAGCTACCCACTATATTTGCGTGGTCCTAAGGTTTAACACTTTCATAGTCTTGAATTGTGTATGTCTTTCTAAAAACTTGAGTTGTGTTCCAAGTATTAAGTGTTCTTAGCATCCCTTTATGTGTGTGATTTGTGTAGTGCTGCTCAGTGTGCTCGCTGCCGAAGCTCAGACAGAAATGAAGAAGGTTGTTGGGGACAACACGACGCTGCCGTGCCATCACCAGTTCCGACAGTCAAACGGACAGACGCTGGACATCGAGTGGATCCTGCAGAAACCCAACATGAAACAGCGTGTGGTAAATCCAAAGCGTTATTCCTTATTATATTCCTGTTTTCTCTTAGCATTAATTTTAATTGAATTCTGACAGATTCTTCATTCTGCTTAGTCAGGAGGCATTGATTTAATTTTAAGAACAGCATCTCTGAAAGTAGTTCCGGCTGTAATGAGTCACTGGTTTATACAAACATGCTCGGTCAAATTTTTGTGATTTAATTTAAAAAAAATGTGTAACAACTCATTCAGCGTGTGTCACAATCTAAAATTAAGATGCTGTTGATATGGAACACATTACGTTTAACTTTTCTGAGAGGAGTCTCCCTTTTCAGTGAAATCTTTGCATGTGTTTTTTTAAATAATGATGCCCCTTTTTAATTATTGAAATCATTAACAATGGCAAAAAAAATTTAGTGTATGAGAAATAAAACACTTCAAGCGAGAGAGTTGATGAAAAAAATCAATGACAAGGTGGAAAGATTATCTCCACACACTATCCCTTGTTCCTCCAACCTGACAACCCTTACCACTTCACATTTCCTTATTTTTATTCATGTCCTCTTTCCTCTTTTTCATTCTTTCATATTTCTTACTCAGTTTATCGCACTTGCTTTATCTGAGAGCACACACTTGCTTTTCCACAGAGCTTTGCTTTGACAGAACGAGCTTTGTTCATATCATTGTCTTGCTTTTTTTGTTTTGCTGTTGCAGCTTTCTTTCTTTCTGGCTTTCTTTCTTTCTTTTTTTAACAACACCTTGCTTAGCATCCTCCATTAGAGTACTTGTCTCGCTTTTTTCTCTCAGTCGTCTTGCAACAGACCAAATCTGCTTTCTCCATGGCTTCACAAGCAAACCTGATGAGAGATCCACCTGGAGCCATATGGCTGTCAAACAAATGCCTGCATGTTTGTCCACTCCGTCCGTCCCCCCCCCCTTCTGTCTGTCTCACAGATCCCGATTACACTCCAAATCTATTTGGAGCAGCATTTTTAATTGGATGAAATAATGACTTTAAGAGCGGCTAATGTAATATTTGCTTATCAGATTCCAGAGGCAGTTAAATCATGTTTTGGTGTCAGCGCTGGAGCTGTAATGCTGCTGAACAAGCTTAATAAGCGTGTCACTAAGAACATTATCATTTCAAATGAAATTAAACATCGGATAAGACACACTATTCTCTGCAGCGTTCGGCGAATCGCTTTGCGTGCATGTTAAATAAATCATCTCTTGCCGTTCACATCTGGTGGGTATCGAGATTCAATCTGGGGGATGAAAATTATAAGAATTTGGATAGAGCTGTGAGCCTGCATTAACGCCTCTGGGTTTTTGGAGACGGCTCACATTTAATGCATCATGTAAATAGAAGAGAACATTAAAGCACCATTAATTAAAATAGTGTCTGAATGTTTGATTAGGAATAAGGAAGACACAGTGATGGGATGAAAAAAATCATCCTCTGAGTTGTGTAAGAGAAAACTGGTCAGGAACACCTACTGAGCACCATGAGAATTGAGATGAAGGAAAGTGTCTTCTCTTTCAAGTGGCTTAACTATTCAAGCATTGCTTATTATTTCTTTGTTGCTTCTGAGGCTTAATATTCAGTAATGCCTACTGTATGAATTATTCAATAACTACAGTGAATGTGAAAACAATGGTGATTAACTCACATTAAAGTGTGATGTCAGTTTGATGCATCTGCTTTATGTACATATTTCCTATATGTGTACAGGTTTTCTGTAGGTGCACAGGTTCTTTTTGTGTGCATATGCTTTCTATATGTGCATGTGTTTTAGTTATATGCATGTATTTTCTTTATTTGCACAGGTTTTAAGTAAGTTGCTTGGGTTTACTGCATGTGCACAGATTTTCTCTATATGCACTAGTTTTCTGTATGTGCATGTGTTTGTTTTTATGTGCACGTATATCCCCTCTATGTGCACTTGTTTCCTGTATGTGCACTGGTTTTCTGTATGTGCACTGATTCCCAGTATGTGCACTGGTTTTCTGTATGTGCACTGATTCCCAGTATGTGCACTGGTTTTCTGTATGTGCACTGATTGTCAGTATGTGCACTGGTTTTCTGTATGTGCACTGATTCCCAGTATGTGCACGGGTTTTTTGTATGTGCACTGATTTCCAGTATGTGCACTGGTTTTCTGTATGTGCACTGATTCCCAGTATGTGCACAGGTTTTCTGTATGTGCACTGATTCCCAGTATGTGCACTGGTTTTCTGTATGTGCACTGATTCCCAGTATGTGCACAGGTTTTCTGTATGTGCACTGATTCCCAGTATGTGCACTGGTTTTCTGTATGTGCACTGATTGTCTATATGTGCACTGGTTTTCTGTATGTGCACTGATTCCCAGTATGTGCACTGGTTTTCTGTATGTGCACTGATTGTCAGTATGTGCACTGGTTTTCTGTATGTGCACTGATTCCCAGTATGTGCACGGGTTTTTTGTATGTGCACTGATTTCCAGTATGTGCACTGGTTTTCTGTATGTGCACTGATTCCCAGTATGTGCACAGGTTTTCTGTATGTGCACTGATTCCCAGTATGTGCACTGGTTTTCTGTATGTGCACTGATTCCCAGTATGTGCACTAGTTTTCTGTATGTGCACTGATTCCCAGTATGTGCACTGGTTTTCTGTATGTGCACTGATTCCCAGTATGTGCACTAGTTTTTTGTATGTGCACTGATTTCCAGTATGTGCACTGGTTTTCTGTATGTGCACTGATTCCCAGTATGTGCACTGGTTTTCTGTATGTGCACTGATTCCCAGTATGTGCACTGGTTTTCTGAATGTGCACTGATTGTCTACATGTGCACTGGTTTTCTGAATGTGCACTGATTGTCTACATGTGCACTGGTTTTCTGTATGTGCACTGATTCCCAGTATGTGCACAGGTTTTCTGTATGTGCACTGATTCCCAGTATGTGCACTGGTTTTCTGTATGTGCACTGATTGTCTATATGTGCACTGGTTTTCTGTATGTGCACTGATTCCCAGTATGTGCACTGGTTTTCTGTATGTGCACTGATTCCCAGTATGTGCACTGGTTTTTTGTATGTGCACTGATTGTCTATATGTGCACTGGTTTTCTGTATGTGCACTGATTCCCAGTATGTGCACTGGTTTTCTGTATGTGCATGTGTTTGTTTTATGATTATTATTATATTTAACAAGATTATTGTGATTACTGGGACATTGGTTCCTACAAGGCACAGTACATTTTGTTATTGATTTAAATCAAAGTTTAAGTTTATATTTGTATTTATTGTCACATTTTGTTTAAATAATAATATAATGAATTATAATAAGGTCATTGGAAGGTCCTTTTAAGGACAGTAAGATGTGTTTGTGTTAAAACAAAGTTTGAGTCCTCACATTTTTAGATTATACCTGTACACTATATACACTATATCTATTCATGTGTATGTGCTGTTGTGTATTTGCTGTGAGTTAATAGACTTTACATATTCCTCTTTTAAAAACTCTCAGAATCTATTTGTCTCATCTCTCTCTCTCTCTCTCTCTCTCTCTCTCTCTCTCTCTCTCTCTCTCTTTCTCTTTCTTTTTTCCTTTTCCCTCTCTCTCTCTCTCTCTCTCTCTCTCTCTCTCTCTCTCTCTTTTTCAGATTATCACGTTTTTCAACAACGAGGTCTATACCAACGATAACCAAGCAAGCCGCCTGTCCTTCGCCGGAGACTACCTGAACGGAGACGCCTCACTTCTTATCAACGATCTGCAGCTGAGCGACTCGGGCGAGTACAACTGCAAAGTGAAGACAGGAGGGAAGTACCTTTGGAGCCAGGTCAATCTCGTGGTCCTGGGTAAGAGCACCTCCCACTGCGCCTGGCTTCCAGGAAGCATCTCTTTTCAGGCCTCATTTCCTCCTAACAGACCACCTTCAATTTGATTCCTGCTTCTGATGATTTGATTTCGCTGCTCTCCACATTGTTATTGCTTGTCTCGCGACGTCGTGCAGAAGGGATGATTATTCTGGGGGCTTTTTGTTTGTTTTATTAAAGTTGTCCTGGGTGAGTCTCTTTGTAGCTCAGTATAATGAAACTTTTTTAGATGTGTGTTTGCCTGGGACACTGTTAGATGTCCATTTTTTAACAAAAATAAATGCATCATCTTATCAATATATAATAATTGTATCCTAAATACACCATGTAGACAAAAGACAATTGACCAATGTCTCTGGATTTGGTAGCATTACATGTTCACTTTACTTGAACTAGAAAACTCAAACCTGTTCCAGCATGACAATGCCCCTGTGTACAAAGCCAGCTCCATGAAGATATGCTTTAAATGGATTATAGTGAAAGATCTTGAGTGGTCTGCAACAGAGATCTGACTTTAACCTTATTGAACAACTCTGGGATGAATTGAAAAGCTAACCCCAGGCCTTCTCATCTCACCTACATGAGTACCTGATTTTACTAACACACTTGTGGTGAAATGAGCGCAAATTTTCACAAGTACACTCCAAAATCTAGTCGAACATCTTCCCAGAAGAGTGGAGGTTATTATAAGATTAAATGGGACAAAATATGGAATGGCATGTTCAAAAAGCATTCTTTCAATGTATCAAAGTTTATGTGACTGCTTTGTTTTCTACCGGATATTATTGTAAATCAGTGGATGGAGAAATAGATGAGGTTTCAGAGACCGAGTTAAAAGGAGCCCATGCCTGTATGAGGCACAGAGATGTTTCTGGTTTGCATTAAGTGGCACATGTTGTTGCGAGGACATGTCTGACCGAACAGGCGGGAACGGCGTAGGATCGGAATCCGTGACAGCTTCGGGTTGCAGCAGAGAGCTGCGAGGTGGGACGTGTCTTGCTTCGTGGTGAATATTTTACTGTAATGTTATTTTGTAAGCCTTGTTACAAACAAATTATCGTGAGCTAATGGCGATTAAAGAGCGGAGGAGATGCAAATGACTACACGTGTTCTAGGACAGAGAGACAGACTGGAGTATTGTCATGAGTGAGATTGTCTATTAAACATCAGTATTAATATTCTTGCCCTCTCTCTCCTACTTTCTCATTCACTTCTTCTGTCTCTCTCTCTCTCTCTCTCTCTTTTTTTCTCTCTCTCTCTCTCTCTCTCTCTCTCTCATCTCTTTTTCCCTGTCTCACTCTCATTCCGACACTGTCTGTCTGACAATCTTCCTTCTCACCTCATCTCTTGTTGTGTCTCTTTTTAATCATCTCAGTGTGCTTTCTTTCTCTCTCTTTCTCATCCCCCTCTCCCTCTAATTCACACTCTTGGGCTCTTGGTCTGTGACATTCTTCCTGTTCACTGTATCTCTTTTCATGTCTGCTTTTCATTGTCTCTCTTCCTTAGTTTCTCTTGTCCATTGGTTTCTCTCTCTCTCTCTCTCTCTCTCTCTCTCTCCGTGCCATCTGTCTCCCTGTCTTTTTTATGTTCTTCCTCATGCTCTCTCTACCCATTTCTTAAAACTTCTTAGTCTCTCTCTATCTCTCTGTATCATTTATTGTCTTTCTTATTCTTTATCAATCCTATCTCTATCAGTGCTATTTCAATCAATCCTGTTTCTCTCAAATCTATCTCTATCCATCTTTTTTGCCAATTCTATCTCTATCAATTCTGTTCCTTGGTTCCTGATTGGGTAGAAACTCCACAATATACAGACACTCCATTGTTGCATTGCACCAAAGAGAAACACTATAAAATAAAGAGAATATACTATTGGGAATAATTTAATACATATTCATGGACAAAAATATATAAAAACATGAATTCTGTGATTCTGAATCTGAGTTTAGGCTAAGAGGAAGCCCTTGCTGGTTTTCATCACATTGTTGCGCACCTCTTTCACTCTTTCTATCTAACTTACTGTCTTTCTTGGTCTGTCTCATCTGTATGGAAATGTATATATCTCTCATTTACATTTACACTTTCTCTTTCTTCCTCTCTCTCTCTCTCTCTCTCTCTCTCTCTCTCTCTCTCTCTCTCTCTCTCTCTCTCTCTCTCTCTCTCTCAGCTGGTTGTTATCAGTATTGCCAAAGCATTATAATAATACTCCATTAGCATCAATAAACATTCATTATCATTTAATAAAACATTAGCAACAGATGAGTTGTCAGTTTCTCAGTGTGACTCATGCAGACGGAAAACACTTAATGAATCGTTACAGCCATAAATGAGAGCACTGGATAATATTTAACTGGGCTTTAACTGGGATTGTGTAGGAATAACATGTCCAGTCCTGCACTAGGTAGAGGAGACTGAATGGTATTTTTAAATTTCATTTAAATTTCATTTAAATTTCATTTAAAAATGGAAAGTTTTCTCTCAAATGTAAAGCTGTCTTAGTCCTCTCTCTCTCTCTCTCTCTCTCTCTCTCTCTCTCTCTCTATTTCTCTTCTCTGTATGAAGACATTGCAGTGGATAAACTTCAAGGTCTTTACAAATTGCTGTCAGCTTTATGGTGACACTCTCAATTTTGGGCGAAGAGCATTTGCATATTTTCTCCGCCACTGAGATAATAGTCTGGCACTGTTACCCTTGCACTCTATGTGTGTGTGTGTGTGTGTGTGTGTGTGTGTGTGTGTGTGTGTGTGTGTGTGGTTGTGCATGTGTGTTTGAGTTTTCCTTTTGTGTGTACAATTTAGCCTCCAGCTGCACACTAACTGTTTACAACAATGCAATGAGTCTGGCTGAGTCTGTGTTTTATCTCTCGTGCACACACACGCACACACACGCGCGCACACACACACACACACACACACACACACACACACACACACACACAAATATATATGCACACACAATCAAAGCCTTAGTCCCCCAAGTGTGTGTTTACATCTGTGTGTGTGTGTGTGTGTGTGTGTGTGTGTGTGTGTGTGTGTGTGTGTGTGTGTGTTTGAAAGAGAGACTCCAGACAGGATCGATAAAGAACTGAAGTGAGGCACAGGACTGTACCGATTGTGTATGAGCCACATGAATATTTCATCTTGCTTCCTTTTATTTATTTAGTTGTTTGTTTGTTTGTTTGTTTGTTTGTTTGTTTGTTTGTTTGGTAATATTCTAACCTATAAACAACCAACAGTTTAAAGTTTTATATAGTTACTTTATCCAGGAAGTTTCTAAGGAGGATTTTACTGCTTTTGCTCACACATGACCTTGTTCTTTCCGTCTCTCCCTCGGATCTCTCGTGCTTTTTTCCACATGATCTCACTATTTTTTTTTTCAAAGATTTGTTGTTCATCACTTTTTCTTGTTCTTTCTTTTAGTTTTTTTTTTATTTTTGTCTTCATCCAATTATTTCATTATTCCCTCTATTTTATTTCACTTCTCTTCCACACCCTATCCTTTTTACTCTTCAGAACACACTTTTTGTTCTTCCTAATCCCTCTTTTTTCGTTTCACCAATTTCCCATTTTCTCATTACTCTTTCCATTCTTACATTTTCTCCCCATTTCTTTGTATTTTCTCTCTATTCCCCTTTATTATATTTATATTCAAATTTCTCGTCATGCTCTTTCATTTTTTCACCATTCTCTCAAATAATTCTTTTCAATGACTTTCTCACTATTTTCCTCATTTCTGCCATGTCTACCATTTTTCTCCATGTTCTCCTTCTGTTCCAAATCTCATGATTTTCCATATACGTTTTCTGTTCTTTCATTGTTTCCTTTTTCTTTTATTTCTCTCCCTAATCTCTCACTTTCTTTTTGCATTTAATGTCTTCTGTAACCTCTGCCATTTCATCGTTCCTCAACAGATTTCTTCATTATTTCATTCTCCTGTCTCTTCTTGTTTTATTCTCCTTTTCACATTCTCTTGATTTTCTCTCTATCTCAATCTTCTCCTTTTCTCTCACTTCTCCACATTTTCTCAGTTTTGTCTCGCAATCCACACACCCTCATTCCTGTTTCTGATTTATCTATATATTCTCTTGATCATTTCTCATATTTGTCTCGCATTTTCCCCCTATTTTCTCAATGCTGTCTACCTTTTCTCTCTATTCTACATTTCTATTATTCCCTAACCCTCTTCTGTTTTGACATTTTCTTTTTTATCCCTTCTCCTACTGTCTCTCCTCGTTATTTAGCCGTTCATTTTTTCACCTTCACCCACTTCAATTCTTTCGAATGTATCCTACAAATCTCACTATTCCCTCTCCATTCTCTCACCACAATTTCCATTCCTTTTTTCTCTCTCCTTCTCGATGCTGTGCAGTGAAGCCGTCTAAGCCGCGATGTTGGATGGAAGGGCACTTGCTTGAGGGCAGCGATGTGAGACTGAGCTGTAAGTCTTCCGACGGCTCTGACCCCATCTACTACAAGTGGGAGAGAGTTCTGGACAAGGGCAAAAGCGTGGGAAAGCTGCCGGAGTTCGCTCTCATCGGTGAGCATGACACCTACACATACTACACACAACACTGCACTGAGGTCTCACACTTCCTCTACGCTGTGGGGTCGGTGTACCACGGTTTAAACATGAGAACCAAATATCCAGTTATGATATTAAAGTGTTTTCCTGCAGTAATGGAAGAAATCCATGTAATGGTCTGTAACGTTTACACTTCATGTTCAGTTGTTTCTCAGCTATATAACAATTTCAGCCCAGTCTCACTGCATTTCCTGTCATATACTGATATTGATCGTGTTCATGGACACAAATTTCACCCTTTTTTTCCGTGTCTGGATGAATTTCTATGTAATGTATTTTAATAGGTAGTATTTTTGGTGCCTCTGTCAAAGTTTTCTTTCTGCCACTGGACACCACAGATGCTGTATTGTTTTTTCTCTCATTTGCTAATGATTTGTTCATCTTCCAGCACCATTACTCAACATTTAAGCAGGAGATTTTAATGTTTTTATTGCTTTATATTCAGAAAGCTACTCACTATTATTAACTATCATCAGTGCTTCCTTCCAGACAAAATACAGTCAATATTTTCTCCCGGTTATATATCCTGTTAGTCTTCACCACAGCTTTTCGGACTCACAGCTAAAAATGCCCTACCTAACTTTAAATGTTAACGGGTGTATTGGAGTAAAAGCCACATGTCTCAGGAGTTTATATTTAAAATTGAATAAAGATATAATGAAAAATGCAATTCCTACAATGATTTATCTGTGACTATGTCTGGTTCGCCCCTCACCTCCACTCCCTGCCCCACCCAACCCAGCCCAAATTTTAGGATTTACAGCTGAAATGCTCTACCTTACTTTAAATGTTAAGAGTTCCTGAGAGGAATGTGATACATGCACAATTTAGGTACCTTTGGAAAGAAGCTTTACTGTCAATCATCAAGGTTGATATTAAGTTTTAGACAATGAAGTGCCATAGATATACATTTCCTGCATTGAACATTATTTTTATTTCATATAGAAATACATGAAATCAGTAATGTAGCAATCCAGAAAAGTACTGCGTTAATTCACACATATTTTTTACAGCATAACACTAACCTTAATCCTAACCGTATTTTTTCTGCCTTATTCTCTTATAAAAATATGGAGAAAAAAATTACCTTTGGCAATTCTATCTGCATTACCCATGATCCTCTGCCTCCATACGGAGGCACTCATGCTGAGTGACACGAAAAAATCGGGAAATTTGTGTCCTTGAAAACGAATCAATAGATTGAAGTTTGTGAGACATGTGAGACTGTGTTGACATTTTAGACACAACATATTTTGAAATTAAAAATCCACTGAGGCAATTCTAGAGGCTTACTCATGTCCAGTGGTAAAACATTACAGGGAGGTCAAAACAAACAACAAATCCACCAAACTCTGTAAGAAAACCTCAACTACACTAAACCTTCTATCCCTCATTTCAAGTCACAGTACCACTTAACAGCCGGAGCACAGCAAATATAACGACCAAACTTCTAGAAATTTTCCAAACAATACAACAATATACCCTCTTATTATCAATAAACATTCACAAACGATCTCAAACTCAAACATCCACAGTGTCTAGCAAGCAAAAAATGCAGTCCACAGCATGGCTCACACACTGCTATAACATACGTGATAACAAGAAACAACTTCCATCATTTACATTCCACAATGCGACTATAAACAGATAAATAATTTAATATAATATATATATATATATATATATATAATAAAAAGAAGAAGAAGAAGAATACCACCCTAAG
This sequence comes from Silurus asotus, assembly GCA_024362625.1. Lineage (NCBI taxonomy): Eukaryota > Metazoa > Chordata > Actinopteri > Siluriformes > Siluridae > Silurus > Silurus asotus. Next base: position 1,035,617 of record MU551596.1, on the reverse strand, counting down.
TGTTATATTCCTTTCTTAATTTTTTATCGTTAGTTGACTCAAGCTCATTAATAAATAACATAATGAACAGAGGAGATTTTGCTCTGAATCTCGACACCAAACCATCACCAAACTCCTAGACCCTGAAATCATGCTTTCTTGAGGCTTCAATAAAATTCTTGTTACAGTGCAAAGTTTCAAGCTCAATTTTCAAGTTCAAGTAAATTTCTACATTCTTAATTTTCCAGTACTTAAGAATGAAATGGAATTATGTGTATATATCCACGATAATTAAGCCTGGGGTGACAGTGGCAAGAAAAAAACTCCCTTAGATGGTGTGAGGAAGAGGAATTTTAATGAATAAAATAAAACCTGAAACTTTTGTAGATAACACATGAAATAAAGAGACTAGGAAATAATGTGTATTTTGTGAAATTCGATAGTGGTCAGATGTTCAATTAAGCAAAAACATGCTACATATTATTATAACTAATCATGTGTGTGTGTGTGTGTGTGTGTGTGTGTGTGTGTGTGTGTGTGTGTGTGTGTGTGTGCGTTTAACACCTGTTTACATCTCTACAAAATATCAAAACTAAAATCCTTTCTGCCGGACCGTGCCCTTACAGCAATTAACGATCCGCACCAAACACCACCTGTTCACCCTAATTAGTTGTCTTTGGCTGTAAGACTGAGCGAGGGATAAGAAAAGGGGTAGAGCGAGTGAGCAGTATGTGCGGGATGAGTAAACTGCCGTCGAGGTTCAGAGTGAGGAATGGTTTGTCTTGGGTGTCTCATCACCGCTCGTGTTGAGGAGCATACGGACTCTTTATGTGCTGAAGGAAATTTACACACACACACACACACACACACACACACACACACACAAAACATTACAATGAAAATGATGTGTAATTTTTAAGACTGTGCTATGCATTTTGAGGCAATTCAGTACATAAGAAAACCTGACATCCCATAATTTACACAGGAAACACTTCCACATTTCGGAGTAATAATGTAGTAATAAGTGTGGTAATGTGTGTAAAGGGCTGGTGAGATTCACCGATTTGCATCAGTGCATTAGCATAAAACTTAACAATGTGATGCATCCAGGTAAAAAAGTGTGCATCAGATACAAGTTGACATTTGAGCTGCATTTTTCTGGAGACAGAAGATCTACAAAGGCCTATTTGTGAATGGGGTCATGGGTTAGAAGTCAGAAGGCACTTAAGTGAATGTGTGATTTGCTGCCCGTCAGAACCAAAGCAGTAAAACTGAGCTATCTGTACCATACTGATTTGCATAGCATCATATATTTTCCATTGCATCGTATTGCATTGTTTTGAATCAAACCGAAATCAGATCAGACGCATCGTAATAGTTAATAGGGATAGTGAATCGCATCTTTAGTGTATCGTTTCTTTAACTAGGCCTGCACATCCCTCATGTGTTAATATTTATTTCTTTGTTTTTTTATTATTTAGCAAGAAATGAAGCAGCATAAAAGCTTTGAATCGTTTCATTCTATTTATATAATACAGTTTTTGTCATTTTCCAAACACAATGTTTCATATTAAGTGTCTTTGTTGACTGTTTATTGCTCATCATCGATCGTATATTAATCGGATTGGTATTTATGTATCTCGTTGTTACAGATCTGAAGAACCCGGAGATTGTAACGTTGAGGAACCTGAGTCAGAATAGCTCGGGTGTGTACAGGTGTACAGCCAGCAACGATGTGGGAGAAGAGAACTGCATCATCGAAGTTACTATGCAGTGTAAGTGGAATTGTATGTGACTTCAACAAAAAGAAATGTATAATTTAGGTTTTTTTGTAAAGAAAGAGAGGCTTGTGAGAAAATGTGTGAGCGCTTATAAGCTCTATATTATAAAGAACATTGGAACAATAAATGGATTAATAAAAAAAAGGCATCTGCATCCACTGTTTTTCATAAAGACGTCCGAGGTGTTGGCGTGGTAGCCGGTGCTGTCGTCGGTGTGTCCTTCGGCGTCCTCATCATCATCCTCATCATCTGGCTGGTGTTCCGCAAGAAAGAGAAGAAGAAGTATGAGGAGGAGGAGACACCCAATGAGATCAGGTTTAGATCACAATTTATATGCCGATTTATTTTCTGATTGGTTTATTGATCAACTCTGGGGGTGAATACTTTTTTGCACTTGGTCAGTTCAGATTTTTTGTTTAAAAAAATGCCATGATCATGTAAAAACCATAGACTGATTTCTTCCTGCTTGCTAGATATGCATACGCTTCTGAATCACACACACCGCTTTTGCATCTGTTGTGTGTTTTGTGGCAGTCAGGCCTCTCAGTAAGGTGCCCTAATGGATTTTAAAGCATTAGTGGTGCTCAGTGGTTCCATTATTTCACAGGTAACACCCTCACAGAGCTCTGCAAGCAAGTTCAGAAAGGTTAAACACTCATCCGTCTCTCTAAAGTCTTATAAAGTCTTCTTTACAGTATTGACATTACTGAAGAGTGCTAACATACATTGGTCACATACTGTAGTTTCAGTCTCCTGTTGCTTTGTAATTTTTATCTGGGTATCTGGAAAATGTTTGATTGGGACAGGATCAGATTGAACTTCTTTGGCTTTTATTGGTGAAAAGAAGGTTTTGTGTTTATGATCACTTTAATAGCTAGCAATCAGTGTTTGACTCAAACTTCATATCATTCTATTAATAGATTGTTGTCTTGTGACAAAAAATGGTAATATGAACATTACAGTCATAATAAATTATAGTACTTTGGATACTTAAGTACATTTGAAGGTACTTTTTACTTTTACAAAAGTTTAAAGTCTAGTGGAGTAGCTAAAGAATTTATGAGCAATGCAGCTGAGAATCTTATATTAAACTCTAACCTGTGCCTCTACTCTGCCTTGTTTGTTGCTGTAGAGAGGATGCAGAGGCTCCAAAAGCCAAGCTTGTTAAACCCAACTCGCTGTCATCCTCTCGCTCGGGCAGCTCTCGTTCTGGTGCTTCGTCCACCCAGTCCATGGTGCATAACACGGCTCCCCGTAGCCAGCGACCCCGGCCCCCGGCTATCTGCACCCTCAAGGAGAACGGTCAACCTCCAGAGTTCCTGCACTCCTCCCCAGAACCGCCTACCACCCCCAAATTCAGGCTGCCGAATCCATCTGTGGGCTTGGCCGTGCCTTCAACGGGGACCCTGATGCCCCCGCAGAGCAAAGCCTTTCAGACTGTTTAGGGGAAAGGAAAACAAACATATCTGGACAAGAAATACACACTGACTTGTCCAACTGCAGTTATGTCAGTTAATGCAACTACCATGTAAAAAAAAATACAAGAAAAAAAAAATAGGCATAATATGAAGAATTAATACTCTAACGAATGCATACAATACATAAAAATGTTAAGTGCTTGCTCGCTGCTGAACTGTAAAAAAAAAAAAAAACATTTTCCTGTCACTCCCTATCTCTTTCTCTGTCTCTACATCCTGCGCTCTTTGCCTGTCTGAAGTTACCTTATGTTATTTTTATCATTTTATTGTTTTGTTTTTTTGTTTTGTTTTTTCATTTTCTTTTTCGACTTTGGAGGCTTATTGAGCGACGAAGTGGAAAGATTTGCCCCAAGTGACACTTTATTTATTTATTGAAAGTGAAGGGGCAGAGAACGCCAGGGCGACTCGAGTTTATGAAATATCAGGAATGATGGTGAGGGGGGGTGGGGGGGGGTGAAAAAGAATGAAAATGACAGCTCATCTTGTAGAAAAGACTGGAAAAATCGTAGTCGCTAAGACTTTCCTTGTGGAATCGTAAAATATGATGACACTTAAGAGTTGGTCATATTTTCTGCTAACTTGCAGGCAAGCAGATATTCAAAATGGCACTTTTTTTTAAATAGATGCATCTCCTGTGACCACACTAACATTTCAGCGCATTAAGACACATGCGTTAACAAAAAATATGAGATTTGCCTATAGAATTTAACTATTTTATTCAGTAATCGCTCACTATGAATATGTTTTAACATAAAACTGTGGGACAAATTTATTTGTTTTACGTGTATGGTGTCCTGCGATGGACTGATGTCCCGTCCTGATGCCTCACTCCCAGTGATAGGCTCATAATTGATTCTGTCCAGGATAAAGCGATTACTGAATATTGAATATTGAACTAATTAATACTTTTATTTTACATTTATACACATACAGAACCCCGTTGTTTTGTAGTTATTCACTTTCGAGTGGTGATTGCCGATATTTGTTCACATTCAAAACTTTATTTTTAACTCTTATTGCTTTCATTTTGCATCATTTACAAAATTATTGTTATAGGAAATCTGAAAGATTTTCTGCGCGGTATACTCCTGAATGTGTGTTTTTAACCAAATGTAGCCACGGCTTGTATTTTGTTTCCTTCCTAGAATATCCAAATGGTACTACTCCAACACTTTGAGGCACAAATAATATATAAAATGACATCACAACGTTGTGGAGACGAGACCGCAGCGACAGGAACTTATGTCCAGCACCGGTGTGCATCAGGGTTCTACTGTAGGACCTTTTTAAAATGTGCTGTAACAGGCCAGCTGCCTCTTTGTATCAGTGACTTGTCAGTTTCTCTGGCCAGTGCTGCCACAAGGCCGACTATTATCCTTATCCTAAAGTTCCTCAGATCCACGTAGGTGCATTTGAAAACACACAACTAGCCTATTTTGTGTGCCTTTGAGATTTTACTTTTATCCGTCCAGTGTATCTAGTGACTCTAAATAACAAGCTTTGTGAAAACACTGGGCCTGTGCAGTCTGGACAACAAGGACGGGATAACAATCTGGACATCGAGGCAGTTCCTTTCATCTAGAAATAGTGTACAGTACAGACAATGTTTTATATTGTACATATGAATAGAATATACACATAATATCCTTTATGTTATTGGGTGGGGTTGGTCAAAAAACAAAAAAAATCGATACTGTAAATAAATATGAAAGCATTTTTTATGAAGTATTCAGAGATCCATCTTCTCTGGGAGTTGGTAGAACTAGTCTCCTTGTTCTAAATAGCAGCCTGTCCCTCTCGCTGTCTGTATAGACTCATAATAATACATATCGATGGTTCATCTGCACATTTCGAATCAGCCTAATTCAGTTCTTCCACTTAATTACATTAGTTGGTTAACAATAGACATCATCACAAAGCAGCTGTGCAGAAATATTGATGTAGATTTAGGGCCCTGATGAGCAAGCTAGAGGCGACAGAGGCAGAAAAACAGATAAGTATGAGAAAGGAAATCTTGAAAGGAACCAGACACATAATAAAATCATTACAATATTATTATTTTTTTTTTTTTTTTTGGCTATGTTTTTTTTTGTTTGTTTTTTAAGCAGAGGTTCTCAATTTATCTCTACAAAAAAATAAATCCCACAATGGAATTTAAGTTCTTCAGCATTATTTCAATGTGACCAATGATATTTGGCAATATATATCGGAGCTGTAAAGGATTTTTTGTGTTTACTGAATAGAAAACATTCAGTCCCAGCTAACATTATTAATATGCAGGAGTGGAAAATAACTGAGTAATTTTTATTTTTATTTAATAATTTTATTAAAGTAGTGTTTCTTACAGTTTTTATATTGACATCCAAATTATTTGTTGCATCTCCCGAAAGATCTCTTATGCTCAATGACTTTACATCAAATTCAGGTTGTTTCATTATTACGAAGGGAAATTTGTGTTTGTATTTTCAGCTATTGTTATAAATGGATGTCTGAGGATAAAATTTTATATGCTAGGCTAAATGAAAACTCAAAATTAGGCGTATACTTTACCAATAGTTGAGTAGTTTGAGCTACTAAGCTAAAAAGCTAATTTAGATTAACCTGGCTCAAGTGGTTAATCTTGACTTATTTTATATAACTGAGCAGTTTAAGGTTAAGGGCCTGACTCAGGGGCCCTTCAGTGTTAGGTGGGTGGTACTGTAGGTTGCTGGAATCTGATCTTATAACCTTCTGATTGGAAGTCCTACATCGTAACAACTGAGCAACCACTTCAAACAGGATAGATGGCATATGACCAGTGTTGCCAGATCTCACAAGACAACCAAATGACCAAGTCAATGAAAACAAGCCCAAAACATGCAACTTCCCTCTTTAAAAAAAGCCCAAAACAAGCAAATTTATCAAATTTCAGAGAGAAGTGATCTGATCAGGTAATGAATTTATTGTGCATTTCACACAAAAATATTTAGAAAATATTGTAGGCTACCATATAATTTGTTCACGTGTTTTAAACAAACCACTTGGCCAGTAAAAATGAGGAATTAATAAATACAAGTGAAATCCAATAACTCCATGTAAATAGCTGATTAATAAGGTATACAGAGATCAGTATTAGGGGTAAAAAAAAATTTGTAACATATTGGTCATCTGCATGCCACTTCCACCAGTGGGTGGCAAGAGTAGGCCAGGGCTGGCACCACACTACTACCAACATGGTCAAAAAATTAAACACTGATGTTAAATTATTAACACATCCCTGAATAGATAGATAAAAAAAAACTACAATTTTGAGGTCACTTTCCCGTTTGTTCCTGGCGTTGTTAATTCAGATTCATATAACATAAAAACTAGCTAAAGTTAAAGAGCAAAATGTTTTAAGTTGCATCATGTCGGCAGGCTCTATGTTAAAGTAACTTTAAGAAGAGACCACAGTTTAAAACACAAGCCCCCAAAAAAACGCCACCTAAATATTCTCAAGCAACTTTACAAAAAACAAAACAGCTGAAAGTCGATTATAATAAATAGACTTGGCAACCGTGCATAATACCTATGTAAATTATACATTTAAAGAATTGCAGATTTCTTAATCGAGAGCGAACTACAATTGTTATTTATCCAACTTAGCATTTGAGAGTGTATGGCTTTGCTCAGTGGCCCAGCAGTGACAGCTTGTTGGTGATGAGATTTGAACTTCAGATTAAAAGTTTAACATCTAATCCAGCATTAATTGTGCATTTGAGAAAGAATCATACAAAGATGATAATAATAATTTCAGTTAAATAATTGTCAAAAAAAAAAAAAAAAGTCTAAATGTTGATTTTTGCATTAATTGTAAAACACTGACTACATTTTGTCTTTTTACACACTTTATTAAATTGCAACAAAGGATAAAACAACTTTGACGTGTGTACATTTTTGAAAATATAAATATTAAATATAATTTCCTCAGTTAATTTTCCACCCCTGGAAATTTCTTTATTTTTTGGTCATTTATGATCTAATTTTAAGCATTAAATTCATACATAACTTTTGATCCAGCGTGACCCTCACGAGTATAAACCTGACGATTTATGTTTCTGAAATCCATTCAACCCAAGAGACAAGTTTAACCCAGAACCGATTATAAGACAATAATAAACTCTTCTGGGTTATGGTGGTTTGTGATTCCTACAAAAAAATATATACATATCTCAATAACTAAATAAAATATCATAACCTCCACCCTTCATCTTTTCTCATGAGATGGAGAACCATTTTCAATCCACCTCCATTTAATTATTCTGTTTCTCTAAACCTCTGTATGTAATGCAACAGATTGCTTTTATGGAATTTACATCTTCCTGTAACCTTTTTCCATAATTGTATTATATACACAGGCCTCTTGCTTTAAGAAAATATCCACACACACACAACAATATATATCTCTCTTACACACACACACACACACACACACACACACACACACACACACACACACACACACACACCTACGTACGTGTATATGTTTCCAATTTAAGCAAGTGCTTGTGGAATGATGTTGCTGGGTGCAGTGGCATCACTAAGTGTGATGGATGTGCTGTCAGCAGGGTCCAGGATGAAGGATAGAGCTGAGCCAGCAGGGAACACAAGCGAGGCGCTGTGTGGCTTTAACCCCACTCTACTACACAACATCTACACATCAAACTACTCCATACGACAAAGTGTGTGTTTTTCTAAATCCCTATCCTCCTTGTGGCCCACTCATCATCCGCTTATTGTACCATTTTTGTGTGTGTATATGGTCTGCGCTTTAGCACTTCGACCTGAGGAAATGAAAACAAGCGTTATGTCTTCTAGCTGGTCTTCTCATCAGACTCTGGGGGGTCTCAGGTGGCATTTCAGCCAGTTTATGAGGCTCGGTGTCCAGCGGCACCACATTTTCTCATACTTCTACTGATTTGAAGATCAGGAGCTAACTCCAAAATGGATCCAGGATTTGACACAATCATTTGATTGGGCAAGTGGACATTGTAATGCTCAACAAAGCAATTTTTAATAAGAGAGATGATTAAACCTGATCTTGTGTAGAATTATGTCAACATCCACGCTGTCCTAACTGGGTCATAATTGCAGCTTTTAGGTTTCAGAACTGAAAGTAGTAGCTGGTTGCTTAATGGTTTTAGTCACAGGCCTTTGGATATGAAGGTTGTGAGTTCAAAACCAAGCCACACCAAGCTGCCACCTCTGGGCCCCTGAGTGAGGCCCTTAACCCCATAGCTGCTCATTTGTTTGATTGGGATAAATGTCAGTAAGGGATAATTTATATGTAAAATAATGTAAATGTCAAAAGAAAGACCAAAGAGTGTCACAGTCAAAACGTTATGACTAACTACTCAGTGAGGTTCAGTTTTAGATAAAATTAGCAGCTAAAAAAATGAAATTATTTGTGCTGAGGTCTAAGAAAAACCCTTCACATTATTGTGTAGATTTCCCTTTTACCTGTGTCTCCTTCCAAAGCTTTAGTATTTCAGTCAAGATTGAATCCAATTCCACCGAAAAATGTCTGAGCTTGCTGTATTTTATAACCTCAAATATTTCTAGAACAACAAAATGACTAAAAATTGTAAATAATTCTATGTGTATGATGTGAAATGAGTTTATGAGCATCATCCACATCAGTTTGACTCATTTCCTGAGGTAATAGTCGCTCGCCGGGTTTAAAAACTGCGATCATTGTTCACACGAACATCGGTGAGAAAATTTATCGCCACATGGAATCTGATCACAAAGTGTATTGATTAAGATTATGTTTGTTTAATTATTGAAAAAATGCATTATTGAGTAAAAGAGACACTTGTTTAGGCTGCCTGGCTTAACATCAGCATTCAATACACTCGTTTCTTACACAGAATGACCTTTACATGATGATTGAAAGGTCTAAGTAACAACATTAGCAATACCCATGGGTTTTTCTCAGACCACTATACATTTGGTTGCTAATGTTTAAGGTACTGTATGGTCTATGGAGAAGATTTGGAGTTTGCATTGCTTTGGTGTTTCCATCTGTATCACACAAAGTCTCCGTTGAGCAGGGCGAGTAGACGCCATTAAATACCCCTCACCATTTTACTCAGCTGTAGCTTTATGTTTTTCTCTTCAATCCATTAGTTTTAAGGGTGATCCAATCTTGTAAATATAGCCACAAGCTAAAAAAAATGTATATTTTTACGGATTGAAATATTACTACTTTGTTTGCAAATAAAATATTTAACAAGTTATTTTTTGTGTCATTCGAATCTCATTCTAAATAGCTGACAATCAGCAAAACTTGGATCTGGATCATCACCGTTTCGATGAAAAGCTGAAAAAATTCAGATTGAGACATGAGAACGAAATGTAAAACGTACCACCAAGTCATTCATCCAGCATTGAGGATCCAATTTGGTTTCTGTAATTCGATTCCAGCTATTATGTCGACACTTCGCGAGTAAAAATCATCAGACGGTGAGAACATTAAGGCTTTTCTGCTTCGCCTGATTCAAATTACTTTCCCAATGTGACACATCATTTCGTCTCATTCTCTCGCCCGTTTAACCATGTGTCTTCAAAATGCTCCTGTTTTTTTTTCTATTGCACTGGTGACTCGTTCAGTGCAATACAAAGGAAAGGAAATGAGTTTATTTCAACTGCACCCTACACCAAACAGCTCATAAAGAAAACAAGAATCGCTTGCTGTGATATGAGACAAATTATTGCTAGGTGACAACGACAAGGCCAGATGGTGCAATGAAATGAAATTGGACAACCTTAGAATAATAATAAAGTTGATTATTTCAGTAAATGTTCAGAGGAGAATGTTTTTTCTGAATGTTACATATGACTGTTGTTTTTTATTGCTCGAATCTGATAAGTGATTACATTTTGAAAATATTCTGTCTATAATGTACAACTTTTATGCAAGAGCGCCTCCTTTTGTACATAAGAGTAAATGCTGGTTTGAAGACATCTACATTATTCGGACAGAAGATTCCACCTGATCGTATGATTCGTATGTACTTTTGGAACATCCAGTTCCCATTTTACTGTTATACTATTCTCCACTCGTCTGGGAAGACGTTTCCCTAGATTTTGGAGTGTGCTTATGGAGATTTGTGATCAGGGTGTTAATGATGGGTAACAAGGGGGGTACTGATGTAGGTGAGGTGAGGAGAACTGGGGTGCAGACAGCATTCACATTCATCCCAAAGATAATTAATTAATTTTCCACTTCAATCCATGTAAAGCTTAGTTTACAGGGACATTGTCATGCTGGAACAATTTTTGCGTCTCAGAGGGTCTCCTGTAGGACGAACCACATATGGTTGGAAAAGTCATAAAATATCAAATGAAATATAAATAATATAAGAGTAGTGTATTTGAGTAGGCATTTGACTTTACTAACACCCTTGTGGCTTAATGAATCTCACACAAACCTCCACAAGCGCACTCCAAAATCTAGTGGAACATTTACATCTAGATTTTTGGATATTTTAACAGCAAATAAGAAGTAATTGTAAAGTCGGATGTTCAGGAAACACATACAATTATTCTTATGAGGTGTCCACAAACATTTGTCTATAAAGTGTAATGTATAATTCAATTGTTATTTAAATCATAATCATGTGGATCATTTGGGTCATGAGAAGGCAGAGATTCATCCAAACACATGGAAGACATTTAGAGCTTCTGAAATAATTTAGAAGGAAAAATCTATCTATCTATCTATCTATCTATCTATCTATCTATCTATCTATCTATCTATCTATCTATCTATCTATCTGTCTGTCTGTCTACCTATCTATCTATCTATCTATCTATCTATCTATCTATCTATCTATCTATCTATCTATCTATCTATCTATTTGGCTGTCTGGCTGTCTGTGTGTCATGGGATCTATCTTAAGAAACACTACCTGTTTAAACACATGTCCCTGACATTTCTTCTTCTTCTCCTTTTTCTTTTTTTAAAGACAATGTGAATTTCTGCAGTCTTCTTGTTCCCATGATGCATTGTGTTGAAGTGAGAGTTGCACTGTGACCCACATGCACTGCGAATGTAACTGTCTGAAGAGCGGACTCATTACGACACAGTTCATAAAAGACAAGTCGAGAGGTTTACGGCCTGCGATTTGCAACTTCTCCTTCTGCTATACAGGAGAAAACTTTAGAGCCTAGTCTTGCAACATAAAGCTGTTTTAATAGTGCATAGGTTTAATGTGCTACAGGAAGTAAAAGGTTTCACTGTTTCAATATTTTAAGTGAAGTAGTTGAATAAAAATATTTAATGCTTGAATCCAACCTGATCTAAAGGTCTGGAGGATGGGATGTATTTCAGGCTGGTTGTGGAGGTTTATGTTTTGTGCACTCTGTTGTGCCATTTAGGGTGAAGGTTCTGGGGAAGTTGGATCAAATTTAGCTTCATCCCCCAGGGTTCTGTCTCTTTCCACTGAAAATCCATGATTAAGCGTTCATTTTGGGGTATTGGGATTATATCTATTTATCAACCAAAGGGTTCTGTAAAAAGCAAAAGTGCTCCATAAAAGGAACAGTGGTGAAGTGACGCACATGGGGAGTGAAGGCTGGACCGTGTGGTTCGATCCAACAGATGAACTCCTGTAGTTCAAACTGCTCAAGAAGTTCAAGCTGTTGATGCTCGAAGGGTCAGAACTGTTTTGGGGACCAACACAATATTAGGCAGATGGTCATAATGTTATTCCTGATAGGTGGCCATAAAGGTATTCTTGATCTGTGTACACACACACACACACACACACACACACACACACACACACACACACACACACACACACACACACACAAATATGATCGAATTACCAACGAGTATCGAGGTAATTCTGTATATGAAAAACTGCTTTCCTGCAGTACCACAAGTGACAGATAGGGGAGCTTGGGTTTCCACCGTTATGTACATTAGATACAATAACAACATTCAGTCTGTATTTTTATCCTTTAATGCGATTAAACAAGAATCAAAATTAACAATATTTTGGGTAAAAATCAGACACAAGATTTATAAGTCGCCCAGGCCACGTCCTGCCTCACCGCCTCGTTAGCGCAGTAGGTAGCGCGTCAGTCTCATAATCTGAAGGTCGTGAGTTCGATCCTCACACGGGGCAAAGATTTTTCATAATATATTTTAGTGTTTATTATTGTAAATATTTGCCCTTATGTATCCCTTTTCTCGATATTTCATAAAATAATGCATGATGAGTACCCCAATAAATGTTTTTCAAACTGCAGGTTTGCAATGAGATCCCTATTGTATAATATATATATATATATATATATATATATATTTTTTTTTTTTATTTAATTTTTCGGTTTAAACACTCCACTAAATAAAAAGACAGCTGCATTTCAGCACGATCTATTATAGTGCTCCCGAACCCTGCCAAGAGAATCGATTTTGCTTGGGTAATCTTATCATGTCTGCATTGAGAAGATACAATTGCATTTTCAGCTCAGTTATTGATTGAGAACAGTGGCCCGACACGTGTACCTGGTTCAAAAAGTGATATTTTTTACAGCACTCACACTGAGATATTGATTCATCTTTAGACTTTATTAAAACCTGATAAGCCAAACCTTTTCATAGCACATATCGATCTATTTAAGCGATTTCAAATGTTTGATTTGTAAGACCTAAGAGTTGGAGAGTGAATGAAGTTTCGCAAAAAAAAAAAAAAAAATAAAAAAAAAAAAAAAAAAAAATACCTCAGCATGGTGTATTTTCAGTTTCTGTGATAAACTTTCCCACCACATGACTTTTCAACTATGCTTTCAAGTGTAAACAGAAAATAGTGGTTTAATGATTATATTTCAGGAAAGGATGCTCAAATGGAAAAGAGCTATCCATGGTGAGGAAAATGAAAAAGAAAAAAAAGCAATTAGCTGCCTATAGTTATAGTCCTGGACAACTTTGCCATCATGGATTACTGACACATTGCATAGACTGCCTTTCTCTTTTTTTAATTAGAAGTGTGGACCACCCTGCCTTCTTTTTTCTGTGGCTCATTTCTAATATGTGTAAACAATAATCCGCACTGGCGGATCTTAAATCTTTTTCTGTTTGATGGTTTTGGAAAGTGATTTGTTCTCAACATTAACTGGTAACAGTTTTACATTCACATTTTTTAACTGATTGAATGTAAATGCTTTTAATATACAGAGCCAGTGATAAGAATACAAATAGATAAAGTCAATTGCAGCTGTGAGCATCGTATACCATTAAGCAAGCCAAGACAACTTATGAAAGAGAACATGAGTTCTCAGAGTGATTTGGCTGCAAACTGTAACTGTTTGTAAGGTTTCAATACAGTGTGATTTGAGGATAAGTACATGCACATAAGAAAGCATTTTATTTGAGCTGCACTTGAGCTGAATATGTTATAACCTGCCTGAGTGCCTGTTACATTCGGCCTCTTTTTACACTTAATCTATATTACTGTATGAGTGTTCGGCTTCCATAGTGCCTAGAGCCTAAGGGAATCAAAATTATGTTAAATAAAATAGGACCAAAGAGTCCTATTCATTATGGTATAATTATTGTCTTGAATGATTAAACTACATTAGAAACAAAATGACTGAACCCAACAAGAAAGACACAAAACAACACTTCAAGGGATGACAAGGAACTAGACTCTCAGAGGCATGAAAACATGGAAATTGGCAAAGAAATAAATATAATAAGGAGGGACCGACTGTAAGCTGTATTTTAATTAACGAGATCTAACGAAGGCTAAGCCTCCACAAATCCGGATAAATCTAAAAACTATGTTTTTTTCGTTTTTAAATCTCTCCATCTATAATATAGTTTTCAAAAAGTTGCTCATTTACACTGCTTTAATCTGCACCATTTACGCCTTATTTTTTCGTCTTTTATAAACGGCATGGCAACGTCGAAGGAATGCCTTGTCACATGGCTAAAATGTGTCTTTTTGAAAACCTCGGTTTTCACAGTCCACAATAGGACATGTAAACATTACTTTCAAATTGATTCACTTTAGAGAGTGTTTTCAAAAATCTATGTTTTTGTTGACTAAAAATGCAAAAAAAAACAAGGCTAAAACGGAGAAAGTGGACATGGTCTAACAAACAGCATAAAGAACTAGCGGAATACACTAAGCTAGGCTAACAAAAATACAAGGGGGGGTCCCTGCCCTTTAACCCAGGATGTCTAAACAATTACAAGACCTACAAGGTGGAACGTGCTGTAGGTGCATGCACAGTTTTACACGTTCTTAAACCAAGTGAGCTGGTACACGACTCAATGCTAACAAGGCTAACAACAGCAAGTGCAACAAATGCATAATTATAGATGCTACTATTGTGTACATTTCTCTAACTGTTTTTGTCTTTGAATACTTTTTGCTGCCATATTGTCTCTCGTCTGGTGTTCACAATAGAATTTTCCCATCTCAGATTAATTGTATGTTGCTTCTTTTGCATTCATTTATTTTGTTAATTTTTCTGCATGGTTACTCGAAATGCACACACAGTTCAGTTTCAGAGAGATCAGAACTTATTTAGTACAATAAGGTTATACAAGGCAACCTGATTAACATTGATAAGACTAATTTACACCTTTAAGATTATTTCCTGCTGGAAATATGCGAATCATTGCTTTTTTCTGCTGAGATGTCAAATACTACAGAAGACAACTGCTCTTTCAGATATGAATGTATATTCTTAGCAGTTATTTATCACCAATGATTTACGGTTTAGTGCTGACACATTTTGAACACTGTACAGTTTATTGATCTCTTTGGCTTCATGAAATACACGTGAATTCTTCTTAAAACTATGACAAAGCAGAAGGTCTCTGTGATTTTTCATACCATTTATTAATCCATTTAGATAATAATAGATAATTAGTAATTGGAAAAGCCGTGCAGCATACAAAGTGCCTTTTCAGAACGATTGGCAACCTGCATTAAAACGGTTACCTAAAATGAATATTGCACACAATATTTCACATTTTCTGTGTTTTTACCAATATGTAGGAGAGTTTTTTTTATCTGTAAGTTTTTCTCATGTTTATTAGGATCTCACGGATGTTACTCTCGTTTTTTTTTTTAATGTGCAACACAAAATAATTTTCTCTGCACCACAAATGAATGATGCAAAATACAACCGTTATTTGACCACAGAAATAGATGTTCAGCTTCCTATCTCTCAACTAACCAGTAATGTCTCATGTGTGTCCTTGGAACTCTTGTACTGAACGTTAGCAGCCACATGGAGGCATCCGAGGAGTGTTGTGCAAATCATGGATGTGGTGAACGCAGAAGTGTGTATATGAGGGGAAGACCGAGAAATTATATACAGTAAATCTGATTTTCTTTACTACTTACGTGTCAATGTTCCCTTTACGGAATTGTTAAACAGATTGGGTCAAAACATTGGTATTTCCATATCCTGAAACAAAACTAAAACTAAATCAAGAAATACAGAACACAAAACAGGAAGTAGGAAAACAAGGCTTGGAGGACAATTAGGTCAAACTGACCTGAGAACAATGTCAAATAAGATTTTTTTTACCTTTACATGTACAAATACACTTACAAAATACATATGTTCCACTTATGGACTCATACATTTGTTACCACATTTGTTATAGCAGCTATATTAGTCATTAAAGCACTCATTCTTTCACATTTACAGCATTTGTCAGACGCTTTTATCCAGAACAACTTACAATTATGCCACTTATATAACTGATGATAAATGACCGTTAAGAGCCTACCTAAAGGGCCCCATCAGTGGCAGCTAGTAGGAACTGGGATTTGAACTCACAACCAAATCCTTGACTTTGATCAGATGTCCAACAAACCACTGAGATACCACTTTCCTCTCATCAGCTTTACTATCTTACATTACTTTAATCTTTTCTATCATCTGTTCATAAATTTCTCAGTTTCTAAACATTCTGGTTAGAATGCATTACATTAGAGATTAAACAATGCATCACAGCAGTCCTTTAAACCAGCCACAGCTGCTGTTGAAGAAAAAAATGACCAAAAAATGATTTGACCAATCAGAATTTAACAGCCCTGTGGTACAGCTGGTAATTTATATTGAGGCATTTTATTACATGTAGAAAAATGTTCATGAATGATTAATGGATTTTTTTTAACAACTGCAATGTTTTAAATAGAATAGCCCCATGAACAAATAACTATAAAATTAAAAACAAATAAATGATGAATGAACAATGTAAAATGCTAGCGCAATATAGCTTTAGCTCATAATTTAAACAGTTCCTTCTTTCTGAATTTCACCCAAAGCCCCATGTTCAAAACCAAGTGTCTAATTTGGCTGTATTGCTAGGAACAAGAATGATTTAGGACAAAATGTATAGTTAGAGTGTTTCTAAAGTGAAATGTTATTGTATCTTGGGGTCATTGGGTATTTTGGGTCTTTCAGCATCAGACACCCTCGTCCAGGTGACCCAGCCGGGGTTGATCAGACCCCAGGCCTGTGTCTTATTAGCGATTGCCCATGGTTCTGCTCTTCTAATCCAAAGCCACCTAGTGGTTTTCTCTGCGGCTTCCGTTGGAGTTCTATTGCCTTCCTATTTGCCTCCCCAGTGATGCCTAGTACAATAAGTACTTTGCAGAGTGAACGCCCAGCAAATCCTCTGCAGCCCACCTCCAAAGGCTCACAACAATTTTTCCAGCCATGCCTTCTACACTCTTTAATTAGCTTTTGGTTCTTAGCTTGCTTCCTCTCATCGTCTCGTCCATGCACTCTTCCAAAGGAACAGTGAGCTCCAATAAAATCAATTGCTTGGTAGAATCTGAGACAATGATCATGTCTGGACGAAGCTGTGTGGATTTCATTCTGGTGGGGATCTTCAGCAGTAGCAGTAGTGAGAAGACTAGACTTTACTCTGGGTTGTGGGTGGGCCTTCTCTCTGACTCCTAGAAACTTGATGGTCTTTGGCATGTTGGCATTAATGGCTATGGCTAAGCTCTCAGTAACAGCCTTAAGCATGGTCGTGGTACCAACGATAGTGAATCATGTCGCATGGAAAAGATACACGTCCATATAAAGCACTTATGGTAATCACAAAATAATGAATGCGTTGAAAGAATGTAAAATGCTATGGTTGGTTACCCCCTATTCAGTCTTCACTCTTAGAAGCCTGTTAGAAAGAAGACACTGTGATCCTTCAAGCTGATTAATTGTTATCAATATAATGACTGCTAGAGCCGGTACAAGGCTAAGAATTTCTATATAAAAATAACTTGCTATTACAGAAAAAGTATCCATTCTCCAACAAAACCCATAAAGCTTTTTCCTCTTTTTATACCACAGCAACATTAGTTACAGTTAATGTTATGGAAGAAGCATTGAGCAAGTTTTTAATACTATTATTACTATTATGTCCAACTAGTTTAAGCAGTTTGAGTTGATAGAAAGGCTTTTTTTAACCAATTTATACTTTATACTACTGCATATCTTTGGTAAGCAGAAAAGCATCACAAGTAAAAAAGAAGCAAATTCTGTCAGTAGGGAACATCTGGGAGATCAGGAGATCTGAGGATTCAGTTGGCTCAGGATAAACCACCTGGTCTTTTTATCAAACCATATCCCCTACCATTCAATTCAATTTGATTGTACAGTTTTTAACAATGTCCCAAAGCAGCTTTACATAAATAAGTAGACTACAAATATACATTTCTAACACATAAATTAACTCCTAAGTTTCTCTTTAATAAGCAAACCAATAGCAACCCCTGAGATCCCTGAAATGGTATGATGAAGAAACCTTAAGAAAACTCAGAAGGAAGCCCATCCTTATCTAATTGAGACATAATGTCCATTTATTATAGTTTCTCCTTTGTTGAGGTTATTAAAGGTTCACTGACAGACATGTGAGTGTTCATGGCAATTGTAGTTCTAAGCCGTTGTCACAAACTTTAATATCTGTACACAAGTTTCTTTGTAATAAGTATAAACTGTATGGGAGTCTATTCTAAGCTTACTGTATATGTCCAGCTTGCTGCATGTGACAAGTCACCTGCATCTTATTAAAAGATCTGTACTCATACAACTTGACGTTATACAGGAAAGTTTAACGTTTGCAAATGTTTTACTATTTCACAACTTAATGTACTTGATGTAGATTCACTGATAATTATAATAATTATAATAACAATAAGCTATCTTTTTTCACAATAATACTATTCATGTAATAGAGATGTGTAATTAGTGAACTCTGAATTTTTTTTTAGTCTTTGTTTAATTAGCTCTTTATCCATCTCTCCATCATCATAATATATATAATTACTTTCTTCACTAATTATATAGATTCAAAGCTTAATAGAACAGACAAGCTTATTCCTGAGCTGTACAGATTCATCTTTTTCTATTCATTCCATTAAAGGAGATTTATTCTTTCTACTTGAGGTGTATATAAATCACATCATTTAGATCATCCTATCCAATAAAGTTCCCTCAGGAGAAGATTTTTACTTCAGAAGGTGATCACCCTTTGCAGTTATGATGAAGGTATCTTCTGTTAGCAGTGTGGAATATCTAGCATGATCATTATTCTCCTGCTGTAATGACTTTACAGCAGGTCGGTTTAATAAATGCTGTTGTTTATCTTATCAGCGTAACACGGAGACATTCGCTTTTATTAGGTTATATATTGCACAGTTGTCGACAATTCAAACATAAACCATCATCACTTCTACAAATTTATGCTGGTAAGAGTCATTTTGAATCCACAGCCTGGTCGAATCCTGGTTGAGAAGTGAGAATAGACCCTGGAGGAACCCAAAGAATATATTGACAGGATATGCACAGGATCGAACCGAAGACCCTAAAGCTATGAGTCAGCAACTCTATCACACGTATCTCTCTGAGTGGGTTATAAATATTATTTGCATTTATAATGATCTATAACATCTGTTAAGTCCTCCTAACAATCTCGGAAGAAATCCACTTACATCCACAACATATATACATATATATATATATATATATATATATATATATATATATATACACACACACACACACATCCACCCACACACAAACACACTAATAAACACAGAAGTGGAAACACTAGGAAGAAAACGAAAAGACACATGAATACATGATAAGATGGGGTAGAACATGCACTATGGCTGCAACCCACTTTCTGAGAGCCGGCATTCCATGCTTGGCATGAGAAGATAATCTCTGACAAATGCCACCCTACTTGTGTTTTTTTTAAATGTCCTTAAAGTAATATATAATCCTATATTTTACTGATTTCTCTACACATTTTTTAATTTATAATATATTTAATCACATATAAATCACATCTAAAATTGTAATTCCTTTAACAAATGAAAGGCAATTAAAAAAGAAGTTTTTTAAATAGATATAAAAGTGGACAGATTTCAGGCTGACCTTATATTAAAAGTCAAATTATTCCACCTCTTTAGAGCAGCCACAGGGAAAGCTCGGAATCAGAAAGCGTTTTATCTCCAAGTATGTTTGCACTTATAAGAGATTTGTTTTGGTGACAGAAGCCTGCATTTGCTTATTTTATTATAAATAAATAAATACAATTTATATTTTAAAAATTTGTATAAAAATAAATACATTGAAAGTGTTATTGCACAGAAAGGTAAAACCTTTCCCCCACCTGTTAACTAGGTAGATTGCCTGAGGGAAGAAACTTTTCTTGTTCCTGACTGTCATGGTGTTTAGTGATTTTTTTAGGCCAGATGGTAAAAGTTCATGTACAAGGCTTGGATGTAAGGGATCCAGAGTGATTAAGTTATTTTCCTCACTCTGGATGTATACAGTTCTTAAAAGTTGGGCAGGGGAGCACCAATAATCCTTCCAGCCATCCGAACCGTCCTCTGTAGTCTTCTAAGGTCTGATTATGTAGCTGAGCCGAACCAGACAGTAATTGAAGTGCATAGGACAGACTTGATGATGGATGAGTAGAACTGTCTGAGCAGCTCCTGCGGTAGGTCAAACTTCCTCGACTGGCGAAGAAAGTACAACTTCTGTTGGAAGTCTCAATGACCTCTGTTCTTGTGCTTAGTCTTTGGTACATGTAAAAGAAGCTGATGGGAGGATCTAAGTGAGCGTGAAGAAGAATGGAGATCAACCAGGTATTTGGGAGCTGAATTATTCCAAGTTTTATTGACAAACATAAGAACTTTAAAATCTTAAAGTTTATATGCCTCTTAATTCGTGCCTAATATTTTGCAAAGTAACTCGTTTAGTCCATCGCATTTTACATTTTGAGTTTTGTTCTCTGTTACATGGCTTTTGGTATTCGATCACATTTTGGTTTCTTGTTTCTGATTCGCATTTTGACCACATATTGTCGTTAGTCTTCTGACCTGTTCTAATTATTATTTTTTTCATTCTCCATTTTTGTTTGTTTGCTGTTTATATTTAATAAAACTTTCTTACCAAATATTTGCACCTGCCTCCACTATCGTATGCATTCCGAGCAATACGTGAACACACTGTATAATGTAACAATACAAGCACAATTGCATCCACATATAAAGATGGAGTTTATACCTTTTAGTTTAATTTATTTATCTTTAGATCAACAACTAGCACTAGTTTCTCCAGAGGCTCTGTAATGTAATCAGAAGTCTTATCTCTGTGTTTCTATAAGCATAATCCTCTGCGTGATTCATAATTTTAACCTTTCATCAGATCAAGATTCGGATTTATTATTAATACCTCCCTGAAATCCCAGGTAATTATCGTACAGCACATTATTCAGTTAAAAAGGAGAAGAGTGTGTGTGTGTGTGTGTGGGAAAGAGGATTTACAGAAGAGCTGGCAATAGGGGTCAAGCACACACTCCATGTCAAACATGATAGTCATTTCTAAACCACAAAAAAAAGGCTGAAAGTGAGAAAGAACTGTGGTTGAGACTGGGTTTTATATTAAGGTTAATTTTACTGTGTGTATCACTGTGTATAATTGTATTAGAAAAAGCTGACCTGCTCTGCATAAGTGATCTTTAGAAATTCTAATGAACATCCAATAACAGAATGAAGGTCAGTGTGCTAAACAGGGATGGCCTGGATAATGTTTAGACATTAGCCCTCCCATTTAATATGCTGATAACACAACAAATACATCTGCAGCAGATACATTAAATAAATCTATTTTTGTAGAATACAAAGAACGTTTAATTGTTTGAGAAACTTTGCCCCGGAGCACTAATAGCAATTACAATTGTTTGGTTATGCATTTGATGTGCAAATAATTTACAACAGTGAAAATGCAGCCCATATAAGCTCAGGGTTTCTATAAACACGGTTTCGTTCACAACAAAACAGCTCAGAACAATGAACAATACAATCTCCTATCAAGCTGTATTTCAGAAATAGGTCTAAATTTTACATGGACACAGTCCAACTATGTATTAGATGATGATCCTAAAACACACTAATCTCATTCATTTTGTTTATCATGGCTGGAGAGACACACACACAAAAATAAACGATCTTTATCTTTTGTTCTGGACTCTTAATAAACCTGCAGTGGTGGAAGATTGAGAATGGTGCTCTGTCTGTTTTTTACTACATCAGGAAGACTTGAGTTAAAGGTCATCTTTTGGAATTGATGAACTCGGAAATCCAATATTCAATTTAAAACATTGTTTAGCACCAGAGCCTTATCAAAACACTACAGTGTATATGAAAAAGCTACACACCTTTATGAAATGGCAGATTTTTTAAATATAAGACAGAAATAACACCCTAAATGACCCTTTAGCAACAGACTTACATTACCTGACCTACACCATTAATGCAATATTCCAAGAAACAAAAATCTAACAGAAACAGTGAGTGGAAGGCCCCAAATGCAGGACGCGGAAGAATATGGCTGGGGTCTTCCCCCTTCTCCTCATCCTCATCCTCTTCAGAGGAATCCAGCTGAGACAGTGCATCAGGTTTGTGTTCTAAGGCCCCAGGCTGTAGGACCGGTTAAACTGGAAACGCCCAAAGAAAAGCCCCCACCTGGCCTTCCGAGGGATTGGACAGTCCACACACAAATGGTGCGGGCATTGGTTGGAGGGTGCCAAGCTCCCCTTGTGCTTGGCACCCTCCAACCAATGCCAGCACTATTTGAGTGCCAGTTTAATCACCAATAGCTCTCAGTCCCTAATGGAGTAGTTCTGTTTGGCAGGGGTAAGTCAGCGTGAGAAGAAGGCACATGGATGAAGATGTGTATAAAATGTATATAAAAATGCAATATAACAACATGTTGAATTACAGAGAGAGGCATTTAACATATAGAGGGTTCAATACCATTTTGCTAAAGCAAGAAACCCAGTTAAGACTCCAAACCTCTACACTGCCAATGCAACTGTGCACCTACATTATCTGGAGCAATTCAGAATTAATATTTGTCTAATAACATGACAAAAATGTAAACAAAATACAACCTACTTACCAGAGATGCAGACTCCGCTCCTCAGAGGCTGTAAGCCAGTGGTACCGATCCTATTCACTGGTCTGGAAGTGGTGAACAAACCCTTTCCCGGGCTGAGACAAGCTAGCTAGCTTCAGGGTTGGCCGACCTCCTCACGATGTCTAGCTTTACTTGAAAATTGATTTAAAGGCGAATTCGAAATCTGATTGGTTAAAGAAACAGAGCTATTTCTTAAGGAGACAATACTAAAATGCCTGCAGTACTGACTTTGAAGGCCCTGGGCATATAAGATTGACATGGCAGCACATAGAGGCTAAATTCTGATTGGACAAAAATTCGAACATACACATACTGGAGGCAATGCAGCAAAGTGAAACGCTACGAAATAAAATAATAGACTGTTGGAATTAATTAATACAATTTAATGGAACAAATATTAGAATTTAGGTTGTAAATGTAGGTCAGTGCTTCTGATAGTGTTTAGGCCAGCAGAGAAGATTTGCTGGCCCTGACCGCACTCCACTGATGTACTGAAAATGTATATAACAATATCCCATTAAATGTCAACAAAAGTTCTTCATGAGGGATTTGTCATGGCCAGAAGTACAACACTTTAAAAGCAATAGGCAGAATGTTGATAACATCTGTTTTCTCTGCTGTTGTTGCTATGGGAGTAGATGATGTGAGGACGGAAAAAGAGACATGCAAGAAAAACAATAGATGCTTTCAGAATAAAAAAAAAAATGGATAGAATTTGCTCCAACGAGCATTAGCATTTTAGCCTTTAACAGGTATACCAAGCACATGGCTACACACTTTTATTATTGTAACTTCCATTTTTAGTAAACGAATTTATTTAAGAATTTGCCTGAGGATTTATTTGCCATGTTTAACAGAAAAAATGTGTTGTCCCACTGCGAGCGTCCTTTATTTTTGTCGCTTGCTATGCATGGTCATTTGCCATTTTCCCAGACTCTTTCATATCCTCTATGTTTTCGAGTCTCTGTGTTTGTGGGTTATTGCATTGTTTTGCCATGTGAGGTTCTGTCATTTTGTCGTACCCTTTTTTTAATTTGTACCTTGTTTTGGCTTCTTGTTTTGCTTTCCGAGTGAGTTCCAACGCCTCCCCATGGAAGACTGCTAGTGTCTGCCCCTCGCCTGAGCGACCCTGGTTCGCAACCCGCTCTTGAACCTGACAGCTGTCTATTACTCAACATACACAAAAAATATTAGTACAAAAACTCTATTCAGCCTTCAGTTACATGTTTTGTTTCTGAATCCAGAATTAGCAAGAACATTTAAAGAAATTATCAAGACTTATCAATTTGCCATAACAAGCATTCAACCTAACGTTAATGCTAATACAGGACAATAAATAAAATCTTATAACAACAGCAATTCAATCAGTTCATTTTTCATTCACTCAAGTCACATGACTACCTTGCTGAAAAAATCCCTCTACTTCTACATCTACATAAACCTATTACAGGTCAAAATAAACACCTCTGTTCTGCTTTATTCCAGGTTAAACTTCAGGAAGCACCAGGTCTATCTCTCTTTCTCACCAGTGTTTCATTAGCAAGGAAGAACAAGCATGGATAAATCTCATTAAGCACACACAGGTGTAAACACTCTACATTACCTCATTTTCTGCAACTGATTCCCACTGCCACAACATGTAAATAGTATTATTTTACCATGATAACTTTTTCTCCACGCAGCCATGTTTATATTACAAATTGAAAAAATTTCATGGTTAAATGAACCACTTGCTCTTTATTTTAGTTATTTTCAATACAATAGAGTAAACTTTTGATTCTTTGTCTTTTGTCATATTTATTAAATATAAAAATGCTGTTCTCTATAAAAGTGTTAAAGGTGAGAATCAAGTATGATGCATTAAAAACTGGACAAAATAGTAGTCTACCAAAAAAGATGTGAAATTACCTTAAATTAATTGCAAAAGGAATCCCAAACATCTATGGATCACCAAATATTATTAAGTCCAGGAAGTTAATAGTTAAAAGGCCTTTTTTCCACATTGTTAATAGTCATTTATTTATTTATTTACTTACAGAAATCTTTTTGTAAATAGGAAATATGGCCTGTATTTGTATATGTGTATATTGTATAAACCTTTTCTCCAAAAAACGAATGGCAAAAGCACTTTAAGGTTTATGTAGGTTTAGAAGATCTTTTGCTGGCGGCACTGAAATTATCTGAAAGATTTCTTACATAAAGTGTTCGAAGTGTTGGGGCACAAACACATTTGTATCTCTCTTTACAGCTCCCGGCAGTGTACAAAAGGAAAGCATCGCCATCGTTCACTGGAGAGGAACCTGATATTGTCTCAACTATCAATAAAGCTTAAGCCCAAAATCTTTTTATGGAGCGTTCCAAAGGACCCTTTTTTTTTATTCTAAAAGGGTATGAGGAGTCTTTGGACATTTGTTTAATCACAACAACTATCAAAATTATACATTCAAATAAACTCAAATGTTTTGGGAACAGCCTCAATTCACATCTAAGAAATAAACCAATACAGACTGTGCTTTATTAAGGAAGTGACTGATGTCTTTATTTAAACTAATTCTTAATGTTGTGACACATCCATTAAACAAGTTTCTATTCTTTCTTCACACACAGATGCAACAATCAGTTATTTTCTCACCAGCCACTCTATTATTTACTCTCTTACACAAATGTAATTACACAAATGACATATTCTTCCAACCTGAAGACTTTCCTGTTTCTGCAAATGACACAGCCTGGTAAAAATACAGTCTGACACTAGAAAAACCTTTAGTGTAATCCAAATAAATGTGACAGAAAACTTTATATAATTGTGTTGGTTTTTACTTCATGTTCATGCAGCTTTTATCTCTGTGTAAGTTGTTACTATGGGATTGATAAAGAAGTCTATTAATAGCACCTTGTGATATCCAGCTGCTGTAAGAGAAAATGTATCAAGACCTGTCTGCCAATTAGAACATAAAAAATCAACAAGGCTGTGGTAAAAAAAATGTTTTTTACTGTACTTCTGTATTATTTTTTTCTCTGGAACATTTTCATTTATATAGTAATATATTACTGTATACTATTAACTCGTGTTCAGAGTTTTGGTGGCTGAGGAGAAAATCCTCAAGTCTCACAAATTGTAAGAATAATATCTTTTTGGTCACTAAAGACTAATGTTACTAGAATGTATGAGGAGTAAGAAACTTTACCACAGTGAAACGTTACCTACGCAAATACCTCCCAAACCTGCACACATAATTCCAAACAGATCATAATTAGTGGTGTTCTAATTACAAAGACTTACTAAAGTAATAGAGAAAGTAGGAAATGACTCAATGTGTCCGTTAATACCTAGTAATTATCCTGAGATATAAAAAGACAACGAAATTGGTTAGCAGTAAATAGAATAAATTACAGTGTAATGAACAGGTTAGATTTTTTTAAAGAGCTTCATGCCAGTCTAAATAAAGTGCAGTAAAATGTCTTCCACATTCTTTTTCTAAATGATGTTTAGTTTTGTTGGTGTTTTGAATATCAGTAATTTTTGCTATTAGAATATTTTGGTCATGATTGTGTACACAATGTTTTAAATGGAGAGAATTATAGTCTATAAGTGCATCTCAGTTGGGAAGTCAGGGCACAGGTAATTTTTAGGTCTGTCTCAAATCCACAGTGATGTAAAGTATTTCAGTAAATGTACTTTCTAATTGTAGGTTTTGTTTTTTCAATCCTCTCCAGTTTTACCAAGTAGCAAAGATATTTTTTGCTCTTTACTCAATGACATTCATTGTTCAATGTATGTACTTTTTACTCCATTATAGGAATTTTAATTGGCAATCACAGTTACCAATTACATTTTTCACCTCTGTTTGACGATGTCATTAAAGCTCAACACTACTATCATTCTAGCATCTGCTGCCTGCGAGCGACTTTTAAGCACAAAAAGCATAATTATTTACTTTAATTTGATTTGTCCATTGAATACTAATCGTTCTTTTACTTCGTGACGTGATCCTGTTGTTTTATTTGTTAAGTGAAGACCCCATTTTTAAAGATTGTTTTACTACTTTGTTTTTTTAGGTGTACAATTTGTATTTTAATAAATAAAACCTGACAAATCAACTGGCTTTTAACCAACATGTGTCTTGCTGTTGAAGACTAGTACATTTTTGATGCACTAGTCTTCAACACCGTATGTTCAATACGTATGTTCAATATGAGTCAAATTCTTAATCACTGTTCAAAGCAGCTACTCTATGACTTTTATTTGGGTCATATTGGAATTGGTGACTTTCAACTTAGAAAGGAGTAGATTTGCAGAAAAGTATTTATACTTTTAATCGAATATAATTTCCAGGTACTCTACACCTCTGCAAATCCATCCAGTGAAATGGAATATATGCTCCATAGAAAAATCCAACAACCCACTGTGAAAAACAGGGTGCATTGAAAATTGTTATTATCTGTTATATTATTATATAATATTATATTATTATTATAAGTTTCTCAGACTGAAATGTACTAAAAGTCACTTAATATTGCTCTCGAAATGATTATTAATGTTAATAATTTTACCATGCTAAAAATGTGAAAAACATTTATACGACATATAAAACTTTTATAAAATACATATATATGGGTTTTTATAGTGACATTAATGTTAATTTGAACTGTTGTTTAAAATTCTAGTGACGGCATTTTATGAGACATACCACGTTTTTTCATTTTTATTATTTCTTTCTCAAAAACCTTTTATTTTTTTAATTGGAGCATCTTCAAAAGAACAGTGGCCCACACAATATTACTGAGCTCTACAGGCAATGAAAACACACCAAATCTCAAGAAAAATAGTTCAATCCTATTGCCTTGAAATACAATCCAATTTGACATATGGTATTGCCACAGTCTGCTGTGATCACAGACAGAAAAGCAATCAAAACATGAAATAGAATAAACCACATTTAATTTGTGACATGAGGAGACACCGTAAAAAACCTTCATTTCTTCAGTTCTTCCGTCGATCTTCCGTCGCTTTACGATCAGCGAAAAACAATCAGCAGGAGATTGCTTTTTGAAGGATTAAACCGACTTTGTATCAAGAGTGAACGTAGTTTCTCACCGCATCGCATTTCACTTGCATTAGTGAGTTGTTGTGCCACATGAAATGTAATCGCTGTTCAATCATAATCTAAATGTGTATTTTCATTCTTCAAGGTTGTAAACAGTGGGTGTGAAGGATTGATACGGTTCCATATAAATGCACGTCATTAGAATACTGAGACTGAAATTCCACAAAAAAATACTGACAGCTCACAACACAAGTTATAGTATCAAATCTCAGCCCTCCAGATCTTCTGCATTCACAGTTCTGGTCAAGATACCAACTATGATACCTTAAATCTTCCTGTTAGATGACTTTAGTTTCAAGTTTCACTGTACAGGCTCTAAACCCTGGAGTGCATGTCATGTTATGAGCTGATTACCAGTTGAGTCCATGGAAACCAAATTTCCACTTGTTTAGTTTCCATAGCGACGAAACTTAAAATAACTCTAGGTAATCAATAGAGGCATAAATATTTTAAGGCCAATATTATCATAAAACAGTATAATTATCGAATATTATGCTGCTTGTGTAACATTAGAGCTGCCTAAGAGTGTGTACTGGGGTTAATTCAGGAGAAATTTAATAAGCTGTGGTGAAACCTCTCCTACTGTGGAAACTAATCTGCTTTAGATTGTCATGAATGGTAAATACTTAGAAACCATGAAGATGACTTTGGATCACAATTTTTATGAATAGTGCTACAGTGGATTGGCGTAATGAACAGATTTGCACATGTCTCAATCAGGGAACCTTATAATGTTTAACCTCAACAATGATGACACTATAATGAATTGAATATCTGGTGTCACTCAAATGTGAACTTTTACCTGCTATTTAAAAAAAATTTAATTAACACACTCTGAGGAATAAGAGGATAATATTAGCTACAATATCTTTTCTTACAAAACAAAAAAAAATGTAAAAGTCAAACATTTTGCCAGAACTTCATCATAGGTATTAAGATATTGTACTTTTCTCTTTGTTGTTCTTTAAATTACTTTTGAATTTTACTTCTATTTTTTCTCACACTCATCCTTCCAGTCCACAAAAAAAATAATTCATGTCTCTTATGAGTCGCTGTTTTTCTCCACCACACTGTGTGTGTGTGTGTGTGTGTGTGTGTGTGTGTGTGTGTGTGTGTGTGTGTGTGTGTGTACATGCATAATTTATTATCTGAGATGTGAAGGCTGCAGAAATGTACTGTACTGTAAAAAACACTGACTGTAAAGAAACCTATTTTTTGATTAGGTCTTTGTGTTATAATTATTATAATATTAATAATAATAACAATAATTATTATTATTATTATTATTATTATTGTTATTATTATTATTATTATTATTATTATTATTATTATTATTTTGTGGTAACAATCTCTATTAAATTGTCACTTCATAGATATCCTCTTAGTGCTCTGTTTTTATTATTATTATAAAAAGAATTTATCAGCATCTTATAATAAACCATGAAAGCACACTTTGCTTTCATGCTTCTTATTCCTGGGAGCCACATTCCTAGAAATATCCTTCTCTGTAGAAAGATCTAATTTCTAGCCATAAATAAAGGTCAAATCCTACAAACCTAGCAAGAATGCTGATGCAAAATAGGTAAGTAGAGTAAAATAACATTCATTCCTTTGAGTCAACGAGCCGGTTCAACTATTATACAGCGCCCCAGGAACAAAACTGGCTTAACGGCAACCGCAACCATGCTAGCGGGGCTAATCCCTGTCTTTCAAAGATCAATAAATACATCAATAAAATGTTGACTTCTTTGGCATCTACGTCATTTTTTGCTCTCAAAACGTACACTTAAAGTGGATTGCTTTTGAAGTGAGTGAAAAAAAAAAAAGAGAGCAAGGCTTTCACAGAAGAATAATCATGAGGAAAAGCAAACCAACAGAATATCATGGCTAGTACAGGCACAGGACTTGTTGATTTTATTTTACTTTGACTGTTGATATTGATACGATGAATCACAGCAGTTTATGTAACTAATTAAATGATCTATCTAGCTGGATGTGAGTAAATCAGCTCTAAACGGCTTGCTATGGCATTAGTTACATTAATTAATAGCATTAATAGCATGTTAGCTAGCTAGATTAGATGTACCTAGCATACGATAGTTTTGCACTGTTTGAATGGTACTTAACTCAAAATATGTAAAATGTTATGTTAAATATGATAAACTCAATGCAAATATAACATTTATCAGCTAGTCAGCACTAATAAACAGTTGAATTTTTAAGATACTGCATTATGGTCAGATTCAGTTTACACTCTCTTGTAATGTTGATTCCTTTGTTGTGATTTATGTTAAATGAACCACAGGGACACAGAGGGGAGAAAAACATTGGTTTCAACAGCCAACTGGGATTTGGTGCAAACAAATCCCTAGTAAAGTGAGACAAAAAAACCCCCGACAGAATGGATTAAATGGTTTGCAGCCCATTGTTTGTGTATCAATGTTGTGTGTTTACCATATTGGGTTTGCACAATTGTATGACAAATCAGTCAGAAAACCCATTTGCTCTTTGTAGCACCACAGGCTCTGATTGAAAACAAATGATGTTGACTGCAAACATCCATCCAATCAAGAAGCCTCCAGCCTTTAACCATTAGTCAATCATGTTGTATTTTATTTCTGAAACATTGACATGCATGATGTGTGTTAAAATCTCAACACCATGCTTTTAGAGTGTAAATAAATGTTCTTTATAACAACCTGTGTTCAATTTCCGACAAGATAAGATATAAGATAAGACCTAAAGGTCCCTGTTGATACTGGTTAAATAATTTGCAGGTGGAATGCAAACTCATCATTCCCAGACATGTCTGCCATGCAAGAATAACAATAAAGATGCTGAGAGTCACTAGAAAAGAGTTGCAGGATAACCTGAAAGCAGCAGAAACAAAATAGAGAAAATATTGCATAATAACCTGCATTGCCATCATTTTCTTTCCTACAAAGCTTCTATTCTAAAATGCACAGAGATGCAGAGATTTAAAACACAACTCATTTGGAACAATACAATTCAGTCGGAATCTAAATCTACATAACAATTACTCCAAACACACAACCAAAATTATAAAAAAAACTCGTGAGGATTTTGAATGGCATCTCCTGACTTGAACCCTTTATTACAAAATGCGTGTTCAGTAGAAGGATCCTAGTAACTTTGGGGAATTAAAGACAATTAGTAAGAGGAACAGGTCAAAATGAAAAACAAGGATTAAAAAAAAAAACAAATTGTCTCTTAATACAGATGTCTCAAAGCCAAAACTGAAAAAAAAGGAACTAATGTTAGTCATTTGTGGTGGGCGAAAATTTATTTCCTTACTAATTGCATGGTTAAGAAAATATATTTTTTATGAATGGGTACTTTTCTCTTTATATTTAGGATAAGTGTGCATTTTTGTGCAACCTGAATTGATTTAAATGGCCGGCTCGGGCCATACAATTAAAACATTTCAAGAGAAAATATAGAATTATACTGAGTTTTGAGCGAGTTTGACAAATTGTGATGGCTAGATGACTGGGTAAAAAACAAAAACAACAACAAAAAAAAACATGAATGTAAGATATTGATAGAAATGTTAGGATAATAAAAAATAAAATAGAATTCCAAAAGTAACATGGGTCAAATGGTACCAGAATCACAAGCACATGAAAATTATGTACACTGCATAGATGAAAAAAAAAAGGCAGACAGTCTTTCTCTCTGATGCGTGAAGGAGGGAGGAGGAGGAGAGTAAGCACATGGGGAGAGGGAAAGTGTGTGGGAGTGTGTTTGTGTTTCTCTGTGTGTGTGTGTGTGCGTGCGCGTGTGCGTGTGTGTGTGTCTGTGTGTTTGAGGTTGTTGCTAGAGTAAGGCTCGAAGTGAAAGCATACGGTGAGGAAAGGAGCACGGGGAGGAGAAAAGTGGACTGCTCCATCCTCAGCTGAGGACATCTGATGTTATAGGCAAGGAATCCCTCTGTGGAGAAAGAGAGAGAGGAAGAGAGAGAGAGAAGACAGAAGGAAAAAAAAGAAGAGGAAGGACAGAACTGGAGAAAAGGAGAGAAGAAGGAAGAGGTGGAAGAAGAAAGAAGGGAAGAGTTAATGGATTGGAAAAGTGATGCTTCAGTGTAGTGTGTGCCTCTCTGACAGAACCTAGCACTCAAGGTAACAGCATCTCTGCACATTTCATCTTTTGACACATCTTTGTAGTGTGTGTGTGTGTGTGTGTGTGTGTGTGTGTGTGTGTGTGTGTGTGTGTGTGTGTGTGTGTGTGTGTGTAAAGCTGGTTTCTTTTTGTTGTTGCTGCATGATTGTGTGCTTGTTTTTGAAAGTGTGTGTTTGACTGTGTGTCTGTGTATGTTATAAAGAGAGGGAAAGGGAAAGAAAAAGAGAGAGAGAGAGAGAGAAAGAGAGAGAGAGAGAGAGAGAGAGAGAGAGAGAGAGAGAGAGAGAGAGAGATAACATTCAGGACAGCATCATCAGAGAGCAGAAAGTTTAATGATCCATCACAGGATAAACATTGTTGTCGGAGATCAAGAGATCAATTCCATGCTGTGTGTTTATCCAGCTGTAGGTGATATTAAGATAATGGGGTACGGGTGCTCACCCGGTGCTTCACGGCTCTGCTGATCTGCTCGTGTCTTCTTTTTTACCCACGCTGCAATGCTGGATGTACTGTAGCAACCAGCAACCCGGTGTGTACTGGAGACTCGGTTACGAATGAGGTCTCTGGATTTGTTTGTTTTTAAGCAATAACACCTTGAGATTAATGCAATAAATGAAGACACAAGTGCTATTGAATGTTATTCA
The DNA here is from genome assembly GCA_024362625.1 of Silurus asotus. Taxonomy (NCBI): domain Eukaryota; kingdom Metazoa; phylum Chordata; class Actinopteri; order Siluriformes; family Siluridae; genus Silurus; species Silurus asotus. Next base: position 1,002,990 of record MU551596.1, on the reverse strand, counting down.
TCAGAAGGTGTGATGTACAGCATGTCAGGTGCTCTGTTGAAAGGTCATAAATCTCCCGGATGTTTTTGAGATCGAGGATATGAAACCTATGAATCTTTCACAGGACTGCATGATATTATCCAATGCAAACGTAAAAAGTAGAGAATTTATTTTGACGGCTGGCGCAATAAATCACCAGGGCGCTGTTAAATTCTTAATGAACAGTGGCACTACAGTAATTCCAGTTTAAAAAGCAAATCAGATTAATATTAATACACCCAATTATTAGATTCTCATTTTAAGAAACTATGGCTGACATGAAATAGGCTCAACACTTTAACAGTGATGTATGTTTACTGATTTATTAATAAGGGATGATTATAGGATTTTCTGGAAGTCTTCAGTGCTTTGTAAAACCCTTGTGGTAAAGCCCTTGTGAACTGCTATTAAACATGCAGTGTTATTTGATGTGTTGATGGAATTTTGCACCTATCCGAATATAGTTGTACATATTGTGTGGCCCCGCCCTCTTTTTCAATAGCCAATAGCGTTTACAATCCATGCTTACTGATGCTCAAGAGCGGCAACTTCATCAAGGTGAAGGTTATAATGTTGGGGCGGGGCGTTTTATATTACAGAGTTTATCTGATTGGACGGGAAATTTGATGACAAGCTAAATTGCAGAAGGATGGCATCGAAGCTGTTCGAATTGGAATGTATATTTGCTAAATGCTAATTTTCCCAGAGTTTTCAAGCCCACTAGCTTTATAGATAACCGTAAGTCTAACGTTGATACTAAAAGCTTTGATTATAAATAAAATAGTGTAGTTGATTTTTGTATTTTGAAAATAAAAAAGAAATTCTAAAGGAACAATTGTTTGTAGCTGCTATAACATATGAGAAAATGGATTTGACTCAACTCAACTACACGTACTTATGAGTAACTAGAATTGGATAAAAACTGTGATAGTAACGACTACATCACTTATGAGTAACTAGAATTCGATAAAAACTGTGATAGTAATGACTACATCACTTATGAGTAACTAGAATTCGATAAAAACGGTGATAGTAACGACTACATCACTTGATATTAAGCTGTATCCCAGGTCGACTGTTTCCGTCTAACACCTCCAAAAGTCGTTTTTTCTCACGTATTGCTTGTTTTTCTCACCATCTATGTACATCTACATCTTTCTGCTTTATTTTTTTCTTCTCTGTCTGAGTTCCTAAAAGAACAGGAAGTATAATCTTTTATTAATCCGGACTCACTAGTACACATGCCACATAAAACATCTCTTTTTTTATTCAGAACAAATGTTCATGCCATTAGAAGACATCAAAAGTAGACTCATTCGAGGAATATTAATTAGATTGCTTCAGCAGAAATAAAATTAAAAATAAAATAGCCAATAGAGTGCTAATAAATGGCTCTTAAGATTCCAGTGAGGAATGTTATTGAATTGATTCATCTTTAATAACCTGATTCATAACTCTGCATCGGTCTACAGAAACGGTAGTCAACATTTTCTATCTGTTTGCCTGACGCAAATAAACAGGAGTAATGTTTTTTTCCGGAATATTCCCTTGTTGCCATGTTTATGTTAGCCTGACTCCCGGGTGCACCTAATAGATTCTGCTTCTCCATCTATGGAAATAAATAAACTTCTGTGATGAAATTGTAGTGGAAGATTGTGTATATCCTTCTCTTATTTGAAGATGTGATGGAAAGATGTTTTAATATGTTGATGCACCTTTCTATCGATCATATTGAGCTGTATGTATGTGTCTGATGCAATTCTGTTCAAATTGTAGAGACATTATCAAGTGAATGTTGGATTTATTTCAAATGAAGTGCAAGGAAGTGCAAAGCTACAGTATGATCACTAATCACACCACCTTTCCCAGACCTTACTATTATAATTATAAATTATATACCTTATCAAGTTGCACTTTTTGTATGTTTTGCCATATATATTTTGTTATAATATTGATTCCAAATTATTTTTTAACTCTGAAAGACACCAACAGGCATAAAATATTAAATAGTGTGTTTTTGAATCCATATGTAATCATTATTGTAACATCATGAATAACGCTGATTATCTCTTCATCATGGCACCTGCTATTTAGTGGGATTTATTAAGTAGCAAGTAATTTTGACCTCAAAGTTGATGTGTTAAAAGCAGGCAAGGAAGTGCAAAGCTACAGTATGATCACTAATCACACCACCTTTCCCAGACCTTACTATTATAATTATAAATTATATACCTTATCAAGTTGCACTTTTTGTATGTTTTGCCATATATATTTTGTTATAATATTGATTCCAAATTATTTTTTAACTCTGAAAGACACCAACAGGCATAAAATATTAAATAGTGTGTTTTTGAATCCATATGTAATCATTATTGTAACATCATGAATAACGCTGATTATCTCTTCATCATGGCACCTGCTAGTTAGTGGGATATATTAAGCAGCAAGTCATTTTGACCTCAAAGTTGATGTGTTAAAAGCAGGAAAAATGGGCGAGCGTGAGGATTTGAAGAGGGCCAAATTGTGACATCCGGCTCAGAGCATCTCCAAAACTGCAGCTCTTGTGAGATGTTCCTGGTCTGCAGTGGTCAGAATCTATCAAAAGTGCTCCAAGGAAGGAACAGTGGTGAACCGGCGATGGGGTTGTGGGCGGCCGAGGCTCATCAATGCATGTGGGGAGCGAAGGCTGGTCCGTGTTGTCCGATCCAACAGACGAGCTCCTGTAGCTCAAACTGCTGAAGAATGTCATTCTGTTAATGCTTGATGGGTCACGCCTGTTTTGGCAGCAAAAGGGGGACCAACACAATAATAGTCTGGTGGTCATAATGTTATGCTTGTTCAATGTATATCTCCTATAACAAGATTAATGTTAATTAACTAGTTTACTAGGTTCCATATCTAAATCTGCAGAACAAGCAGTTGGCTAGGCATTGTTTGTTGAACAAGTCTAAGAAAAAACAGGTGCAGAAAAGCGTGCTACAACTCATACACAACTCCCCTGCTTTCTACACTCACTTCACAGCTAAACATATTCAGAGATGCTATTCAGACCAATACAACATTCATGCTGGCATCATAAGGACCAAGCTCTTTAGCTAGCCAAAATGTTTACAAATTACTTTTTTGTGGTTGCAGACACAATGTGATACATGAGAAACTTCAGGGAGGAAGTGAAGAAGAACTTCCCAGTCATCCCTATACTGGGAATTTATGCACTCATTTGTTTTCCTTAGTGTGTATTAATAGACTTACCTAAGCAATGGCCAAATGTTACCATTTTTATTGCATCATGTAACCATTGCCCAATGGTATTGCTAATGAATTTATCACCATTCTACGTATATTGAGATTTTCTGAAATCCATGTGATTAGCATTAATGTTTACTTTGCCTGATCACATGGTGTATGCAGATCTGACATCTTCATTTTTAGCTTATATTTGCTGTCTGATGGTTGATAATTCTATAATCTTAACCTTTCATATACTGTACAGTATTACCTCGATATAAATCTGTATATTTACATTTAGAAAAAAAATTAAGCTCTAAAGAAAGAAGCAGAGCTTGTTGTTGCTAGTCAGTGTAAGTAGCTAGTCAAATTTGCCTCCTTGGCTAATCTGCCAACAAAAGTAACTGAATATATAACTATGTGAAATAATGATGGTTAAATGACTATGACAAAAAAATAATTACACATTTCTAGCTTTGTCTTAAATCACATAGAAAAAAAGTGGTGTTACTATTCAGACTATTCACTATTTACCCTTGAATTTTCCTTGAATGTGCATTGACCTGTTCCTTGCCACAGTTAGATAAATCTATAGAGATCCAGCTTCTGACCGCCTCAAATATCCAATTCCCACATCTAACACCCTTTCAACTATCTTGAAAAAGTCTAGGTTCAGATGATCAGACCTCAGATATAGTTGCTGTTCACTATACAACATATCTTTGGAATTTCTTACACACATGCCTTCGTTAGGTAGTATTCAAATCCAAAAGAAAGTGGTGTCGTGTTCATGCATGTGACTTTTTGTTCCAGTTTTAATCATGGAAAGAATGCAGACCGATTCAGCGAAACTGCTCACGACTGGAAGCGAACAAGCGAACGCCAGCATGCTTAATTTGACTTTGTTCAAAGACGTTTTTGCATTTTTATTCTGACCCTCTGTGTCTTCTCATTAGGGACACACAGAGCTGTTTGAGAAATAATCCCAGAGGCACTGCCCTTAGTGGTCTAGCCATTAGTGCTGTTTACGTAAGTGTGAATTTCTGCTACTGTTGAGATCAGATTTTCCATGTTGTGTGTTTTTTTCTGCTCAGTATTCAATAATATCAAAGCAAGAATTTTTTATTTTATTTTAATGAATAAATTAATTTCGTAAATTTCATTCCTTTGATCATAAATAGAATTAAATGTTAAATTTTCAATAAGCAAACCCCCAACACGTCTACATTTATGAATTTTGACTATAGTTCCAATAATTGATATATGTATAAACAACTGCATAGCGTATAAGAGACTCAAGTGATAAAAGAACGAACGAGGTAAACTACTCAATTCTGTTTCCTGTACATAACCTACGGATTTTCCTTCATATTAAAATTAACGAATCGTTCATGGAAGACCCATCACTAATACACACATTATGGAACTGGTCTGAGGAATCATTTCAAGCCAATAAATAGTGAAGTGGACCTCTGAACATCCCATTCAACATTTAGTCTTATTTTTACTTTTATAATAACTTCTACTCTTCTATGAAGATGTTCCACTAGATTTTGGTGTGTGCTTGTGGAGATTTATGCTCATTCAGTCAGTCAGGTACTGATGTGGGTGAGGTGAGAAGGTGCAGTCAGTGTTCACATTCCTATGAAGGTTTGAGGTTAGGGCTCTGTAGCAGGCTACTCAAGATCTTCCACGTCAACCCATGTAAAGCATATCTTCATGGAGCTGTCATGCTGTGTGCCTCCAGTTTTGTGGTAACAAATTGGGAAAGAAACCACATATGACTTGAAGTTTCAGGCGTCCCAATACTTTTGTTCTTAGAGTGTATGTGATTTTCACTGTAACCATCCTGAATCATTCGATTTGAAACAATACCCATATCCCCCGATACCTGTACAAGCTATTTTTAAACACTAATATTAAAAATAGCACATGCTCAGAGACGTCTATTTTAAAACCCTGCAGCGAAGAAAATCCTGACACGGTACGTTAGAGAGAAAAAAACCTGAGTGGAAGGTGAAGACATCTTTTTTTTTTTTTACTTCTGCCCACTGTTGCTATTTTAGGTGTCTGTCATAAACGTTATTTAGAAAAAGCACAGGTTTACCAAACGCTTGATGAGAAGGGACTTGTGCTTTCTGTGACCCGTTCCTTTCTACAGCGCATGAAGTCAGAGGATGAAGGAGCATCGGCATCAGGTGTTTCTTCAGTTTCTTCAGGTCTGGCTGGTTACAGAATGATGTCCTTTACCAGGTGGAGTCCGAATTCATTAATAAAAGACAACAAGATTACATGGCAGCACAATTACACACAACAGCAACACTATACACACAACAAAGAGGCTACACAAACAAAACAACACAATTACACAGAACATCAAGGCTACACAAACAAAACAGCACAATTGCACACAACATAGAGGCTAGACAAACAAAACAACACAATTACACACAACATAGAGGCTACACAAACAAAACAACACAATTGCACACAACATTAAGGCTAGACAAACAAAACAACACAATTGCACACAACATTGAGGCTACACAAACAAAACAACACAATTGCACACAACATCGAAGGCTACACAAACAAAACAGCACACACACAACATCGAGGCTACACAAACAAAACAGCACAATTGCACACAACATAGAGGCTACACAAACAAAACAGCACAATTACACACAACAACGAGGCTACACAGACAATACAGCACAATTGCACAGAACATCGAGGCTACACAAACAAAACAACACAATTGCACACAACATCGAGGCTACAAAAAAAACAAAACAGCACAATTACACACAACATTAAGGCTAGACAAACAGAACAACACAATTGCACACAACATTGAGGCTACACAAACAAAACAACACAATTGCACACAACATCGAGGCTACACAAACAAAACAGCACACACACAACATCGAGGCTACACAAACAAAACAGCACAATTGCACACAACATAGAGGCTAAACAAACAAAACAACACAATTGCACACAACATTAAGGCTACACAAACAAAACAGCACAATTACACACAACAACGAGGCTACACAGACAATACAGCACAATTGCACAGAACATCGAGGCTACACAAACAAAACAACACAATTACACACAACAACGATTCTACACAAACAAAACAGCACAATTACACAGAACATCGAGGCTACACAAACAAAACAGCACACCCACACAACATAGAGGCTTGACAAACAAAACAACACAATTACACACAACATCAAGGCTACACAAACAAAACAGCACAATTACACACAACATCAAGGCTACACAAACAAAACAGCACAATTGCACACAACATAGAGGCTAGACAAACAAAACAGCACAATTGCACACAACATAGAGGCTACACAAAAAAACAGCACAATTACACACAACATCGAGGCTACACAAACAAAACAGCACACACACACACAACATCGTATTTTGCTGTTCTATTTTTTCAATACAACATACTTTAGTGTTGCTGTTTTTTTTTTAGGTTTTGCACAAGACACAATACATGTGCTGGGATCTGATAACGGATTTGGCATTTCAGCTTCCTGAAAAGCATCAGGATACTGAAACTTTCCTTTTTCGACTTCTATCGATTCCTTTCATTGTCATACAATCAAAATCTGTCAGAATCTGTTGACATTTAACGTTTATGCAGTTTGTCAGTGCTAAATGAGCATATGGGGAAGGATTTAGCAAGAAATGTAATTCTGTGTGTGTGTGTGTGTGTGTGTGTGTGTGTGTGTGTGTGTGTGTGTGTGTGTGTGTGTGTGTGTGTGTGTTGATGCCATGTTTGGTCGGGTTTCCCTTTGTTTCCTCTCCATCTATCTGATCCTTAGTGAAGAGAATCTTTATCTCACTGTTTCTCTCCCACTGATTTTTCATTTCTTTCTCTTGCTATCAGATAGAGACTCTTTGTGCCAGTTTAAATGTCTATTCTGCTTCTATGGTGGCCATCCGAGCACATGATGAAATGAACATGTCGATCGATTTCCAGCTGGTTTCTGATCCGTGTTTACCTGCTCACTGAAGACAGATTGGTTATATTCATTTGTTTTTACTCAAACTCTGTAATCTGTCCTGGAGCTGGAAATTGTCAGATGGCATCACACATAATGTGAGAAAACTGGTTTCAATATGGCCTGCATACCTGCACACAGTATGTCATTTGTCTCCCCCTGTGACCCCCTGTCGAGTTTTCAGAAACCCTTTACCCGATCGTACGAGTTGCTTCAGTAATCGAGCTGCAGTAAGTGTTTTCTAATCCTTATTTAACAACACTTGATATTTGCATAAAGTGCAGGGCTGCACAGCTGTTCCCACTTCAGGACTCGGCGTCTACAGCTACAGCTTTTACAAATTTTATTTAGGGCATTAGTATTTTTAAGAGAAAAGCTCATTAGTCTGAGTTGACTATGCGACGAGTTTAAAAGCGAAAACATTGAATCTTCGAAAAATGGATCTTGATTTTGATGAGGTGGATTTTTGCTAAATAAACTTCGGCTAACATGAAGTTGGATTGAATTCATTCCTTGACAAACTTTAATGAATCCAGCTTGGATATACAGTTGTAATTTAAATGATAGAAGTCGCACTTTAATGCACCAGGTCAAACTCAAATGCAACTAAATTTAATTAAAATAAATGACTTATTATATGTATATGAATCAACATTCTATGGACAAAAGTTTGTGGAAACCCAGTAGTGGATGAAGTACACAAAGCATGTACATGAATTAAAGTAGAGATACAGTAGGTAACATTTTACACCAGTAAAAGTAAAATTGCTCCCTTTAAACTTTCACTGAGGTAAAATGACCAAAGTATTTGCCTTTAAATGTACTTAAGTATCCAGGTACTACGGCTATTTATCTTTGCTTTACTTTTATACTTCTATTTTTCTTTTTTTATTAGTTATTTTAATTTTCGTTTTACTTCAAAAATGTGCAACTGGAAACTTTTATCACCAAAACAAATTCCTTGTAAGTGCAAACATACTTGAACATACACAATAATGCTCTTTCTGATTCTGCCTCTGATTCTGCTCAATCACCTCAGTTTATATGAAAAGACTCTAATGTTACTCTCATTATGCACAATATTCTATAATAGAATTATATTAATGAGTTAAACACAGATATCTATCTATATTGATATATTTTATTATTATTATTATTATTATTATTATTATTATTAATTATCATGGGCCCAACAATGGATGAAGTTCTGTTTAGCTCATTTCAGTGGTTTTCAGGTATTTTGTCCTGTAATGAAACAGCAATGTAATAGAGTGAAAGTAACTCAGATTCAACTTTTATTTATTTATTAAAGTTTATTGCCATTTGCAAAGGTACATTGCACTTCATGTAAATGACATGTAAATCATTAAAACATCTACATTTACGCTCAATTGTTTCACAATTAAAACCTAAAAATCACAAAGTCTACTGGTGCAACTCCGATTAACTAAATGTGACACATCTGTTATAACTGTGCATTCGGGACCATTTGTGAATTTGTCAGGGAGGTGGTAGCTTGGGCTTCTGGGCCCTTAAGGCAGGCCCTTAACCCTTAACTGCTCAGTCATATACATTTACATAAGTCTAAGTCATTTTGGAAAAGGGCGTCTGCCAAATGCTGTACATGTAAACGACTAATTCAAACGTGTGTGTTAAAACTTTGTGTAAAATGGAGTATACTCAACATAAATATATGATGTATGTGTGTAAGGTCTGCAAGTGTTATTCTGCATATGATTTTGCACTATTGACAAGTGACCAGTCATCGCTGGTTATTTTGATGAATAATGGAATGGTTTGGTTCGTCTGCTTCTCTGTAGGTCCTGCTGGGTTTTGGAAACAGCAGAGGCCGAGTGCCACAGCATATGTGTTCTACTGTGCTTTCACTGTGCCAAAGCCAGGGTGTGAACTGAGATGTAAATTTTCCAGGCATGTTATGTTACTGCTCTGTTTGCTATGAATATTTATAAAGAGCTGTCTATGATCATGCCAATGTGCATGTGACTCCATGTGTTGGCTGTTTTGGCAATTTTGGCTCTACATAGAATTACATCAGTATTGGGAATTGTTTTTAAAAGTTGAGCAAATCATGGGAAAGTGAAGGCAATTATTCATTCTCAGAGGTCATTTTGAGAATAAATTCATAGCACTTGGAGAAAAATCATAGAATTGCAAAAACGTTTTGCTGTTTTGTAAAAAATGAATGTAGAGGATTTGTGTCCGTCCTACTTTCATATTATCAGTAAGAATTTTTTTTGTCTTTTGGCGCATCAGCACAGAGTTACAATTAGGAAACTACACTGCAGCGATTCTGTAAAAAACATAATTTATTCAGAAGACAATATCAGACACAGTGAGGAAGTTGCCTTCTTGACTGCTTGGATAACGATGGTTACGTCTGCATGCAAATACGTCTGAGATACTCAGATGAGGAGTATCCCTCTTGAGTCTGGTTCCTCTCAAGGTTTCTTTCTTGTGCCACCTCAGGGAGTTTTTCTTCGGGAAACAGTCACCACAGGCTCACTCATTCGGGACAAACTTACAGTGTTCACTGTTAAAAGGTCTATAAAAATAAAAATGAATAAAATAATTTATACAAACTCAGAAGCTCCCAAGACTGTGATCCCCTCACATCCACTGCAAATGAGAGATTCTCATTTATCTGCTCCCATTGTGTGTGTGTGTGTGTGTGTGTGTGTGTGTGTGTGTGTGTGTCCCACACACACTGATAGTCAAAGAATTCTTATTTCGTATTCGTATGTTTATCCCAAACCTGTCAGTAATCTCCCTAATCACTGTCTTTTTTCAGTTCTAAAGACCTTCACTCATACCTGTACACCTCTGGTCGCATGCTTTGCATATATTCTTCATGCATTCTCTCACATGATCTTTTCCTTTGCTAGAATCAGTATTAGTTGCTTCAGATAACCGAGGAATGACATATAACATACAATAATAAGGATAAGAATAGCAGAGTAATAATTCTATTAATTGTGTGTGTGTGTGTGTGTGTGTGTGTGTGTGTGTGTGTGTGTGTGTGTAGTGAGTGATGTGGCTAATGAGGTCCCGTCTAGCTGTGATTGGTTGACTCTGCCTAGATCTGTTAGATCGATGCAAGCTGATTGAAGGATCTCCCGCATTCCATCTGTCATGTTCCCCTGGTGGTTCTTTCCTATTGCTGATACATGATCGATCAAATCAGCCTCAACTAACAGCCTCACGATGCTCATCGATCCCTCGGCACACTTGATCCTCTACCTACATTGTGTTTATCCTTTTAGAACCCACTTGCGTTTACTAAATACATTTAGAGTCATAAAAAATGAAGAATTGACTCTTGAATCAGATTGCACAGTAAGTAACAGAAGTTTCGAACCATGCGTTAATATTTAAATATTATCGTTTCTATAGGAACCGCTCATTTACATAATAATAATAAATGATTTGATGTTATTTTTCCAACAAAAGCATGATTGTTTATATGATTAAATGTTTGCTGAATGTTTCCAGAAGGAGTCTGTGGTGTCAGCAATTCATTTTTACAACAGAGGCCTGTTGTTCTAGAAAAAAGAGAGACTGTAGATCGAACAGCTGGTTTTGCTTTTTCAGAAGTGATAACTTGGATTAATGTGGCACAAACATGCCATTACATTAAATGTAGGTATAAAAGAAGTCTTATAAATGTAAGTTGTAATCATTAGCAAAACACTGTGTTATGAATTCCTATTCACTACAGCGGATTGTTCGTCTACATACCACACTGTCCTCTACATCTTCCTCTTTCAAACAAACCACCTGTGCTCTTCCTTTACCACACACACAAACATCTACCTTAGCCTGCTCTTTTCCTTCTGCCTGGTGACTTCATCCCCACATGTCTCTCCAGTCTTTTTGTCGATGCCACTGTCTCGAAACCATACATCATCTCAGGTCTCACCACAGTCCTATAAACTTCCCCTTTCACTCTTGCAGATACTCTTCTATCTCTAAATCACTCCTGCTATCACTCTTCTCCACTCACTCCACCCTGCCTGCACTCTTTTCTTCACTTTTCTAACACACTCTTAATTTCTTGTTTATTTGAACTCAATAAATGAAATATTTATTAAAAATGTTTAATATATAATATAATTAATAAATAATCAAATGAGGGGTTTTAACACAAGCAGTCTCAGAACCCTCCAGTCCACACACCGTCAATAAAAATGAATATGTAAATATAAAAAAAAGTATAATTAGTAATTCCCCACTAGTAACTTAATCAAATTTGAACTAGAAACTGAAATAGTTCCACATTAGGCTCTGATACTGTTTGTAATGGTATCGAGTGATCTGCTTAATCTAATGCATGAACTGTAACTCTGACTCTAAACAGATTAGCAAATCACATTGCGGATTTATAAATATAACAGCATTTATTATATTATTTTGGTCACGGTGTGTACTCAGAATATTGATTAGCTCCATAATTAACTGGCTGCATGTTTTTCTGAGGTTTTTACCGATATTATTGCAAGCCATACCCTGGAGGAGATTAGTGTTAGTAGAAGCCTGTGGGGTTTCTCGTCTGTTATTTCGCTTCGAAAACGAAAGTTCCTCCCCTGCAGTCTATTAATAAAGCAATGGAAATTTCTGCATTAAGATGTTTTCCATACCTCCTGTGTATTTCTTTTCCCTGTCATTTGAACACTTTTTGTAATAAAGTCTGAGTGCAGCATGAGGTGTGATGAGCCACTGGCTTGTGCATTAGGAGACTGCAGAGTAAAATACTTACTCATATATACCTTATTAGATCATTTGCTGAAATGGTTATGATGATATCAGTTTATGGCTGTTTGTTAAGGTCAATGTTTGTTGCGTTTCGAAAAACTATTATACTATTATACTATTTTGAAGTGTATAAAAATATACATTTTAAATTTGATACCTGCAACAGATCTTAGGTCACTAAAGTTAGCACAGGACCATGTTTACTACTGTGTAGCCTTGACTTTTCTGTCCAGATACAACTGTCCAGATGCTGAAGTTTTGGGAGAGGAATGTTGTTCCATATGTGTCTGATTCACGATTTTAGCTGCTTAACAGTTCTGGGTGTCCTTTGTTGTGTTTCTCATTTAATGATCCCCCAATGTTATCAAATGGTGAAAGGTTTACACAGTGTACCAACGTTTTTGTAAATGGGTTTGTAATAGACATCAACAAAATCTTAACAAACACACAGAAACTCAAATTTAAACAGATGTGCCAACTGTGTGTAAAAACAGTGATCAATGACACAACATTTAGTCATGTGACATGCAAAAGCTGTAGTCCAGTGATATAAACTTGGTAGCTGTATACTTAAAGCTTGTTTGATCTATAAGTGATTGTATTATCTTTTTTTTTTCTTGTCACACATGTACAAGTCTAGATTTATTATGAATTAGAATTACATTAGAACTACATTAGAGATAAATTCATGTTTATTTATTATTCATTTTATTTCTATAGCACTTCTCACAATGGACATTGTCTCAAAGCAGCATTGTCTCAAATGTCTGAAATTGTTTTGCTTTTGGAGTGTTTTCATTCACACTTCTGGATACAGGAACAACATGAGGGTAGCAGAAAATCAACAAGGCAGAGTAGGGAGAGCACCCAAGAAAGAAAAAAGGAAACAGATTGTAACAGATTATTATTCTTGCGCTGTGCAGAATCAGAAAAACTGTAAAAAATAAATAATTAAATAAAGAAATAAAATAGCCCTTCCTAGGAAACGATTTGTGCTATTTTCTGTGATTGTGCTAAGATGTGACGCAGGCCATATCGGGTCATACCACCCTGCTGATTTAAATACACACCTGCCAACCCCAGTGAAGAATAATCAACACTATGTGTCATACTGTATTATATCACATGCTGAATGAGTCAGTGATTTTACAAATTGGTTGTCTAATGTACCTTTTTTAGAAACTGTGAAATGCTTCCATATGGCTGATCTTTTCACTCCTCACTCAATCTGCTGTGCAAACTGTTTAAATGAATCTAAGGGCTGCTTCCTATTAACGAACCTGAATTCTTAATTTAATCTAATGGAATATTCAGTCCAACTTTTCAAGAACACACACACAATATGTGAATGTCTACAGCTACATGGTCAAAAGTACAGCTGGGGTATCAGACATTTTAAAAACTTTTTTAAAAAGTTCAAATTTTAAGATTTTTCATTTTTTCGACTGGCTTATGTGTCATTTATATTGAGGGACAAAAGTATTTAGTCATTACACCTCTTTTAGTGCTCCACCACATCATGTGTGAAAGATCTCAGGTCTGAAACCTTAGCTCAATGTTTTGTGGGATATTTACCAGTGGAACCCCAACCCCCGGGCTGCGGACCGGCACCGGTCCATGGGTCAATTGGTACCGGGCTGCACACAAAGAATAAATAACTTACATTATTTCCGTTTTATTTATTATCTGATTCTGAATGATGTTTTATTTTGGAAAATGACCGGATTCTCTCCGCCACATCTGTCTATGACTCACTCTAGATGCATGTCAAGATGCCTCGGTGTCTTACCTTCATCCTCTACCTTCTTAAAGGGGCTGCTCCGGCCGCTAACACATAATACATTAAATTCAAACCCCCAAGTTGGCAAAATGAACAAAAAACAACACAGTGGATTTACGATTATTATTATATATTTAAAAAATAGTAGTTCTTATACCCGTCGTATCATTTTATTTTATTGTATTTATCCGCCACACCTTAAAGGCCGGGCCGTGAAAATATCCGACATTAAAACAGTCCGTGGCGTGAAAAAGGTTGGGGACCACTTATATATATATATATATATATACTACTTTAGCTAAGCTCAATCAAATACTTCATAAAGCTTTTTGAGAGTCTTGGTACTGCTTTAAATTTTGTCATATCAATTTATAAAAGAATAATATTTTTTATCAGGGTCATTTTTATCTAACTCATCCAGTTGCTTGTTTGAGGTTTTTGAGTTAACAGTAAATAGGTTTTTCCTGGGGAAAAAAAAAAATTCAAATTCAAACAAAATGGCTGGGCTTATCACTGTATTCCAGTAAAATCTTACATTCAGACTATGGAAAAACAAGTTTTTATTATACAGAACATATTTACATATGTACAGATTATATCTTCTGATATTATAAGAGATCCACGAACAATAGACCTGTTTTTTAACTATCTGATTACTCAAAGTAAACTAGCAGTAATAAGGAAATTATTTTTTGTTTATTTGTTTTGTTGATGTTAAATGTACAGTCTTTTACTGTGTAATATAATTCTATACCATCCTCCCATCCTCCTAGAATTCTTACACAGTCCAAATTCTGTGTAAAGCTTTTGTTACACCAGGAATGGAGGCAAATCATAGTATAAGGATGAAAAAGATCATTTTGACAAAGCCAGAACTACATATTATTTGACTTTTAATATGCATACCTTTGTATGTTTTTGCAAACGTTCGGATTTTAGCAACGGTTCAGTTTCACTCTTTAGAAATGAGTTTATTAAAGGGACAGCGAATGTAGGTCGTTTTGGTGACAAGGTGAGGGAGGTGAGATTTAGATAGTTTGGACATGTGCAGAAGAGGGACATGAGTTATATTAGTAGAAGAATGCTGAGGATAAAGCCACCAGGAAGGCGGAAAAGAGGAAGACCAAGGTTTATTGATGTGGTGAGGGAAGACATGCAGGTAGTTGGTGTGAAAGAGGCAGATGTAGAGGACAGTGGGGCATGGAGACGGATGATCCACTGGGGCGGCCCCTAATGGGAGCAGCAGAAAGAAGAAGAAGAAAGTTCAGTTTCATCCACTTTTACCCGATATGCTTTTAACGTGTGAATTCTTTATCTAAATGTTTTCAGCTTTTCCTTTTTGAAAATGGTTCCATTTTATTTTCTAAGGATTTTTCTAAAACAAGTTGGGTTTTCACTTAATTTTCAAATAGAAGACAAAGTGTTATGTTTCCATGTTATCTGCTTGACCATTTGTTAAGTGCACCTGAGGTCACTGTTATCTCCTTCATCCTCTACCACACTCTTTATTACTTTGCACTGTTGTCCCCAGGTACCTGAACTCCTCCACCTTCTTCAACTCTTCTCCCTGCAACCGCACCACTCCACTGCCCTCCCTCTCATTCACACACATGTACTCTGTCTTACTCCTACTGACTCTCATTCCCCTTCTCTCCAGCACATACCTCCACCTCTCCAGACTCTACTCCACCTGCTCCCTACTCTCACCACAAATCACAATATTATCCGCAAACATGATAGTCCATGGAGACTAATGTCTGACCTCATCCATTAACCTGTCCATCACCACTGCAAACAGGGAAGGGCTCAGAGCTGATCCTTGATGCAGTCCAACCTCCACCTTAAACCAGCCTGTCATTCCTATTGCACACTTCACTGCTGTCACACTGTCCTCATATCAGCACCTGGTTTCTCTAAAGCCCTGTGGCACAAATGCACACTGACCTGGCTGTCTTTTTTTCACCTGATTTTCACATCCAGCAATGTTCCAGACCATTTAAAAAGAGCACGGTGTGCTGGTTTTAGTTACACAGCAGGCTTGCGGTCGTTATGACAGCAGGTCTCCAAGACAGGGCATCCCTTGTAGTTCCTTTTTTGTTCCTTTTTCACTGTCTATTTAACAGTGAATCCCCAGTCAGATGATAAGAGAGGGGGTAGGTAATGCCTGGAGAAGCTACGCTGTGGTAAATTAGCTCCCTGTGGCACAGAACTGTGATTAAATATGAGGAATTTATTGAGTAATGAGAAATTGCGCAATGATGGCATATGATAAGTAAAAAAATGTCTTGCTGAATATCCAGTGCCTGTGATTTTTCATTATTACATGACATTTGATGAATATCACAGAAATATGTGTCTGCAGTGTGATTGCAGCAGCCTCCTCTAGAATTAGTTTTGTTTTATGGCTATATCTAAGGGACTCAAATATCTCTAATCAGTCTCACAGGCATTACCCCAGCAACAGTCTACGCAAGCACTGGGTTCTATCTTTGCTCGAGTTGTTAATCTCTCCTGAGACTGAGCAGGTGAGTTTATAAAAGCTTGCAATTACCCCACAGTGTGCTGACACTAAATCTATTGACGAGCTCCTGCTCTTGCATGCTGAAAAAAACAGCTCTAACCACAGTGCTATGTGTGCTGGCCTGGGAAAATCATTCATTTGGTGAAATGGGGACATTTAATACGATTTTATTGCATGTGTTCTTCAATCCGTGGTAAAGGTCTAAGTCTAGTTACAAACAAAGTGAAAATTGCAAGTTGAGCTTCCATCCGAATTTCTTTGAGGGAAATATATATAAAGATCTAAACTGTAAATGAATAAAAAGGTAAAGATGTTGAGATTTCTATTGGGTTTGATGAGGATGGACAGGATTAGAATGAGTTTTGTAGCAATGAGTATGTGAGACGTTTTGGAGACAAGGTGAGAGGCTTGAATTGTATAGGTTTGGTCATGGTCAGATCAGGGACATAGGGTATATCGGTAGAAGAATGCTGAGGATGATACCACTAGGTAGGAGGAAAAGAGCAGCTGATGGCTATATCTAAGGGACTCAAATATCTCTAATCAGTCTCACAGGCATTACCCCAGCAACAGTCTACGCAAGCACTGGGTTCTATCTTTGCTCGAGTTGTTAATCTCTCCTGAGACTGAGCAGGTGAGTTTATAAAAGCTTGCAATTACCCCACAGTGTGCTGACACTAAATCTATTGACGAGCTCCTGCTCTTGCATGCTGAAAAAAACAGCTCTAACCACAGTGCTATGTGTGCTGGCCTGGGAAAATCATTCATTTGGTGAAATGGGGACATTTAATACGATTTTATTGCATGTGTTCTTCAATCCGTGGTAAAGGTCTAAGTCTAGTTACAAACAAAGTGAAAATTGCAAGTTGAGCTTCCATCCGAATTTCTTTGAGGGAAATATATATAAAGATCTAAACTGTAAATGAATAAAAAGGTAAAGATGTTGAGATTTCTATTGGGTTTGATGAGGATGGACAGGATTAGAATGAGTTTTGTAGCAATGAGTATGTGAGACGTTTTGGAGACAAGGTGAGAGGCTTGAATTGTGAAGGTTTGGTCATGGTCCGATTAGGGACATAGGGTATATCGGTAGAAGAATGCTGAGGATGATACCGCTAGGTAGGAGGAAAAGAGCAGCTGAAAAAAAGAAGAAGTAATGGAACCAAATGTGAACACATCATTTAAAAAAAAATAAAAAAAATTTAAATACAAATAGAAGGAATTTATTGCTTTATTTAAAAGGAAGCTGGCCATGTTCACACAGCATCTGTTTGAGAATAAATATGTTTAAAGGACCTGAGCAAGAAGACAATGTATATCTTTCAATAGAAAGACAATGTATAGTTGAACATGCATGAGAACATGCATGTACTATGTTCATTCATGTATTAAATCATTTATTGGAATTTATGCTCAGAGATGCAGTGGTTTATATTCAGCTACTAGTTTGCACATATTGGGGGAAATAGAAGCAACTTTGCAATAGCGCAGCCAGGTATAAACAAAAATAATAATTTCTTGAGCAGGGTTAGAAAAAAAAAAGAACAGTCCAGCATACATCTCTAAGAAGATTAAGATCATCTAGAGATAAGTAATGTTCACAAGATTTTGTACTGGAGTAATGTAGTTTAGGTTGGGAAACTGCCAGTGCATAAATTTACACACCATGCTGAATATATTTTCTATTTCCAGTGTTTTTTAGTGCTTCTGTGTCCCAGTGTTTATGGGTGGATAGGTTTATATTTAAATAGAAATAAAAGCAAAAAGGCTATACATTAAATTTTTTTTTTAAATCCAAGAAAAGCTATTAATATTTGTGGCACTAAAATATTCAGTGAAAGATAGTACTGTATTTTCATTTGCACTGAAGTAAACATGTAATGAATCAAAAACGTAGACTTAAATATGATCAATTTCATAATATTTTTTGGATCTACAATCATCGCATAGCTGTCTGTGTTCATTTACATTCCCAATAGTGCCTTTCTTATATTCCTGATGGTGTCCTTGCTGTTTCCTGTCTTTGCTTTGTTAGGATCAGTTTTTGTGTTTGCCTGTGCCAGTATGTGTTTTATCGGAACGCAGTATACTGTAAATTAACTTTTGCGGCTCACCGCTACTCAGGGTTTGTGCCGTAATTGTGTGTTTATCAGAGCAAGTGTGTTGTTTTAAAGATTCATGCTTCTTACTCATTGAATGCCAGAATAAATATAATCCACATCATTCTTTCTAGACTCCTCTCCATCTGTCAAACATGAGTCATATCGTCACTCTTGACATGACTTGACTGATCACTCTTCCCTTCCTGGTGCTGATGTAAATAATTACAGCTTGAGTGCAGTTAGTTGTTTTGGCCAAATGTCCCTTTTACACAGTTTTACACTTTTCATCACAGATCACTGCCCGATTGTTGAAATCATGAATTTATTTTTATCTTAAAATTGGTCATGTGGATTTATTGTTTGTCTTTTTCCAACAACAACCACCCTACTGAACTGTACACTGAACTGTAAGTTACTACACTGATGTCTTACTGATGCTTTTCATGCCTTTACTGCCTGTAGTCATGACGCAGTTCTGCCCCACCCTGTACATCCTGTATTATCTTTGTATAATTACAGCTGTATATAATTGTAAATGCACAACATATATTAGATTATTTTAGACATCTCTATACTAGTGGTAGGAAGGCCTTCTCTGCCTCCCTACACACTCCCTCAGAATCACTGACTTACAGTTTAATAGAATTTTTCTTCCATTAATATGTATTAGACCATTCCCAATAGTCTGTTCTTTTCATTTCATAGCTTTTTTTTTCTCAGCTGCACTGCTTCTCATGTATGTTTATTTTAGGGTTTCTTTCCAAAGGATATTCAAAGGAATCTGAAATTAGGCCTTTAGAGTCAACAGTGCAGAGCCTGTAGCATAAAGTAAATGTTGCTTAAAAGCTGTTGCTTTAACCAATCAGATTTCAAGCTGGCCACACTGGGGTTAAGGGGCATTCAATAATGTCAGCATTTTCACATCCTTTGATTGGATGGTCAGAAAGCACACTGGCCAGAGCTCACAAACCTCATGTGTAGCAAACCGAACAACCTTAAATATATTTATGTGGATTTAATAGCTGTTTTTTATTTTATTTTACAATGACAGACATTTTAAGAAAAGCTACACATCATGAGAAAAGTTTTTTCAATAATTAATTATACTTTTTATTCCTGTAAAGATTGCACAAAAATACACAAATTCAAATCCCCAGAAAGCCTTAATGCATAGAAAAAAAATAAACAAAATGCACTGAAAAGCCTGGTGCATTTAATGAGGATAATTTCGATGCTTCTGTTAGATGCAGGTGGTGGAGCTGTGGCTACAGTGAAAGGAGACTTTGTAAAATTGTATTCATTTGGGTTTCTTACTTGTATGTATTCATTACTTTTTTTACTAGTATTGACATTCATTATCACTGCACGATAAACTTTTTGTGAAGCAACAATTAGCGATCTGAATACTACTTTTCTCTTTAGTATTAATGGTTTCTATAGCCGTGGCATTATAATGATAGTATTTAGAGGTGTATTAATTTAGGTAGGACTGTGAAATGCAAATGCAAAGTATCTATCTATCTCTATCTATCTATCTATCTATCTATCTATCTATCTATCTATCTATCTATCTATCTATCTATCTATCTATCTATCCACACTCTATCTTTGTCAATGATTGCATAATCTATTTCTCTTCCTCTCACTTTGTGTCTCTTTATTTCACCCTATCTATCTATCTATCTATCTATCTATCTATCTATCTATCTATCTATCTATTCACACTCTATCTTTGTCAATGATTGCATAATCTATTTCTCTTCCACTCACTTTGTGTCTCTTTCCTTCAAGCTATCTATCTATCTATCTATCTATCTATCTATCTATCTATCTATCTATCTATCTATCTATCTATCTATCTTTCATTCTAACTATCTAATCAACAGATTGATCAAAGTGTGACCACACGAAATTTTATCTAGCAAATAAGTTATTAAAGATGTTTTTACAGTTACATTTCTTAATCTTCCTCCTTGTATACAGAGCTAAACCAGAAAAAGATTAAGCAGTAATTCTTTACCATTCAACCCATCTCAGCTTTATAAAAGGAAAGTAAACAAACAAACAAACAAACAAATGAATAAATTATAGGCGCTAAAATGAAAAATGCCCAGTTCAGGAGTCCAGTAATATTTGACACCTGAGAAAGGACAGAACCAGTACAGAAAAACAATTTATTTTGAGCTGGCTGTTTCATGCAGGTGCATGCTCTAAATTTCAGCTACTATATTTAGAGAACTTGGAGCGTCTTATGAACCATGTGCAGAGGAAATGAGAGAGTGGAATTTTTATAAGGTTTGATGGAATGAATGGGTTTGTATGAATTAGTAATAGCTTTTGATTCTGTATTCAGCAGCACTCAATTCAGTCATAAATCATTTTTCAGGCGTGATCAATCACAGGACAAAAAAAGCTGAAGGGGAAAATACAGGGGACAAAAATTCAGATCTGTTTATTAGCTAAAGCATAATATTAATACACTGATATATTTAAAAAAATGGAAATATTTTGTTGCAACTTAATCACTTTAATTTGACAGAACAGCAGTTTCTGGAAGACTTGTGCTGTGTTTTTAGGTCTATACACAATATATAGTAGATAAAAATGATTCTGTGGTTAACTGCATTTGTATGTGACATAAAATGACACATCAGCACATACCAGGGACTTTTTCGAACCAGTCCCACATGAAATCAAGGAGTATATCTTTTGTTAAAATGCTTTTGAATCATTTTAATTACACTATTTTGCAGACTAATGCATTGTAATTTAGAACATTGTAAAAGGACAGTGGAAAGGTACAACAAAAAATGAACTTGGCTTTCTAGTGGTTTTATTATTTTTGGTAGGTCTAATGCTGAACATTTCGATATGTTTAAATGTCATAAACTGCTGTCTACAGGCTAAGTAATGAGGCCAGTAAGTGGTTGTACTGTGTAATTATTATACATACTATATATGTAAAGGGTCTGTAATGGATTGACAGTCCCACAATTAGACAAGTAACATTGTGGCTCAGGTATTTTTGGTTTTCTTTGAAAACACATTTTAATTGTGGGGGAAGTGGTAGCTCAGTGCTTAAGATGGGCTTCTAATCCCCACTACTAAGTTGCCACTGCTGAGCCCTTGAGCCATCAATTGCTTAGTTGCATGAATGCGATAATTGTGAGTCGCTCTGGATGTGCTATATATTTAAAATTGTGTAATTTCTAAAATCGTGGTGTTTCTAAAAACACATATAGCAATGCATTACCCAAATAGATACATCATATACAAAATATACACATACATTATACATTAGATTTATCACATATATATGATTTGTGAACAGTTGACATTAGATTCATAAAAGTCCCCATTTGCTGTTATTATTACCTTCAAACTTCTTGGAAGATGTTCCACTAGTTGTTAGGAGGGCTTGTGAGATTTTGCTCATTGAGACATAAAGCTGTTAGTAAAGTGAGGGTCTGGTGTAGGTGAGGTGAGGAGATACATTTGTCTATATAGTTTAGATTCCTAACACATAATCTTAATTAAATCTTAAATTGATCAAATTTCATGCATGAGTTGTAACAATAAACAAACATGAAAAACATATTAAGGGGGTGAATACTTGCAACACAACAGGCATCAAGCACTAAAGAGAGCTATTATTCAAAAACATCACCAATTCTGTTGATTGTTCCTTCAAAGCTCAATTTGTTATTTTTTTTTTTAACCAATTTTATATCATTGTTTCACCCCATTTTGTTCCTTTATCTTTTCCAACTCTGTCCTTCCCTAAATGTATTCATCATAAAAACTGTTTAATTGAAATGCACAATTATAGATTAAGATATCATTTCTAATATTTTATTGTATGTCTATGATTAAACCCAAGCGGTCATAAAGTTAATAAAGCAGTCCATAATGCAATCTATCGTCATAGTGAGTGACAATCAGCTCCTCAACCTTTTACCTCACCTGCTGAGGCAGTACATCACTCAAGATTTAATTCAGTAAATCGATATCTAATCCCAGTCCGAGTCTGAGGAGACTCTCTTCCATGAAGACGCACAGCCGAGGGGCTAGCTGTGATCAGCTTGAGGAATCTGCACTTTATACAGTTTCTACAGTTACAGTACTGCGTAAGATACGGTGCCTTACATAAGTCATCACCTTTCTTTATTTTTTATATTTTTAGTGCTATAACTTAGTATTGAAATAGACCAAATTGGTATTATGTATTATTAAAATACAAAAAAAAGTCATAATATTGATGTAGGGGACAGTAAAATTGGACTGATTTAAGATATGTCATAAAAAGTGTTATATATGTGTATACATATGTATATAATATAAATTATTTGAAATTAAGAATAAAAGAATAAGAAATAAGAAGAAATTATAAACAGAAATAATTGTTGCACATAAATAAATGTAAACAAAATTTAAAAAATGTACAGGAAGCACATTCTAACCATATTGTAATATTATAATATAATAAAAACCTTATTATTATGGTTATTATGATTATTATTAGTAGTAGTAATGGTAGTAATAATATATCAGTAATTATATTATTAATATATTAGTAATAATTATAGTACTAGTAGTAGTGGTCATATTATTGTTGTTGTTGTTGTTTATTTTAAAAAAAAATAAATACATGTATACACATACATTCATAGATTTATACATTCATACATTTAAAATTATTTATTGCCATTGAATTAGTATCACATGATTAAAGTTCAATTTAATTAAAGTTTTTTTCTGTATAATTTTTCACAATAAACATCGTCTCTCAAAGCAGCTGTACAGAAAGTAAGAATTATAGATATAACATTAAAACAAGTGACCTTTGTGTATTTATCTCCAGTGAGCAAACCTGTGGTGACGTGATCCTGAATCAGTATTATAGCTTCACAAAAAAAGCATCGTTTTTTTTTTTTTTCAGAATCTATTCACCAGCATCTAAAACACAGTAAATGAGCAGCGTGCACTTTCTCACCCACTGGCTAGACATAAAAAGTTTCCAGATGCTGTCAGCTAGCACTATGATACACATTTTGTAAGGCCATCAGACACATGGAATAGATTAAAAGGGGTCAAATTGGTTTTTCTCCTGCTTTTATGGCTCTTTGGTTTGCCACACTGATCGCAATTTGTCCGGCTTTATTGTTTTATCTATGTTCCACGCCAGCACTGCTTGTGAATTGGACTCGAGGCAGTAACTGTTACTGCTCATTTAGGAGCCTGTTCACCTCATAAAGAAAACAGAGTTTTAAATCTGCCATCATCAAGGCGTCATTTTCTCAGTGGTACAGCGGCAAAAAAAATTTTGCCCATTATTTTCTAATAAGTTTGAAATACTGAATATCATGTCAGGTCAAGTCAATCAGGCTTTTATCGTCATCCCAACCACATACAGTACACGATGAGCTGAATAGCAAAACATCTATGATATAAATCATTACAGCAAGATAGTGAATATTCTAACACTTTCTATGGAAACCTTCTTCTTCCTTTACTCAAATATGCATTCACCAAGTTCACTGCTTAATTTAATGTCTATTTTTGCATTTACATTCCAATCTGCTTGCTGTTGAAAAATAATTCTAATGTTTCGCAATCCAACATGTTCATAATCATACAATTTTCCTGAAGATTGTAGGAAGAAGAAAAGTTTCTTCTTTTTTTACTGACTAAGGTCACTTTAAAAGTACCTTCTAGTAGATAGATACAACATTTATATAGATATATAATAAACTTTACTGTCAAATTATGAAGTTGTCAGGGATCCTCCAGCCACAGCCACACCAACCCCTCCAATCACTCCAAGCAGCTCACCAACTTACTAATCATCCACACCTGGTCCATATCAGTCACCACACTATAAAGACCCTGTTTATCCACATGCCCACCGTCCGTTCTACAGCTTAGGCTTATGAACATACAGGACTGCCCAAACTACTCAGTTTTTGTTGTTTGCCAGCTTACTAGCTTCAGTGTGTGTCTTCTGTGTTTTCTGCCTTGCCCCTTTTTGCTTTTTCATTAAAGAAAAGCCCTTTTTGAATTCACTAGGTCTCAGAACGTTCTTAGCGCATGACAGAAGTGCAGTTAAATATGTAAATATATACAACAAATATATATACTGTATATATATATATATAAAGGTGAAGGGCAGTAAAAGAGTTTAGAAGCTGCTGAGCAAGTACAGTAAAAATGATTATATATATTATGAACCGTGTTGGGCAATAACGTGTTAATGTAACGCAGTCACTTTACTTTTTAAATGAATGAATTTGGGCTGAAGTGTAGCCTAAAGTCTAACCTGTTTGCAGCAGAGATGCATTGTAGGATTGGTGGATGAACCACTGTAAACACGAAGACGCACTGTGGGTGTGTTTCCGTTTATTCGGGTCTGTGCATTATTTCACTTTAGTTGAGCATAAAGACAAAAACTTTTAAGTCAAATGTAAGCTGTGTCTTTCTTGTTCGAAGCTCGTATCTACTGCGATAAACAGCAACTCCAATCTGTCGAAGCTCCTCCAGAAACTCCATGCCTCGCCAAAGCTAGAAGCTAGAAGCTAACCCGGTGTTCTATTCTACATTGTTGATAGTTTTCAAACTTCAGCTTTGAAATTAACATGTTTAAGAGTTCAACACAACAGCTTTTATGATGCAGAAGCCACTTTAGTTTTTAATTGTGAATATATTATTCAGCTTGTTTTGTTATTTATTTCAGAAATGCTTGTGATATAATCAGTTTGTGTTGGTCTGACTTAAATAAAATAGTGTTTCAAAATTACTTTGTGTTTAAGTCAGTTTTGTGTTTGTATAGATCATAACGCATAAAAGGGCACCTTAAATGGGAACCTTAAAGAAGGTTCTTTAAAAAAGTAACTAAAAAGTTACTTTAACAGTAACGCATTACTTTCTGGTGTAAGTAATCAACAAAGTAATTGAGTTACTTTTTGAATGAAGTAACGAGGAACTGTAACTAGTTATTATTTTTTAGTACCGAGCACAACACTGATTATGAATATATACAGTATATGTATATAAACTAAACTCTATGTGTACAATTTAAAAGGTTGCATTTATGTGCGATTGTACAAAAGATAATACACAATGTATATACAGATGGTATACATAGATAAATGGTAAAGACTATAAATGCACATACAGGTATGCATTGAAATAAGAATGTGTTGTAAGTTTTTAAATTATTTACCATTATGTTTAGATATGAATGTCAGTGCTAGAATGAGAGGGAGAGCAGTGGAGTGGTGCGGTTGCAGGAAGTAGAGCTGGTGAAGGTGGATGTGATAAAAGGGTTGAAGATGCTGAGATATTTATTGGGAGTGATGAGAATGGACAGTATTAGAAATGACTTTATAAGCAGGACCACACAGGTAGAACTTTATAGAGAACCCTGAGGATGGAGCTGCCAGGCAGAAGGTAAAGAGGAAGGCCAAGGAGGAGGTTGGTGGAGGTGCTGAGGAAAGACATGCAGGTGGTTGGTTTGAAAGAGGCAGACGTAGAGGACAGAGTGATTTGGAGATGGATAATGATTTGTTTGCAAGCCCTAATGGGAGCAACCAAAAGAAGAAGAAGATACAGTTATATTTAGATAAGAGTATAAGAGTATACAAAGTGTATAGACAAGTCAAGTGAAGTTTATTTCTATAGTGCTTTTTACAATGAAGATTGTCTGAAAGCAGCTTTACAGAATTTAAGCATTAAAGTGAATGTTGTGGGTTTATCCCTGATGATGAATCCTGGGGCGACTGGCGCACGGGAAAAACTCCATTAGAGGTTATGGGAAAGAAACCTTGAGAAGAACCAGACTTAAAAGAGGAACCTCATGTTGCAAATGAGTGAGTGTGCTGTTTTTACCCGAACATTAAATCGTAAATTATTTTATTAAAATTGTAAGTAAGTGTAGAAAGTCGTCATGCCATTGACCACGTTTTGTATGTTTGCTGATTCTGTGCTAAACAGTTTTCTTCCAAGATTTACAGCAATATCATCATTCACTCAGTGTACTGTGGCTCAGACTGCACATATATAAATCACAGCATGAATGAACCTGAGTAGCATTTTACTATTTCTAAAAAAAATACCTCTGATTTCCTCCTGATTGCTTCAGGTAAAGTTGACAGCCTCATAGTGGTGTTCTCTTGATTTCCATCACTGGTGATTAGTTTCAATAGAATATCCATTGGATGCTTCCTGTGATATTAAAGCATCTACTGCTGTGATTGCTTTCGTCTTTTTTTCCTCTGAGTCTGTTTAATAACAGTGACCTGTTTTTGTCATGGTCTTTATCTCGCTGTGGTTCTGCGACTCCAGCAGCCTGCAGAGGCCGCAGGAGATTAAGAAGTGTTGTGCTTCACTGAAAACTGGATGTTACTGAGTGCTCAGCAAATAGAAACGTGAGAAAAGCTTTTTTTCAGTTAAATTATGTGTAGGACAGATCATGTACAGTAAGATGGGACGGTAAGATTCACAGATTTGCACTGGCGCACTGAGATAAAAGTTAATTATATGATGCATCGATTTAAAAAAGTGTTGGCATTTGTTTCAACATATTTGCATCAAAAAACTAACATTAATATATAGTTATTATTATATGCACTATACCTTTAATTATTTCAAAACTGACCAATAATTTGTGACCAATATTTTACATGTAGATCGATTTCTCGTCGCTAAACTGTTTCTCGAGCACGTTCTCTCCGCACCACTGCTGCTACGTGAATATGACGTATCGCTACACTGCAGAGAACGAAGCGTTTCCTGAAAGTCACATAGAATACAGATTAACATGGCAGAGGTAGAGCTGCATCTTCCCTGAGACAAAACATTAAAAACGTGTTTTCTTTTTTTTTTCACTACAAACACCTATTTGTTAAAGTGTTGCCTTAGAAGTCAGAAGGCAAGTAAATTGATGATTTGCTGTCTGTCTGAACTTCCTTTATATATCTTTAATGTATAAATCATTGGCTATGAATTAAGATGCGAATGGCTTTGACCTCAGTTATGGAGATGCACATGCCTAATCTATAGGGTCAAATAAGCACGGGTCATATCTGCCAAATACAAATGCCATTCAGAATACAGTGCATGTGTTTGGACTGGGGAAGTAAACCAGTGTACCTGGAAGAAACCCCCAAAAAACACAAGGAGACCTTGAAATCTTTACACAGGACCCCCGAACCCTGAAATGCTAGGAAAACATGGTCATGTGCTAGTTAAAAAATTTAGGCAAATGTGGATGTAGTAATAAAATGCATACAAATACACCATTTGTAGTAAAAATAAAAAAAAATATTGGATTATTAAAAACTGTTTACACATATCCATATTTTCACTAATGTACTGTTCAGCTCTGTAGGTTCATTCTGTTTTATTTAATAATAGTTCACAACATTCTTTACCTTCCTCCCACCATCCCCTATTCTTTTTTCCTGTCTTTACTTCTCACCTTTGTCCTCCCTCCTCGGCTCATTATCTCTGATTCTTCTTATTATACTTTCCTTCAAGTACTTTCCACCTGGAGCTTATTTCCAGTCACACCAGTAAGTAGTAAGTAAGATCCAGGTTGTCACGAGTCCCATCCGAAAATGAGCGACAGAGCAATTTATAATCTCTAACAATCCTCTTCAGGAACATTCCAAACGTTCATGCTGACATGGACAAGCTCCTGTGTTTTTACTCATTATTTCACTCGTCTCCTGTCTCTCAGTTTTCAACTAAGGATGTTGACGTGTCTTTCTGGATGTCCAGATTATTTCTCATTGATGAACTTTTATGAATTGTTGCATTTCTGTTGATATTTTCTTCTTACACTTTGGCATTTCAGTATCTTGTGAAATTGCTACTACAGGAGTGGGAGTAGCTTAGTGGTTAAGAAATTGGACTTTGGATCACACGTTTAATCACAGGAGGTCACAAGTTCAAATCCCAGCACCACCAAGCTGCCACTGCTTAGCCCTTGAGTAAGGGCTTTAACCCTAAACTGCTCAGTTGTAAGTTGCTCTGGATAAAGGCCAAATGTCTGCCAAAAGCTGTAAATGTAGAGAGCATATCTTACTCCTGCAGCGTTCCACAAAGATACATTAAAATGTTTTTTTATTCTCCAAATACCGTCATTGTAATTGTATTAAAATAAATCACCTAATACAGCAGCTACACACAATAAATCTGAAATACGCAACCAGGTAACAGATCAAATATTCTGATACATTTCCCCGTGATCTTCCAGATGAAGGTTAGTTTTAAAGTAACCAACAGTTTAATGTTGAACAGTTTGTGAATGAATGATAATTGTACACTTATTTAGTTACTTGGTGTTTGGTAACAAAGAGCGACTTTACACCAGCAACACTGACTCAATGACTCAATCAATGATGGCACCTGTTTTCATAGCAGCTCATTTCTCACTAATTAATCATTTGATTGTTAATCATTAATATTTTCATAATTTCATACCTTCACCACTTTCTTCCATATGGATCAATTTATTGTTCTGATCTCAATTCTTGTTTACACACTTACCCGTGTCCGAGTCCCAGAGATGGCGCCACACCTTCAGAAGTGGGGGAGTGAAATTTCACCATTGTGTGTACTACTAATGACCTCAGGAACATTCAGCATCTACCGCCATCTATCTATCTATCTATCTATATCTATCTATCTATCTATATCTATCTATCTATCTATCTATCTATCTATCTATCTATCTATCTATCTCTTTTTTTTTTTACTCCATTTCTGGTCCTTAGTCACTCTTTCTGTATCTTTTGAAGGCTCTATCTATCTATCTATCTATCTATCTATCTATCTATCTATCTATCTATCTATCTATCTATCTATCTATTTA
>MU551596.1:956155-971155 GCA_024362625.1 Silurus asotus | reverse complement strand
ACTAATTCGAGTGTGACAACCCAAACATACTGAGTTCATTTTGAGTTTATGTAGAAGAGTTTCTGACTCCAGACTGTATGATTGCATATGACTGCATGTAGGAGTGTGTATATGTTTATGTGTGTGTGTGTGTGTGTGTGTGTGTGTGTGTGTGTGTGTGTTAGAGACACATGCTGTAATTACACAGCTGTACTATAAGATCTGCTTCTGTTCTCGGTCTAACAGTTGTGTGATTATGCATGCTCCACAGCTCCTACTACAGAAGCGTCTTTCACCAAACTGCTATTTATACTTGGGCACTGGAAGAAGCATTCAGCTGCATAATATCACTGCACGATATCATTTGCATGAAAGTGAGACGACAGAGGGTGGAATAAATCGCTATTCAGACGATGCATCATTTAGTCAGGCGCTTCCCAGGCTAAACAAAATCGATTTTTGTTTTCAAGCATGCACTTCATTTTCAGTGAGCTCAGAAATAGGTGTGATCCCTTTTTTCACTGGAGGAATGAATCATATTTGTACGAGATAAAAAAAAAAGTTGACGATTAAAAGTAGACGTGGCAAAGCCAAGTTTATCAATTCCTGGTGAAGAAAATACAAACGGGAATGATGCTGATTGGACTTCCCTCTGAAATGCACACGTATTTACTGTGAATAACACATTTGAGAAAAAGCTGAAGTTTTTCATAGAATTGTGTGTGTGTGTGTGTGTGTGTGTGTGTGTGTGTGTGTGTGTGTGGAGTGATCTAAGAGTACTTAGATCACTTCACATACACACACACACACACACACACACACAATTCTATGAGCTTTGCACTCGTCTTTCTGCCTTTTTGACCAAGTGGAAGAATGGAAGCTTTTGACTCTGAACATGTCTTCAATTTATAAATCACACACACACTCTCTCAAGTCTGTGTGTGTGTGTGTGTGTGTGTGTGTGTGTGTGTGTGTGTGTGTGTGTGTGTGTGTGTGTGTGACCCCTTTTCTGCTTAAAGCACTCACTAAAGATGAAATAATAAATCAGCAATGTTTATTTTAATTTTATTTAATTTATTTTTACATATTGTATACTTTATATACAGTGGAACCCGGTTATGTCGATGTCGTAGGGAGTCCCCAAAAAGCATGGAGGTAACCGATGATCAAGATAAACGAAAATCTAAATGGCGGCAGTATATTAACGTGCTTGAAATTTCTTTATGTACATGATGTGCGTTAATAAATAAGAACTTGCATGCACGTGTTTTTGAAGGGGTTTTTTACACAACAGCGTTGCCGCGATTTGTTTGATGAAGGCATGCTATAAAAATACATACAGTACATGTTTATCGGTCAGGAATTCACCTGCCACGCCCCCTTCAGCCCCCTTCAGCGTGTCAGGTATTTTCTCGGCCGCTTTCTCTGAAGCTCCGCTTCAATCGCGCACATATGGTGCTCGTTTATCATCATCACCAGCTCCTATTTAAACTTCCACACTCTCACTGTCCGTTATTGTTGGTATATGTTGCTTCATGGCGGTCGTTGTTATTGCGCATGCATATCCCGGTATGTGTCTTCCCACCGGCACTCTCTCAACGCCTGCTCTTTTCTTCCCAAAGCGCACCGCGGATTCCCTCCGATCCTGCTGGTGCTCATTCTACGCTTTTGCTGCTCATCCCACGTTCTCCCGTGTGCTGTTCAGCGCCGCGCTTCTACTTTCGCCTCCCGTTCTTCGCATAACATTTAACCACAATAGGCATATGTGCACTAACTAACAGCAGAGATTCACCAGTATACAATACAACACCTGTAGCAGCTGTAAGACTTTCGCGAGTTCTTCTGCGGCTGCACCGAGATAACCGACGTTAAATGGCAAATTTTTCCCCCCTTGTGCTCGAGATCTTAGGGTTCGGCGACATAAAAGAATCAACATAACCGATAAAAAATGCTAAGACAAAGCGAGAATTTGGTGGTACAAGTTCAAAAACGTCGACTTAATAAGGTTGTCGAGGTAACCGAGGGCGAGATAAATGGGTTCCACTGTATATATATTATTAATCATGTAATAGAATAAAAAAATGGTATGTGCAAAAGTTTGTGCATAATTTTTATAACCAGCTAAGTGGTTCTCTATCAATTTTTTTATTTAAATCTATAAATTATCTGTACATAAATCTTTGACCTGGCAAAGAATATTTTTTTGGTACTTTTCTACAGACTATGTGTACTTCTTTTCACTTTAAATCATTTGTTTAATGTTTAATTGATTTTTATTTGTATTGTGCTTTTTACAGTTGACACTTTTGTACAACTTTTTATGTCATTCCGAATCATTCAGATTTCAAATTGGACTGTTTACTTGAGATGTTATCTAATCCTATATGGTGTTTATATGTGCCTTTGTGACAAATTAGCCCATGTCCTGTCCTGTCAACATTGAGTTCAATTATTTCTTATAAGCGCTATTTTTGTGTTGCTTTTAATCAAGCAACAGTGTGAATTTGGAATAAGGAAAAGACAGGAAGTTGAGATTTTTGGTGGCTGTGCATCTCTAAGGAGCATCACCATCCTACCCCTCTCTTCTCCGAAAAGCACAAGCATGCAGACGAAGGTCTGTAGAAAGGACTGTTGGGAGCAGTTTGTATTGCTGAAATTTAGTGAACTGGAATGGAAACTAAACTTTTGCAACTTTTGTCGTTGGTCATTTAGACTGGTAAAGAGATAAATGTCCCAGAAGAAGAAATCCAATTCGCAGTTGCTTTATACAAACTCAGAAACTGTGTGGAATACAGTGTCAGGGCAAATCCAGTGTCCACAAGAGCACAGTAAAAATATATGTGTATATCTTCTTCAAATGAATGAGCCAATAAGAGATCTGATAGGGATGCCAGGATTGGACTTTTAAACCTATTACAATGCTCCATGTAAACACACCTACTGTCTCAAAGCAGCTTTACACAGATAAAATGGTTATGTTTTATTTATTTATTTATTTATTTATTTAAAGCAATGTGTAATTTTATTGCCTATAGGTTTGCTCCTTATAATCAGTTATCCCTGATGAGTAAGTAAGAAAAAAAAAGGGAACCCATCATTATCCGGGTGGCGCCGAATTTCCATTCATTGTATTTGAAATATCTAATTATAAAATTTGGCTGGCAAAGAGTAAAAAAAGTACATAATAGTAGCATGTTTTAGTCTTTTTTCTGCCAAATTTCACTGGGTATATTATTTAAATCTAGTAAATTTTTAAGACATTATATCATTTTATTACTTTTATCATTTGGTAACACCAGTGTACATCGATTTATTTCCATAATATTTCTATGCAGTGATATGATCATTATGGGAGGGATGTTCGTAGCTTAAGGTTAAGATGTTGTACTTCTGATCAGAAATTGTGATTATATCTTATTAAAAAATATATATATTTAAATAAATCAAAATCTAGTGCTTGAAATTTTGTGCACTATATTTACAAAAATATAGAGAAGGTCAGAAGGAGTTGCATTGTGTGTTAGTGGATTTAGAGAAGCCTACAACAGAGTGCAGAGAGAGGAGTTGTGGTATTGTATGAGGAAGTCAAGTTTGTCAGAGAAGTGACAGCGGAACCGTGTGACAGCAGTGAAGTGTGCAGTAGAAATGACAGACTGGTTTAAGGTGGGGGTTGGATTGCATCGAGGATCGGCTCTAAGCCCTTTCCTATTTGCAGTGGTGATATATTGTCTTTTTTAAACATACATGGCCTCAAACTGTTACCACAAAGATGGAGACAATAAATTTTTTTTGGAAGAAGTTAATTTTCCCTTCACTTGAACTAGGAAACCCTAACGATGTCCCTGTGCACAAAGCCCGCTGCATGAACATATTATTTACATGGGTTGGAGTGGAAGATTTTAGGTGACCTGCTATAAAGCTCTGACCTTAACCCAATTAAGCACCTTTGGGATGAAAAAACACTGTTTTTCAATGAGCAAAAACCACCACAGCTGCACCCCATAATCTAGTAGAACATCTTCCCAGAAGATCTTCCCAGATATTGAAAATAAAATCTGAATAATAAGTGTTTATCAGACCATTTAGTTTATTAAGCCATCAGAATATCTGTTTTTTCTGTATAATGATGTCTGCACTTGATAAGATTTTTTTACCCTCCCAATGTTTATTTGTTCTCATTAGTCAGCATAACTTTGTAATCACAAGCTGTGACTAGAACTGGTTCTTGCAACATAAAACAACTTGCATGTTTCAGTGGCCTTATTGATGCCTCTTGTCCTTCAGTCAATAGTAGTTTGTCACAATCTAGAATGCGGCCAAATAATTGCTTAAACTCACAGCAGAAAATTAAATTTAGCCTGTGGACATATATTTAAATTAAGTAGCTGCAGTGAACTACAGTCACACACACACACACACACACACACACACACACACACACACACACACACACACACACACACACAGCTGTTTTTAGCAGAATGTTCAAGTTAATCAGCCATTCTCAATGTACCCAATTGATGAATTTACATTATAAATGAGCTCCGTTGGTTTCAAAATGTGCTCTTTGTTCTTTATAAAATTTTGTACTGTACATAAACAAAACCTTCACATATCGTGTTAACTAAAGTGTAATCTTGTGTCTACAACAGAGATCAAACCCTTATATATCTTTAAAACAAGCTGGTGCTACCACCACCATGTCTCACTGTAGGGACTGTGTTCTAATGGTGATTGGTTGGAAATCTACCAAACATTAATGTTTATTGCTCATCAGATTAGAAAACATTCTCAATCAACAATTTTTTTTTTTTTTCTTATGTAAAAGTGCTTTATGGTATGTTTTTGTTCTGGTGGTACAGTGAACAGTTTCTTCTATATAAGCTGTGAATTGATCCAGCTCCTACAAAGTTACTCTTGATTGCTTCTCTGATTAATCCATGATTTTCCGTCACTGATCAAGTCAATTCAAGAGGCCTTTATTGTCATTTCTACTATACACAGTGGAATACAGTACAGAGTAAAAACGAGTCGACGTGCTTCACTAAACAACGTAGAGCTACAACACACAACATAAAGCTACGAAACCAAAAGAGCACCGTTTTTGGATCAGATGAGGCCGCTGCGAGCTACTGCTCTGCCGCCATCTTGGATTATTCGAAACCCTTGATAAACCCCATGTCAAGTTAAACATGCTCCTGCTGTACCAGTGTTAAACTGATTCCACTGACTTATTGTGCCATCTATATTTACATTTATGACATTTGGCAGGCACTCTTTCCCAAAACGCGTCTTTTAATTATCTCAATTACACACTTGAGCTGATGATGGTTAAGGACCTTGCTCAAGTGCCCAGTAGTGGCAGCTTGGTAGTGTTAGGATTTGAACTTCCTGGTTTTTGAACTTACAACCTTCAAATCATAAGTCTAACATTGTAACGTGCCACTTCCTGTACCATTTTTATTTTTTCGACATGCATGATTCATTCTAACGCCTTATCGATAGATGGGGTTCTTTTCAATTGGAGACCATTCACTGCTACTAAAGATAGTTTCACATGTACGGTCTAAAAATCCCTAAAGTTACTGAGCAGGGTTAAACTGATGAAACTATAATAAATGGACATTTAATGCACCCCAGATGAGGATGGCCTCCCTTCTGAGTCAGGTTCCTCTCAGGGTTTCTTCTTCATATCATCTCAGGGAGTTTTTCCTTGCCACTGTCACCACTGGCTTACTCATTAACAATACATTTATAAGGGATAAACTTATACAAACTGATTTATAAACGTAACAGTAATAACCCATTTACATATTTAAGCTGCTTTGGGATGAATTCTAGTGATCAAAGGCTATACAAATAAAGTTGAATAAATTATTAATAATATTATGCTTGTTAATAATATGATGATATTAACATGAATATCAAGAACTTATGCTTGTATACTGTATACAGCATGTTTCTATCGAGTTACTAATTTCACTATTTCCAATAATTTATTATATATTAACAACGCATTGTTCCTTTCACCTAAAGGATTGTTTAATGCTTTGTACTAAAATACTTTTCTAACTTTAGGTATGGATGAAAACAGACATGTTATTTACATAATCGGTTCACTGACTCTAATGTTGTTAGAGAATTAAAATACAGTTCAAGGGAGTGTGGGTGGAGGTCTTACAGCAGAGGCAGCTACAGTAAATGACTATAATTTGGACTTATTTTCAAATTTGTGCATGCTTATTCAAAGACTCTTACCTTCACATAGGAAATTTAAGTTCAAAATGTTTTGTTTTTTACGATGGTGTTTAAATGTCATGAAAGTTACCAATGACCACCACAGGTATCGTTATCCAACAGGGTACTGGTGCAAATTGGGCTACAGTTGGCCGAAGGAGGCGAAGGAGAAAAGGAAGACGTCTACAGAGACAGCAGGGAAGGGAGAAGTGGAGAAGAGTGGAGGTTACGATTGGTACTTTAAATGTTGGTGCTATGACTGGTAAAGGGAGAGAGATAGCTGATATGATGAAGAAGAGAAAGGTAGATATGTTGTGTGTTCAGGAGACCAGGTGGAGAAAGAGTAAGGCCAGGAACATTAGAGGTGGGTTTAAACTGTTCTATCATTGTGTGGTGTAGATGAAAAGAGAAATGGTGTAGGGGTGATCCTGAAGGAAGAGTACAGTGAGAGTGTAGTTGAGGTGAATTGTGATAAATGTGAAGCAAGAATTTGAAGGGGTGATGATAAATGTCATCAGTGCTTATCCTCCACAAGTGGGCTATGAGATGGAGAAGAAAGAAAAAGTTAGATGAGGGGGTGAAGAGTGAACCTTGGAATGTTGGTGAAGGGAATAGAGATGATGAGGAGGTGATGGGTAGGTATGGTGTCAGGGAGAGGAATGTGGAAGGGCAGATGGTGGTAGATTTTGCTAAAAGGATGGAAATAGCAGTATACTTATTTTAGAAAAGAAGAAGGATCATAGGGTGTCGTTTTAGAGTGGAGGAAGGTGCACACAGATGGACTATATTCTATGTAGGAGATGCAACCTAAAGAAGATTGAAGACTGTAAGGTGTTGGTAATGGACAGTGCAGTGAACAGCATCGGATGGTGGTCTGTAGGATGGTTTTGGAGGTGAAGAAGAGGAGGAGAAAATAATAAGATGGTGGAAACTGAAGAAGGAATACTGTAGAGTGAGGTTCAGGAAAGAAATCAGACAAAAGATTTAGTGGTGTGAAGAGGTGCTGGATAATTGGGCAACTACTGCAGAAGTGATAAGGGAGACAACTAGAAATGTACTTGGTGTGACATCTGGAAATAGAAGGGAAGACAAAGAGACGTGGTGGTTGAATGGAAAGTGCAGGAAAGCATAAGAAAAAAGAGGTTGGAGAAACAGAATTTGGATCGGCAGAGAGATGAGAAAAGTAGGCAGGAGTACAAGGAGATGCAGCAGCAAGCCAAAGAAAAGGCATCTAAGGAGCTGTATAAGAAGTTGGACACTAAGGAAGGAGAAAAGTATTTATACTGATTGGCCAGGCAGAGGAACCGAGCTGGGAAGGATGTGCTGCAAGTATTTTGAGCAGCTGATGACCGAGGAAAATAAGAGAAAGAGAAGGTTGGATAGTGTGGAGATGTGGAGGAAGCAGGAAGTGGATAGGATTAGTAAGGAGGAAGTGAGAGCAGCGATTAAGTGGATAAAGAGTGGAAAGTTGGTTGGACCAGATGACATACCAGTAAAAGCATGGAGATGTTTAGGAGAGATGGCAGTGGAGTTTTTAACCCGATTGTTCAACAAAATTTTGGAAGGTGAGAAGATGCATAGGGAATGGAGGAGTGTGCTGGTATCTATAGGAGAATAAAGTTGATCAGTGACATCATGAAGTTATGTAATAGAGTAGTGAAAGCCAGGCTGTGAGAAGAGGTGACCATCTGTGAGCAACAGTATGGTTTCATGCCAAGAAAGAGCACAACAGATGCCTAATTTGCATTGAGAATGTTGATAGAGAAGTATAGAGAAGGTCAGAAGGAGTTGCATTGTGTGTTTGTGGATTTATAGAAGCGTACGACAGAGTGCCGAGAGAGGAGTTGTGGTATTGCGTGGGGAAGTCAGGTGTGTCAGAGAAGTGTGACAGCAGAACAGTTTGACAGCAGTGAAGTGTGCAGTGGAAATGACAGACTGGTTTAAGGTGGAGGTTGGACCGCATCAAGGATCGGCTCTAAGCCCTTTTCAATTTGCAGTGGTGATGGACAGGTTGATAGATGAGGTTAGACAGGAGTCTCTGTAAACTATAATGTTTGCGGATGATATTGTGATTTTTTGGTGAGAGTAGGCAGCAGGTTGAGAAGAGCCTGGAGAGTTGGAGGTATGCGCTGCAGAGAAGGGGAATAAAAGTTAGGAGGAGTAAGACAGAGTACATGTGTGTGAGTGTGAATGAGAGTGAGGGCAGTAAAAATATTTACATAAAAGATGTTTGGATATAAAGGGTTAAGAGGGGTTTCCTATTGGCTGGCTGTTTCTCTGTGCTAGGTGTGTCCGATGTTACAGTAATAAGTTCATGTGTTGTAAGGCGTGCAGCATATTCGACAGCCCTTGTGCTGGAAGCTCAGCTCACTCTATGTTATGTCCCACAGTTAATAAGTCAGATGAAAAGTACTTGAAGTACAAGTTTTATGAATAGGATGCAGGAAAAGAACAAGAGACTAGTTATACTGGTGCCGTGACCACACATATCTTTTTCCTTGACTGTCTTTGATCACAATCTCAAATCAACAGCCAAATCATGGCAAAAACAGTACAGCGTCAAACCAGCTTGAATTAATTTTCCCAAGTGTTTTTTTTTTACAACCGTTTATAAACTAATCTCACAAGTTACACCCCTGTTCATGTCCGTCCTGTTTTACATGTATAACAAGGATTTCAGACTTCTGATTCAAACTAACGCACCTGGTTTGACTCATGAAGGTTTTGGATCTGTTTGGATTGATAAATCACCAGGAGCAGTGTTCTGAAAATAACGAATACTATGAACATGTCTGTACTTGGGTTGTATGCTTTAGAATGTAGATATTACATACATTATGTTGCTGTGGCGTCGGGTTAGATGAGTCCATGGAGCTAACGAAGTCAATGATGGTCGCTGCAGGAAACAGGTGAGCTAATGAGGAGTTTAATGCTGATTTAAAAAGCTGATTTGACAAAGGCTGTGGTGTTAACTGAGAAGAGATGAGGAAATGAAGTCTGTTCCAGATCTGAGCAAACTGAGGTGCTAACAGAGTAATGTGCAAAAACAGTGTGCAAAGGCAATAAAGCACTGTTCAGTTAAAAATGTGGTATTTTAATTTGGTAGTTGTTTATTGGGTTTCGGCTCTGTCTTCACCATTATCTCCGTTAATCTCATAGAGTTCCATTGTTTTTCTGGGGAGGATTCTGTTAGATGTTTGCTATCATTTTTGAAAGGATTCTCCAGCATGTTGTCAAACAACAAATGAAAACAGGAACTAACTTGTCCTGTCATGTTTCCCAACATTACCTACATGTACTTCAGTATGAACATCTGTAGTTCATTAACAAATCTATATTTTAATATATATTTCAAAACATTTTCTACAAGCATGAA
Source organism: Silurus asotus (assembly GCA_024362625.1). Lineage (NCBI taxonomy): Eukaryota > Metazoa > Chordata > Actinopteri > Siluriformes > Siluridae > Silurus > Silurus asotus. The sequence continues at coordinate 961,563 of MU551596.1, read as the reverse complement.
GGACATGGTATTTTCATTTGCATTTTTTCCCAGCAGCATGAATATTTAGCTTCATCATCTTGTCCTATTTAATAACGTCAGCGTCCTGTGAGTTTCTCCATATATAGACTTCTTTTCATTTCTGTTTGTTTACCAGATATATAGCTTGATTTGGATGTATAATAGAGCAGAGCTGGTATGCTTGTGACTTGTGTTGTTATGCTTATGTATAAGTAGTGGTGTGTGTTTAAGGATCAGGCAGGATGCCATAACCGAGAGAAAAATTCCTCACAGATTGTTTAGCTTAACCATTAGCATTAATCAGCTAATAATAGACATTATTATTTCTGAATCAGAAATATTTTGATTTTGTCATTCTTAAATTTCTGCTTGAGCTCAAAGCTGGCTTTGTAATTGAGCTACTGAAGTAAGAACAAGAAATATAGGGAGTATGTAATGTTTAATTTAGGGTTGCCAGATCATCCTGACAAAAACAAGACATCCCTATGCAAAATCTTAAAATCTGACCTTCCAAAATAAAATGTCATAAAGTTGGAACACATCCTAGATTGGGTTGACAGTGTGGCACAGCTATCATATAATCCACCATTCAGACTTGCGGCTAGTTTACATGGCTAATTCACTTTACCTGGGAAAGTCAGAGGAACTCTAAGAGTCCAGAGAAGAAACCCATGGATATGTAGAAAACCTGAAAAACTCCATATAGACAGTGACTTGAACTCCGAGCTGAATTGCGATTAATAGAGTGCTAAGATGGCAACATGCCAGCATTCAAGGTTGTACAATTCATTTAGATTTTATATAGTATGTCAACATAAGCGGAGAAATTGCTTAGAGAATGAATCTGAAGCTAATGAAGTAAGTTACATTTATTGCCAGTATAGTATCTATAAATTCATGTAGAATGTAAGACCTTAAATTTGCATTCTTGGACTTGTACAGTGTTTAATAATGCTGGTTCTTAGAATCTTAATGCCCATATGTTTATATTTTAGCTTTTCTTGTCAATGTTTCTTATCCAGAACCACATCCACCAAAAGGTAAATTCCTTCAGGATCCAAGAGAAAGTGGCATAATTAACCAGAGTTTCATTCATCACGTACTTGTTCATCCCAGTTGTGGAACTTTAATTAATGCACAAGGTCATTTTCCATCTCAAAGTGCTTAAGACTTGGTCCCTTGAATGAAGGAAGCTGGCCAGTGGGCACAGTGGATCCGTAATTGGTATTCAACCTGCAGCTTCAGGAGACATTGTGCTAATGGTGTAATGAATCTTAATACACAGAGATTTCACTGTCCTACATTCACAATCGAGCACAAGAGCTGCAGTGTAGCAGTTGTTCTGATATATGTAAATATACATCCACACATGCTCTATAAAGTAGTAATTCTGGACTTGATTAATTACGGTAGATGTTAGATTCAAATGAAGACTTGATTGATTGAATTGACAGACAGACAGACAGACAGACAGACAGACAGACAGACAGACAGATCGACAGATAGATAGACAGATAGATAGATAGATAGATAGATAGATAGATAGATAGATAGATAGATAGATAGATAGATAGATAGATAGCCTAGGTTTGAAATATTCCCAACAGATACATCACAGAGATCTTATTCACAGTAAATATGGAAAATATATCCTGTAAGAATGTTGCTATAGGAACATAATCAGTGTGCTGGGGACTGAGAAGAAGCACAGTTACTTTTACCACCTTAGAGATGATTATTAACCTGTAAGAGCAAAACACCTGCTGCCATTTTTTTTGCAACCCAGTTTCTGTTTTCGTGTATAGTTAAGTCTCATACCCTTTTTGCAATTCTTCCATGAACAACACTTTTGGACAGAATTCTCCAGACAGTAAATATGTATACCTGGGTCCCACTGGTTTCCTCCAGCTCTTTGTGATGGAACTGCTGGACATGTAGAAGGGAAGTAAGCATGATATGTCTTTCATGCTTCTTCAAAAGAACTTGAACAACATATCTTGAAACCCCAGTCTGCATTGAAAGCTTGGTCTGGGAGAGACATTGCTGATGCAGTGTAACTACTTTGTGTCTTGTTGCTGTGTTCAGTCTCACTAATAATGCATGAGCGGTTACATGACGTTTGGCTCCTCACCCAGTTTTGTAACGTTCAACACAGCTGTTTCTGTTTTGCTTAATTACTGTGTTTCAACATACATATGAATTTGATTATAATTAGCACCTGTTTGGTATAATTGGTTAAAAATACACTGGAGTCTGATCCTACAAAATATCTGACTTTATGTAAGTGTACAAAGTGTGCAAGTGTAAGAATTGAAAGACGGAGGGTGGCCACATCAAATAATGATTTCATTAATTTTTTTATTTTGTTTGCTTAATTTGCATATTGTAAATTAACAACAACAAAAAAACAACAACATTATAATATATATATATTTTAAAAGCATTTTTACTTTGAAGTATTTTTTCATCACACCTGCTTAAATCTTTTGAACAGTACAGTGTGTGTGTGTGTGTGTGTGTGTGTGTGTGTGTGTGTGTGTGTGTGCATTTATATTTATTTATATTTGATCGTGATTAATCGCATGATTGTAAATCGCAACTTATTCGAACATTTTTATTTGTTCTAAATGTACTTAATATTAATACTTTTAACGTTTTAATACTCCAATATAAACTCTAAACATGGACATGAACAAATATGGATGCTTTATGCAAACGTATGTTTATTATTTCACAAACCGAACTCCACATAGAGCATGAAGAGAAAATATTCTTGCAAATGTTAAAAAAGTAATTATGGTGCTTTAAATTAAGTAAATCATCAGGACACCAAATTAAACTTTTTCTATTTTTACACGTTCCACAAGTTTTTTTTTTATATTTAAGTAAATAAAAAAGGACATATAAATAAATAAATGTGTGTTGCGTTTAAGGTTTTCACTTCGCCTCATATATTTATTTGTATTTTGTATAAATAGGGTCAAACAGACACGAGCGCTGCATTAATCAAATAAAGAGATGTGTGAGACTTTAGTGAGAAATAATGTGTGAAACATTGGTGAGAACCTTAACGGCCGGAAAAAGCCGCGGTGTTTTGGTTAGCACGCGCTCTTACCCGATTGGACGAGGCGCGGTGGTCTGCTATCTCGCGCTTGCCCTGATTGGCTTTAGCCGCCCCGTTGGCGTTAGGCCCTCCTCCGGGGCGCTCCGATTGATCCACTCTGTGCGCGTGCTCGTTTCGGAATGAAGCGATTGGTCCGGCTGTGCGTCAATCAAAGAAAAAAAAAACCCAAAAATCTAAAAGGCTGCATTCTAAGATCGCGTACTAAATAGTACTTAAGGGAAGTACGCAAGCTGTGTTAGAGTCGCAGTGAAAAGGGATCAGTACTACACTCCACAGTATGTACTAGTAGGGTAAATAGTGCGCTCTAAATGTGAAAGGCGCAGAAGGGTATTTATTTGGACTTGTTTAGTGCGTATTAGTTTGGCATACTCGTTAGTATGGAAGTGCGGATTTGGCCCTATCGGCATGTCCGATGCTGTTGCGCGGAACCGGGGGCTTTAATGACGCAGAAGAAATAGCGGAATTAGGGCTGTGCGCTTCATTAAAGCATCCCATGTGCTTTGTACAAGGATAAATATTCTCTATTACTCTATTTTATTAACTTATTATTAGTTTTCTGTGTTGTTCTTTACGCGGTTACACGAGCTGCGGTTTCCACGCGTACTAATCTCTCCGCGTGCGTGTGCGCGAGCGCGCAAAGAGAGAGAGCGAGAGACAGCGAGACAGAGGGCACGCGCGGCTCCATATGACGTCACTCCCTGGTTTATTGTAAATAAATGCCGCGAGTTGGAGCATCAGGAAGCCTGGAGTCTGCAGCAGCAGCAGGTAAACACATAAACAATTTTCTTTATTTATGATTTTCTTCTCATGAACACACACATCCACACACACCTTCAGTCTGTACAGGCTTAACTTTGGCTCCAGACAAGACTACAGGTGAACTGGGTCACTTTTAATGCTCTTTTTTGTTTTATCCATTAATAATAATAATAATAATAATAATAATAATAATAATAATAATAATACAATATTTTACAACCATGCTTTATTATTGAAAACCTAAATTTTTTCATGCAAATGAATGGCTGATTAAATATGCATGAATTTGCATAATTTATTACAATTAACACTCAAATATGGTTTTGATTTAGTTCAAATAAAAATATCTTTGGATATTTAAAAAATATATATTTTTTGGAAAACCATCACTTTTTTATGTAACATATTTCTAATCAGGAATAAAAATAAAGATAAACATGTTAATTGCAATTCAAAATAAAGAAATGAATACATAAATGAATAAATAAAAACAGGAGTAAAACTTCATGAGCAGGTCTGGAGCAGAGATTTTTTTTCATCCTCAAAGTTTTGGAAAAACTTTTATAAAAAATACACCATGATTTTTAAAATGTTTCCAGTGTGTTTTATGTGCTGCATGGTTTTTATAAAAAGAAAACGAAAATCGCGAGGAATTCGAGGAATTCCTTTCAAGATGGTGACGTCGCATTTTTCCATGTTGATCCGATTTTTGTCTCAGTGAGGCATATTTATTTTCCTCGATTAAAGAGATATTACACAATAATACATTTTGAAAGGTGAACCAAAATATATTTCTACATTGCATGCTCCACATGGACAGATCATTAATAATAAATGCCATACCAATAGTTCTGAATATGGATTATTCGTTTATTTAGCATTTATGGAAGGAGACTCCAGTGTCAGACCTGCACTTTATGGTTTCTCCGTATCACGAAGAGCTGCATTTTTGTTGTCTACAGGAACAGCTGTTTACAGCTGCTAAAATGTAAATGAGGATATTGTAAGAGGAACTAACATGTTTTGGGGACGTTTCACAACGTTACTATAAAAGGATAAAAAGTATTATGTGTCATAAAGCATGATTAATGTCTCCATATCATATACTCCTACTGACTACATCATTTTCCTCTTAATCTTGTACACGTTGTTGGGTTGTTTGATGGCCGGAGTGTAATGCTGTGTGATGTGGTAGTTTCAGGGTTTCAATATAGTTATATATAAAATAGTACTTTTTTCCTAGGATGTATAAAATACACAGATTTTCCAATGGACCCTACACATGAGCTACTCCAGGATATTGAGAGACACAATCTCCTTGGGCAGACATCTGTCATCCAGTGTGTGTGTGTGTGTGTGTGTGTGTGTGTGTGTGTGTGTGTGTGTGTGAGTACATGTGTTTTGCACATGTGGTCGGACAGGTGCTTAAAGCCCAGCAAGACTTCGCCCCCAACGCAGAAAAGGACCTCTGCGATAAAGCTTGTGGAACAGTTCAGCTCAGTAGAAGTTTTCTTAGAAATAATGA
>MU551596.1:906155-951155 GCA_024362625.1 Silurus asotus | reverse complement strand
ATCCCAAGAGTGTGTAAAGCTTTTATGAAAAATCTAAAATCTAATATATTTTGAGTTGTTGCACGTTTTTGTTCACTACATCATTACATACATGTTCTTTCATAGTTTGGATGCCTTTAGTATTAATGTACAATATAAAAACATTATAAAGAAAAAAAAACACAAGGAGACCAAACATGTAACTGGTACTGTATATAGAATAGTTATATACTGGTTAGTATTGTAGATAGAAGTAATGAAGATGTAGAAACAAAATATTAGACACAAAATAACCTGATGTCAGTTTATTCAACTGCCACCAATTTGTCTACTTTAGTGACAGCAGACAGAGAATAAATGTTAATCTCCTAGTGACAGCTTAATACAGAGCTCTATCAAAGATCTATCAATGATTCAGTACTTATGAGAGTATAAATTGTTGATCTGACTGGAGTTAATATTTATGGTGTTTGGCAGGCGGCCTTATGCAAAGTGACTTATTCCTTATGCAGCTATGGATTTAAGTGCCTTGTTTAGGGGCCCAGGAACAGCAGACATTAGTGTGGCTGGGATTTAAACACACAACCTTTAGTAAATATGAAAATATCCCTACAGGAGAGTCCGGTAAAGTCCCAGCACTTTCTGCGTCTGTACTGGTAATGCATGAGCGCGTTTCTCCTCGAAGCTCTGTATCCCAACACTGTTATTCACAGCCTAGTGTGTGACACGCTTAGCGCTTTAGCCCTAGATGTTGTTGTCTGGATGTAGTGAAAGTGACTTTATTCATCCGCCCGTCTGACTCCACGGGGAATTTCCGCTGCCTCTAGAACAAAGCTGACCTGAATAGAAAAGGAGATGAAACAGCAGCATGTCAGACGCGCCTGTTCCTCAAACGGCTGCGGAAAAAAGACATTTTACTCGACTGAACTCAGTTCAACACATACCTCTGCCCACTATCTCTCTCTCTCTCTTCTCCCTGCTCTCTCTTTCTCTCTCTTCTGTAACAAACCGTATTTATTCATGTCTGTTTATTTTCAAAAGTCTTTGAGTCTAATAAAGCTATGTCCAGGAAACACATGTCTCAAAGCAACATAATCCAGGCAGCGGAAGTGAAAGGACGTATCCTTTAACACATTGGAAGATAAATAAATTGACACAATAGGTCCGATTTGAAGCGAAAAACCACAACTTGTGTTAATGTTCACCTGAACAGCAAGTCAACACGTGCATTTTTGTGCAAGTACAATCTCTAAATAATGAATTGGGTTTGTGTTTCAGCTTGGAGCTGTGATGATTTATAGCCTGTAAAACTCTTTAGGTGACTCTTAAAATTGCAAGATCAATTTACCCTTCATGCTCATTCTGTAAAGAACGTCTAGCATTAGTTTTTAACGAAAAATAAACGAGAGCAGACAGCACACAATGGCACCACAGTCAAAATAAAAAAAGAGTTTTTAATCTAATGCAGAAATTGATTGGATTAGATTTAGATTAGATTCATCTTTATTGGCATTGTCCAGAGTGTAAGTGCAGGGCCAATATATTGCAGTTAGCATCCAAACAGAAGTGCAGATACGTAGCAATGTACAAGGCGGTATTAAAATTTTAACAACTAGCTCTTTTTTAAAAGGAAATGTATTTAATTAATCTAAGTTTACGCACTGTCACCTTCAAAATAGTCCCCTTGCACAACAATACAGCGCTCCCAGTCCCGTTCCTGTCACTTCTGAAATGTGTCCCGGAAGTCCTTTTTTGTGTCAAAGATGTCAAAACGGGACCCAGATCTTCGTCTGACAAACAGGGTGGGTGCGAAAGTAAGATCATGTTGTTTCCGGTGGGAAACTCACGTGTGAGGTGAGCTCAGTGACAGGGCGCACACATGGTCAGAATAGCAGATGTGGAAACGCACATGGTCAGAGCTTCATCAGTTGCACAGCTCCTGATGTACACAGGATGATGTCTTATGCCACACGGACTTATGAATGTTGGTGCTCATCGTGACTGTGCGTGCAGCCTTGTGCTTTCATCTCAAGAAGTCAAAAAGCTTTTATTGTCATTTCAAACACATATAACTGACGCAGTACACAGTGAAATGAGACAGTGTTCCTTCAGAACCTTGGTGCTACACAACACAACATAGAGCGACATAAAAAAGCACAGAGTTTAGGACTAAAGTAAGTGTCGAGTGCAGACAATAGACAGTGCAAGCAGACAACACAAGACAGGACGGATACAAAAACACAAAATAGCACCGCCAGTAAACCTACTGTTTAATGCTGTATGGAGTACAATGTGCAAGAAGAGAACTGGAAACAAGAGTGTGCTGGTAAATATAAACACAAAATGTTGTGCAAAACAGCATGTAAGCATGGCGTCTGTTGTCGTGTTACAAACTAGTCTCGAAACTTTCACCTCGTATATACAATAAGCATATTATGGAATATATATCTCACCTTTCGCACCACAAAACTCTGGACTTGCACAGCAAAGTGCACTTTATATTTATTTTATTTTAAACCACACCATACCGCACACGGACACTTACGGACCTTTAAACCACACCATACCGCACACGGACACTTACGGACCTTTACACCACACCATACCGCACACGGACACTTACGGACCTTTACACCACACCATACCGCACACGGACACTTACGGACCTTTAAACCACACCATATCGCGCACGGACACTTACGGACCTTTACACCACACCATACCGCACACGGACACTAACGGACCTTTAAACCACATCATACCGCACACTGACACTTATGGACCTTTAAACCACACCATACCGCACACGGACACTTACAGAGCTTTACACCACACCATACCGCACACTTACACTTACGGACCTTTACACCACACCATACCCGACATGGACACTTACGGACCTTTAAACCACACCATACCGCACACGGACACTTACGGACCTTTAAACCACACCATACCGCACACACGGACACTTACGGACCTTTACACCACACCATACCCCACATGGACACTTACGGACCTTTAAACCACAACACAACATTGTGTTTCCGCACACGGAAACTTACGGACCTTTAAACCACACCATACTGCACACGGACACTTACGGACCTTTACACCACACCATACCGCACACGGACACTTACGGACCTTTACACCACACCATACCCCACATGGACACTTACGGACCTTTAAACCACACCATACCGCACACGGACATTTACGGACCTTTACACCACACCATACCCCACATGGACACTTACGGACCTTTAAACCACACCATACCGCACACGGACACTTACGGACCTTTACACCACACCATACAGCACACAGACACTTACGGACCTTTACACCACACCATACCGCACACGAACACTTTTTGGACAACCCACCACAAAAATTGTCTATTGTTTACACTTTGTTACACATTGTTTACTGTTTCACTGTCTACTGCCATAAGAATTTTTTGTATATACATTTTTATCTTTGTTTCACATAAATATATCTTTCACATACATATATCTTTATATGCTTATATTTTATCTTATATATTTTTTTATACTTTATACTTATATTTATATATATATTTATATTTATCTGCCTTTTTTTTTTTTTTCCATCCTATTCCCTCATGCCGGACCATCGTATAAAGCATTTCACTGCACGTGTTACCCTGTATGTATGTGCATGTGATGAATGAAATTTGATTTGATTGATTTGATTTATAGTGGAACCTCAGTTTACAAGCATAATTTGTTCGCGGAAACGTGCCGGTAATTAAATTTATTTGTATATCGATACGATTTTTCCCATTAAAAATAATGTTATTTCAGATCATGCGTTTCAGACACCCAAAATTATTCATATAAAATAAAAGTACAGTATACAGTATTACACTATAATACTACATAAGTGATGTATATCAATCATAAGTTTAAATAAGAACAAATACACATGATGTTTACTGTACCTTTAATAAGAGTCAAGGCTAGTATGAGGGAGATGAGGAAGAGATGAGGAAGAGGAGGGTTATTGCTGGGAAGGAGAATCTCCTTCCATTCTGATGTTGGGAAGATTTTTATGACTGACCCCTTAATCGACGCTTTTTTATTCATTTTTTAAAAAATTTTAAGTCACTTCAATTTCTTTCTTTTCTCTAACCTTTAATCACGAACCTCTCTAATGACACTTGCTATTAAGATGTTTTAACTAACAGAAGATAAAAGAAATCGAACAAAGAACTAACATTGTTTTGTAGGTTATGAACATTTTTTTTGCTGAACTGACAGGATTTTTATGAAATGTGTGTGCAATACTCTTGATACATCAGGTCTAGTGTCTCTGACGATAAGGCATCATGTTTGTCTTTTTTTTTACTTTTCTAGTAAGACATTGACATTTCTGCATTGAATTTTGAACAGCTGTAAATAATTTACTTGCCTGACATCTTTGTTTTCATTCGATGTGTTTAAAAGTGAGGCGACGATGTATCGTGCTTGGGTTTTTTACATTTCCTTCATATTCCATGTTGGAAAGATTGTTTAGCATTTGTACAAACTAATAGCATATGCCCAGTTCCTAAATTGAGTTCTGACTATCGTCCAGAGTGGCAGGAGTTTGCTGCCTTTAGACAAAGGAAATGTACTGTTTTTGGATTTGTAAAAGTAAGAAGCACTTTCATGGAGGAATGAAAATCGAATTAGAAATTGATTCTGGTTGTCCAGCTGGTAGCGAAAAACCCATGGATCTCGTTGTGAGCACCAGGACAAGCATTTAGTTCATTTCAGTATTGTCTTGTTGCTGTGAATTATTTTTGCGCTTCTTGTGTCTCTCCATGTGTCTGGTTTGACCTGCTTTCAGCTAACACTTCCAGCTAACTAGTAGCAACCTGTGGCTTTACAAGAAGATGATAAGCTTAATTTAATCACAGAAAAGAAAGAAAGACTCACATTTTTATATATTTCAAAATAGATCACTGATTTTGCTGGGGTGTTTTGGTTTTTGTTTTTGTTTGGTGTATGTGTATTAGTCTGAGAAGACCATTTTGATTAATTAACAAAATACTCCCCCAAACTATGCAGAAATATATTTTTTAAATGTATTAAATTTATTGATTATTTTTTTGCATTAAACCATCGTGTTAGAGCGATAAGTGTATCGAACGCCTGCAGGCTGTGAATGAAGATGGATAGAAATTGCGTGCATTATAAAATATATATTATATCCTAAACAAAATGCAAATGAATGTGTCTGAATTCATTCTTTAAATACAATTACATCCCTTTTTCTTCTGATGGAGGAGTCTAGGAAGGCAGATGGACACTGATCAACCATATCATTAAAAGCACTCAGCTCAGTGATTAAAGCCCTGGGTTAGTGATCGGAAGGTCGGGCATTGCCAAGCTGCCACTTTTGGGGCATTAGAACAAGGCACTTAACCCTCAGTGCTCCAGGGGCACTGTAACACGGATGAACCTGCACTCTCCAGCTTCTTACTAACATCTCCAGGATATAGGAAGAATGAATTTCGCCGTGCTGTAAAGTAAATGTGCCATGCATGAAGCGCCTCTCTTTTTAATATTGTGTAGTTTCTCCTTGTGCCACTAAAACATCTCTGACTTCTCCAGGTCTGTAGTATCTGATATTGGCTGCAGGTCCGTAAGTTGTGAGGTGGGCTTCATGAATTGGAATTGATTGTTAAACACATCTTAGAGATTCTAGATTCTAGATCCTGAAGTTCATCAGTGAGCCTTGGGTGCCTAATACTCGATCAACTTTTAAAGTCACCCAAATGAGAATGGGGTCCCCTTTTGAGTCTGGTTCCTCTCAATGTTTCTTCCTCATAACATCTAAGGGAGTTTTTCCTTGCCACAGTCGCCACGGCTGATCATCAGGGATAAACACACACCATTCACCTTAACTGTTAAATTCTGTAAATCTGCTTTGAGACAATGTCTGTTGTGAAAAGCGCTATAAAAATAAACTTGACTTGACTTGACCTTTTGACCTGTTGTCCTTCCTCGAACACCTCTCACCGCTCTGACCCTGTCGTCTAGCAAACACAGATTGGTATTTGTCAAAGGCAGTCAGATCTTTACGCTTGACCCTTTTTCTGCTTTCAACACATCGACTTCAAGAGCTGATTGTTCACCCGATGGCTAATATATTCCGCTGTTTGATATAACAGATAATCAATATTATTCACTTCAGCTTTAAGTGTTTTTAAGCTTATAGCTGATCAGTGAAGCAGAAATTATCTACTAGAAGATTTTAGAAGGGTGAAGGGGCATCAGGTCATTCAATTTTCTCAATCTATGGTCTCAAGACAAACAAATAAAAAGATTTCCTAAGAGCACCATTTCTTGATCCATACTTCACAACTTAACCTTTGAGTTTCGTTGTGTTTGTTTACTGATCAGAAGGGAAAAACACCAAAAACAGGCTTTTGAAGCGTGTAATAGAATGTAAGATCCATATTCTACTTTTCCCCGTGTGATTTGCGCACTCATATTTGCAGGAGGATAATGATTAAGGTTGAACCGTTGATAGTTGAGGGTCTTGTTTAGAGGTTTTAAAGGTACAGGTCATGAGCAATGTCTATTCAGTTTCACACTACAAATAATACGAAATGACAATCCTGATTAAGCAGTCAGCAGAAGAACACCATGTTCTCCAAAGAAGCCTGGAGCAACCTTTAGAAGTTCTATTTATATTATGCTTTCTTTCTTTCTTTCTTTCTGTCTTTCTGTCTTTCTTTCTTTCTTTCTGTCTTTCTTTCTTTCTTTCTTTCTTTCTTTCTTTCTTTCTTTCTTTCTTTCTATCTATCTATCTATCTATCTATCTATCTATCTATCTATCTATCTATCTATCTATCTGTCTATGTATCTTTCTTTCTTTTTTTGAATGTCTTTTTTCCTCCATTTTTCTTCCCACTTTTCTCTTATCTCTTTTTCCTTTATACCTGTTTTTTGCTATTTATTTGTCCCACTTACAGTTATAACAAGCGCTTTCTTTTCCTTCTTACTTTCTTTCTTTCTTTCTTTCTTTCTTTTTCTTGATATGTCTCTCTTCCACAATTTTTCCCCACTTTTTTCACATTCTCTTTCCTTTATTTATATATTTCTTTGTCTCACTTACTTTCTTTGTTATTTTACTTGCAGTTATAATAAGTGTTTTCTTTCTTTCTTTCTTTTTCTTTCTTTTTCTTTCTTTCTTTCTTTCTTTCTTTCTTTCTTTCTTTCTTTCTTTCTTTCTTTCTGATTTTCTTTCTTTCTTTTTTTCTGATTTTCTTTCTGATTTTCTTTCTTTTAACCCAGGTATATACAGGGAAATCATCTCACTAGATCAGACACACATCGATTTAGTGTTAGTTTGTTTTTTTTGGCTTCCAGTTACTATGACCTGCTCATTCAGATTGTCAGATGATTGTTTAAATACTATACAGTGTTTGATGAATCAACATCGTTGTCAAATCTAGAGGCCAAAGGTGCAGCTGTTTTGCTTTATATACTCTGGATGGTCCAGACTGATTTGTTTACACTGTCAGGGCTCGAGTTTGCTCAGGCTGCCTGTTTGGGGTTTACCCCATTAACTACTGGCTCAGTTTTCACCTGCTTCTGGATATAGAAAAAAATGGCTCAATAATGAGTTTTTACAAGTTCACCAGCTGAAGTTTTCACCAGTTGCTTAGGAGACAAACAGAATGAACAGTGTTTGGTGTAAGCACTAGTACTTTGCATAGTATTTGTACAGAGTTAAGACTGAGAGGGTAGTAATGTGTGTAAAAGAACTGCGCTGTTTTCACCTCTGGGTATGTTTAGCTGATTTTAATGCATCTACGTTAAGAGCATTTGGCAGCTGCTTCGTAACGTCCATCATAACGATGAAGGATATATTTTATTACTGAGTGTTCTGCATTGCAGAACACTCAGTATCCAGAATATCAGTGTGGATAAAATCAGAAATACAGTGTGTTCAGAGTGAGTTTAGCTGAGAACAGTGAGACTCAGTGAGACCCAGGCCAGCTAGAGCATGAATGTGTTGAGTGTGTGTGTGTGTGTGTGTGTGTGTGTGTGTGTGTGTGTGTGTGTGTGTGCTTTTTTTTCTTTGTGGTTCTATGTGAATGTGTGAATTTACAAATGTCCTCTTGTGTTTATGTTGGAATAAATACATGTTTGATCATTTATATATGTGTCTTTATGTTAGTGATGGGCATTTAAGTAAAACAAATCACCATACATGTTCAACAAAGAAAGAAATCAAACATACATTCTCTTACCCATGATCCTCGCTATGATTTTTGCATGAGCCTATAACTTATGAAATTTTAGCAGTAACAATACAGTATGCTTTTGTATCACATAAACCGCTGAAACTGTATAGCAGGTTAGAAAACTCTTTTGGTTTCAGTTAGGCTGAATCTCAGACTGTTCCCTAAACACAGTGCATTACAAATATGGTACCAATATGTAAGCACAATGGTATTGCAGAATCCGCAGTATGTACTGGTTCCCACTCTTCTTGGAAAGGCCTGGTAAATATTTGAAAACAAATACAGGTCCCTAAAAGTGCCTAAATTAAATCTTAAATAAATTGTATTTAGTAAAATGGTGCTATTTAAAAAATTGTACAGTATAAATTGTACATATGATTGGGGGTGGAGTTGATGAGCTTGCTGTGACTTGAGCTTTGACACTTGTGTCCGAAAAGAATATTCTTATTAATAAGAATTAACACCGTATTAATAAAGCATATTATGTACAGTTAAGCAGAAAAGCCCAAAATATACAATATATACGTAACGCATGCTTTAAGTTCATATTCTGCATGCCTGTATTTAAAGTGTACTGAATCTGTTCTTTACTGCATTAAAGTCACGCTAAGCATTTTCTTCATAACTGTTTTCTACAGGAGGAAAACCTATGTATCAGCATGCAACATTAAATATATTTTTTATTTTTACTATCTCAACCAGTTACCCTAGCAGCGTTTTTGCACTCGTTAATTGAATATGACCAGTACGAACTCTATTGGCTTTAATGGATTTAGTTCAATTTCATTACACGACTGCTTAAGATGGTCTAAATTTGTGAAACCTACTCATTCAAAACATAATTATTACTCTGAAATGTTTTATGTAAATATATTATGTGTTGATATGCAATAAATTGCACTTTTCAAAAAGTCCTTGAAAGTCCTCGAATCTGGTGTGAATGAAAGAGTGGGAACCCTGTATGTACTGCCAAACTGGTTTAGCAGTAGGCATGCAAATATCACCTCACTTATGTTTTGTGTGATAACAAGCATGAAAAAATGTAAGTATTTTTGCACAAATTGCGTTATTTGGTTAATTTACCGCAGTTACTGCAATCCAACAAACTAGCAAACAATCAAATCCAATTTTTAAGAATATCAATTCAATTAAATCAAATCTTATTTGTCATATTTTTAGCCCTATATTTTATACTTTATACTTTTTACATTTAAGATGCTATAGTATTGACTCTTGAGAAGATACCTAAATGATTGCTGAAATGTGGGGGTTTACTCACTTTCATGAGATACTATATATATATATATATACACTACTACAAAATAATTGGTTATCTGCCACAAAACAAGTGCATAAGAACTTGGTGGCTACTTCATGCCCATCACTACTTTATACCCCTCCTTACACATAACTGTTCAGCTTGTTGGTGTCTTGGATACCTGGCAAACACTATCACTTTACTCTAACCTGTAGGCAGTGACAGCTGTTTGGGCCAGACATTTGAGAAGAGGAGCACTGAGAAGAACAGCCTCAGGGCTTAACCAAAGACATACTCACACACAAGTACCACACTGCTTAACCTTGCATCCTTGCCATTTGGCTGAAACCTTGAGAGGGACAAGTATTAGGCATACACACCACCTAAAACAGTCTGTGTACCATATATCTAGTGGTGAGACAACTCAGTTTTGATGCCACTCAAGGATTTAACAGATTCTTGTTAACAACAAGAGTTCACCAAGAGGTCTGGGGTCCATAACGGCAGAGTTTCTGGAGTATGCAATCCTCAAAAGCGGAAGCTACCACCTTTATGTTGGGATTCCTGAGCGAAACGTGAAGGTATCTAACTCGCCTACTGACATTCAGGGACGCCTGGAGTACTATTACATTGTCAGCCAGTGCATATGCATGTTTGATCTGCGGCAAGGGGAAACAAGAGTTGCTGTGTCACCTGATACTTTTGCTCCATTGCTCGAGCTGTGCCAGCAAGAATCCTGTGGGTCGCATGCACTGTTTGTTCGTCCATCTATCTGTCAAGTCCTCCATCAAAAGAGGAATATTAGGCATTTATTTGTCAATCAAGCTGACAAACCTGGGACCAATTAAAAGGTTATTGGTGACTCTTGATCTATTGCCACCTATAGCAGAGGAGAACTTCTCATAAGACGGTGAGGATTTTATAGTGTGCAGGAAGAGACAGGACAGGACAACGGGAAAGTAAGTGATCTGAACTTCTCTCAAAAAAGGACCATCTGGATCCACAACAACTCCTCATTTTCCTGTGTCATCCCGCTAGCTTATAGCAAGTCTAGCCTAGGTAACAACTTTCAACTTTGACGTCATCGCTGGAGGCAGGCTCTTAAGTCATTGAGCATGACGGACGCTCTGCGGCCCCCATTTCTCCGGGTGCAGGTCCCATGGGACGATCCCAGCACGGCTTGGTCCAGCTCCTCCACGCCCTCCCTTAGGCGTCGCCGCTTGAAAATGCGACGTGCGAAAAAAGCACCAAACGAGCGCCTAGACAACGGATCCCTGAGACACGCAGGCTCTCGCTTGGCCCCCAAGGAGTATCTGAAACTTCCTTCCATCGAGATAACACCATCCAGCGACGAGGACGCCCCGTGGTCCAACTGTTCCACGCCCAGTGCCTCACCACGACGCAAACGCTTCCTCATACGCAAGTGGCTGAAGGTGCGAGAGAAGAAGGAGCCAGTCAACGAAAGCAGGTTGGTCTTTCAGAGTGACATGCTTTACTTTGTTCAACACATAGTCTGGGGTAATTTTAACAGTATTTCCCCTGATCGGTTGAAATTATAATGAAAAATATTAATCAAGTTTAATATTAATTGAACTGTTATATGGTATGGTTCCTTCTAGACTTTATGAAAATATTAATTGAGTTTGCAGAAAGTATGGTGTATATACTACCATACATCAGCTGACACTATTTTGACATTTTGTAATGTGGTAGTATAGTAAAGTTTCGAGGCGTATCTTGAAAACGTGTACTTGCTTTATCATTTATTCATTTATTTGATCATATTGCAATTATTTTATCACATCTATTATTTAATGGTCCTCATTAACCGCTTCATCCAAGTGTGAAATCTTTTTTTGTGATTTTTAGTCACTTATCATAAATTCATATGTGGTGCATGAAATATTAAGAAATATCACTGTGATCATTTCAAATAGTCGACTTTTGTCTGAGAGACACTTCTTTGCTGTGGTAGACGGAAAGGAAGTAAATGTAATTCGTTACTATACTTGAGTAGCTTTTTCACGTATCAGATTTTTTTACTGAAGTATTTCCATTTAGGGAGACTTTAACTTTACTATCAATCGCACAGCAATCCACCAATCAGGGTAAAGCGTGCGGTCTGTTTTTAACTTGAACAGCAGGCAGGACATTTAGCGAGGAAATAAATGATGAAGAAACTTCTGCCTCGAACCCTTGACCTTATTTGAGCAATTCTTTTGGAGTAGTTAAAAAGGTTTTGGGCTCATGATCATTTTAATAGAAATCGATCAGTGTTTGAATCATTAATCTCAGTCTATTAATAGATTCGCAGAACATTATAGCCATAATAAATCTTAGTACTGAAGTACAATCGAATGCAATGCAATTAGAATTTTGTACTTTTACGCAAGTGAAAGTTTAAAGCGAGCACTTTTAGTGGAGTCAAATTTTACAGAGTGTATCTCTACTTTAACTTAAGTAGATGCGTTGTGTACTTTGTCCACTTTGAGATGGCCATAGTGAGTAGCAATTCCACTTCACACCTCCAGGGTTCCTGGTTTATTCTTTAGCTTCAGTTGCTGTCTTTATGGGAACATTTCCACATTTCTTGGTTTATTACTAAAAAAATACATGTTAGTAGATGAAGTGACTATGGTGAAATTGTCCTTTTCTGTAAACCAGTGTGTGAGTTTGCATTAGTGCACTGCAGTAGGATGAATGTAGAAATGAATGTTGTTCTGCAATTAATGCAGATTTAATTTGGATCAAACTCAATACAAGAAGCAGGTTATTGACTGTGGCTGCTCCTATTGTTGTTATAATGTTGGTCTCTATATATATTCTGCTGCCACCCAAATCAGTTTTCCTCAACAAATCTGACAGACTAATAATCACTGCTCGTGTTTTTGAGCACCGCAATGCCGCGCTTATTGCCGTGTCTGCTTACGAGGACGGTAATTACATTCATATTTCTGCTTCGGAATGATCTTTCCAATCCATATGGCTAGTGAAAGGATGTTTTAGATTTTAAAAAAGAGACTGTAAATCAGCGGGTGTTGGATTCGAGCGCTGGAGGGTCACAGCACTGCATGATGTAACATCATACAATAATACATCTGATTCAGCTCATCGGCTAAATGCTGAGCTTTGTGCCCTGAACGAGGGCAAAGTCGGATTTCTGTGGAGCTGCAGCGTTTTATTACCTGAGGGTGAGCGGAATTGATGCAGTAAATGGATCAAGGTTGGGTTTAATTGCATTTATTTGGGCTCTGTGTTGTTTCAGTTAGTGTGAATAGAGAAATTAAACTTCCTTCAATCAACAATCTTACCATCACATGCAGATAAACTCGAAACCGAAGCTAGATTAGCATATGAACAGATCAGCAATATTTTTCAGCTTGGTTGATTTTCTATTAAAAAAAATTCATATGAACACATTTCTCAGTTTGCTGAATGAAAAAGAAAATATCCTGGTTTTGTTCCTTTTTTTCATAATGTGCACACAGTAGAAAACTTTATCTGCTCTTTTCTGCGTTTGAATAGTGCCGCTTTGATTGCCAACTAATACTCTGATAAAATCCCTTCCACCCAGAAAGTGGCACCAGCTCTGGTTTTGATTCACACACCTTCTGTAGTATATATAAATACATATATTTGATCTTTGCTATTTATCATTTTTACCTAAATATGTTTATTTTTCTTTATGATTAATTGTCTACACTGATGCACTTCTTACTCGTCTTTAGGATTCGGGAAATTCTGCATGTCCTCCCAACAGAACCTGGCATACTAATCTTTTTTTGGGTGAACAAACTTCAAAAAAATGACACACTATACCTTTCTATCTGTTTAGAATACTCGGCCACTTTAGTGGATACAAAAAACAAAACATCACAACCATATCGCCACTATATAGCTTTTCTTTTTAAAAGGCAGTCTTCAAATTAGACCTTATTTGTGTTGATCTTTAGGGAAGTTGTATCTCAGTGGTTAAGGCTCTGGATTACTGATTGGAATGTTTAAGCTCCAGTATCACTAAGCTGCCACTCTCTGGCCCTTGAGCCAGAACCTTAACCCTCTGTCCTCCAGGGGTGATGTATCATGGCTGAGGGATATGTGAAGGACGAAATTCACTGTACTCTAATGTACATGTCTAATGACAAGTGAAAAGCACCTTTTCTTTATCTATAGAAGGAAAGAGGACACTTTACTTACACCATGGTTTAAAGATAAAGCCTGTGCTTTATCATAAGGGAGTCGTGACTTTGCTAAAGTATAGTACATACACAGAGTCAGCATAGTCTCATCTCACACCCTGACACTATAGTATAGTAAAGTAAACAATATAGGCAAAAGTAGGATCTGTTCACTTGAACTAGAAGACCCAAACATGTCCATGATGATGTTTGTACAGGTTTGGGTGTACTAAAACTTGAATGCTAACTGCACCCCGGACCTTCTCACCTCACCTCACCTCACCTCACCTACATCAATACCTGACTTTAATTACGCCCCCTTGTGGCTGAATAAGTCTCAGCCACAAATCTCCACAAGCACGCTACAAAATCTACTGGAACATGATCTGCGTGTCACACCTAGGGTTGAGTCAGGAGATGTTAATAAGTAAATAAAATATTTAAGGTTTCAATATGAATTTAAAATGTCATTGTATACCGTCACGGAAATTTCGCATGACCGTGGAATTTCCGTAACTCTATATACGTACAGTGCAGGTGCACATGCAAATTGGATGATACACAAAGGCAGTTATGGGGTTTCCCTTTACATCATGGTTGCCATAGCAACTTGAGTCATTGTTGATTGCGTTGATGGTTTTTATCAAGAACCTGTCTCCAGCCCCTTGTCATTGCCGTGTTGCTCGATGGTGTGTACCTGTTTCGTATTTGATAATAATTTACATTAAGATTTATTGCATTTGGCAGACAACCTATACAGAGCCACTTACATTTATCTTATTTATACAACTGAGCAGTTGAGTGTGAAGGGCCTTGACCAAGGGCCCAACAGTGGCATCTTATTGGTGCTGGGATTTGAACTCGTGACCTTTTGGTTAGAAGGTCCAACATCCTAAACACTAAGCTTTCTCCATAAACTTGTATCATTGTATGATTAAAGCTTTAGCTTGATCTTTGTCTTGTATTATTTCTGGTCATTGTTTTTTACATCTTTTATTCTATATGTTTTGCACTCTATTGTTATTCTTTTTGTTCTGCAGGGTCTTCTGCGAGCCATCAGTCATAGGTGTGTGTGTGTGTGTGTGTGTGTGTGTGTGTGTGTGTGTGTGTGTGTGTGTGTGTGAAGGTCTGAATGATTAAAGACAACAGCTGGTTTACATAACAGTTCAGTGAACTCTATTTATCTCTCCTGTCAATAATTGATGAGTGATATTAATAGGAGTGTGTGAAATAAAAAGGGGAGAGAAAGAGCGAGAGAGAGAGATGGGAGGGGTGGGGTTTTTTTTTTTTTGCTTATGTCATAGTGATGTAACAAAAGAACACATTTCAAGTCTCAGTTGTTTCTTAAATATTAATAACCCACTCCGCATCAGGGTTTATAAATCTTGCATGTTACATTCCACACGTATACCGACTACTTTGATCCAGCAAGCAGTACGGGCCAAAACGGACGTTTCCGTTAAACTAAACTCAAAATCACAGACTTACATTTATAATTTAAACATAACTAATAACTTATGTAATGCTACAGTGTGGCATGTGTAGCATAAAGTACAAATTGCTTGAAGCTCTTGCTTTAACCAATCAGATTGTGAGTTGGCGGTAGTGGGGCCATCTAGCAGGCATACAGTATCATCAGCATTTTCACGTCCTTCGAGTGGGGGATCAGAGAGCACACTAGTGCAGCTGTGGCTACAGTGAAATGAGACTTGTTGATTCATTGGGTTTCTTGCTTTATTAACGACATTCATTCATTGTCACTGCATGAGATTCCTGTCAGTGATGCAGCGCTCTGTTATACTGCGTTTCTCTATAAAACTGATGGTTTCTACAGCCGTACCATCATAATGATGGTCTTAAAGCTGTATTGATTTGGGTAGGACATGACTGAAGGCTTGGGTATGAAATGCATGGCCCACCAGTTCCAGCAAATACAGCATAGGGGGCGAAAGTATTGCCACCATTTATCATATTTGGTTGTATAAAATAATCACGAAATAAACACTCAAAAAAGGTTTTAATATAAAATCACAATTTGTTCATGAAAGAGTTTTTTCTTGCAGTTCTCATACGAATAATTAAAATCATTATTGCTATAAAGAGTGGTAATAGTTCTGGAGGGCAGATCTGGATATAAAAAACTTACCACAAGGGAATCGATAATTTCTCCAGTGGCATCATTAATACTTTCTTATTCAAGATCTCCAGTATCATATGGCTGTACTAAATATCCACCATGTATTATTCTTTGTGCTTTGCTTTATAGCAGGGTATGTATATATTTTTTGTCCGATCTTTGGTGTATGATTAAGGAACAGGGCTGTCTCTTATCTCTGGACCTGCAGGTTAAATTTCTGCTTGCTTGCCACCATCATTCCAGACGCTCCGGAGTCTGCTTCTCTTTGATAGGAGAGAGTTTGTTTGACTATTTTTGGGATCAGGGAGAGACTTATCTGTGTCTCTGTCAGTGCTGTAGGTCTGGGGGATGCAGTCTGGGTAATATTTTTTTATATAGAAACCCTGGGTGGAGCAGTGGAATGTAAGTGGGTTTCTAAAAGTATTTTGGATTAGTGATACTTTAATAACAGTGTGGTGCAGCTCAGCTACAAAATCAGACATCAGAAGACTTCAGAGGACAGTTTGGACAGCTGAAAGGATTATTGGTACGTCTCTGTCTACTCTTTAAGAACTGTATACATCCAGAGTGACGAAAAGGGTTCCGAAAATCACTCTGGATCCCTCACACCCATGCCACATACTGTTCACTATACTGCCAAAAGTTTGCGGACACCTGGTCATAAGATTGGTATGTGCTTTTTGAGCATCCCCTTCCACATTTAGTCCCCATTTACTCATCTAATTATCTTCACTCTTTTGGGAAGATGTTCCACTTGATTTTGGAGAGTTTTTGTGAAGATTTGTGAAGATTCATTCAGCTACTAACGATGTTAGTAAAGTCAGGTACTGATGTAGGTGAGGTGAAGAGGTCTGGGGTTCTGTCATTCTTCACATTCATCCCAAAGGTGTTTAATAGTGTTGGAGCTCTATAGCACTATATAGCATCTATAGCTTTGTGCACTGGGGAATCATCCTGCTGGAACAGATTTGGGTCTCCTGGATTAAGTTTAAGTTTAAGGAAAATTTCATGCCACCGCATCCAAAGACACCATGTACAATTGTGTGCTTTCAGCTTTATGATAACAGTTTGGGAATGAAACTGCATATGGCTGAGAAAGTCAGGTGTCCCAATACCTTTGTTCATATAGTGTACTTTTTGAACTTTTGCCATCTGGAGCACAGAAAACCAGAACAGTCAAGCACAAGTTTCGTCCCCCAGGCGATCTCATGAACAGTTAAATGCTCTCCCTATTGCTCAATGAAAATAAAAATATGTGCAATCCCACTTTTTATTTGTTTTTTTATGTAATAATACTTTTAATTTTGTTAAATAAAAATGACCAATACCACTTTGTTATTTAATTTAATTAAATTTTTATACAAATGTGCAACTTGAAGCTTCTATGATCAAAACAAATTTCTTGTAAGTGCAATCATACATGGCAATAAAGATCTTTCTGATTCTGATAGATACATTTCTGTGAAAATAATGCATCGAGTTTCCCCCTCATTTCATCTCCAGATGAAAATTCACAGAAATTAGTATTTCATAACTAATTGTTGTTCTGTATAAAAAAAATCCAAGATGTTCTATAGTCTCATCCAGGTAAAACTGATCATTTGCTGGAATTAATGGTGCTGGTGAATGATGGTAAATGGGTAATGATTGAAGTGGGTGAGTGATGATCAATTTCAGACTGTTCTCATTGTAATGAACAACTTTTGCACAGAAACTGCAGATTTAAAAAACAGATTTAAGGACATACTGAGAAAAGTCGAACCACATCCTGATGCGATTCATAGGATCATCTAGAATCATCTTGTGATCAGATATAATGTTGGTGTAAATGTGTCTGTCCTTGGAAGTACTAGTTCACTATCGAGTGCTGTGGATTCACTGACCTGAACTGGTTGATTGCTATTGAATCTGATTGGGTGTGTTTTACAATTCAATCCAATCCAATCCAATCTACTGATGTATGGATGAAGGCAGAATTATACAGTATACTAAAAAAAGTATTGGGACACCTGAAATTTTTGCCCGTATTTGGTTCTTTTCCAAACTTTTCCAGAAAAGTGGAGGTTTGTATAAGAGCAAATGGGATGTTTTAAAAGAACATACAAATAATATGGACAGATGTCCACAATTTTGTTTTTTATATTGGGTATTTAAGGGAATATTCGTCAACTGAGGAAATTCAACCTGCCACAGGAGCTGCTGAAACAGTACTTGTTTTTGAGTCTGTCCTGTGTACATCCATAACTGTCTGGTTTGATTTAGCTACCAAATCAGTGCTCGAAATATGGGGGGGGGTCCCGGGACCCCCTATATGGCATTAGAGACCCAGTTCATGACAAAGTAAAAAATAAACTTAGGAGGTCCCAAAATAAAAAAATATGATATTACACAACAACTGGGACCCCATAAGACATTACTCAATTCAAACACTGTAACAAATCGGACATCAAGAGGCTACAGCACACAGTCAGGACTGCTAAGAGGATTATTGGTGCCCCACTGCCCAAACTCTAAGATCTTCACATCTCCAGAGTCACTTTGGACCCCACACACACCCAGCCCACTCTCTCTTCAAATTGATGCCTCTGGCTGGCGCTACAGCGCACCGTCCACCAGAACAGCCAGGCAGAAATGTTGTTGTTTTTTCCACTGCAGGCTCTACTCAGCCTGAACAATTCAAATATTCATAATTAAAATATCCATTCTAAAATATTAAAATAAGAAGTAGATGCCGACCCCACAAACATCCTGAACCATCTGTAGATGTTCCATTTGGATCCCACTTTATGTGGAGTCTGGACAATTGGACCTTTTTGAATGTTTAAAGGCTCTGGTATGGAGAAGCTGGTGTTGGATCTATGATGATCTCAAATGTTGAGCTGTTTTATGAGATGCTCAGTAGCTCCTGGTTCCACAACGTCAATTGACTTTATTTCGAAAGAACATTACTCATAATCTTACACTCCGGTGCTCATGTTAGTTCTCTCTCTCCGGTGTTTTGTTTGGTTTTTAAGATTTATAATCACACTCTTGATATCACCCATATGATGATGGGTTCCCATTTTGAGTCTGGTTCCTCTCAAGGTTTCTTCCTAAAACAAATAAATAAATAAATACACATCACTATACATCTTAAGTTCTGTGTAGCTGCTTTGAGACAACGTCCATAAGAAATTCAGAAATAAACTTGAACTTGAATATCTTTTCATTGTCCTTCATAACTGACACATTTATGCATGGGATCCGAATGGTATATTAGTAAACTGCACACTTAAATAACATAACTGTCCACTTTTTTATATAAAATAAAATTTTATTTAATATTTAATTGGCTTATTTTGCTATATTCCATCTCAACTGTGTAATTCCCATGTGTAACTGCACAGTGTGTAAACATGCTTGGTAATAAAGCTTTAATTATTCATTTATTTGTTTGTTTATTTATTTATTTATTTATTTATTTATTTATTTATTATGTAGATACATTTATTTTGTCATTTTGTATTCGTCTGGTTTCCAGAATTCAGTCAAAATACCGTCAAAAAAGACCTTTCCCAGACCACCACATCCTTATACAGTAGAAGAGCTCTAATTACATGGAAATCATGTTAACCAACTTTCCCCTTTGATGTGGACCAGAATAGCAGTGATAATAACAGTGATAATCCGCCACACATCGCAGCACAGCTGAGCGTCTTATATAAGCGTCTAATAGAGTAAGCGGCACGTGATGTTTGTGTCATTCAAGTGTGAACCTCTTCAATTGCACTTCGAATAAACATGATTTCTGTAATCAAAATAATGAATTGTATATATTCTCATACTGACTCTTAAATGATTCAGTTTGAATTGCATCACTTCTTTACTCGATGGTGATGTAACAGTTATTGGCAGGTCGTACGTGTGTTACAGCTGGGGAGATTATTCTTTACTGTATTCTCAGTATAAAAACATAAACATAAAATCACCTCACTGTGTACGTTGAATTGTTTGCGAGGAAGCGTGATTCATTCGTCCTCTTGACATCTCATAGATTAATGATGTCTGAATCTAATGAATATTGAAGGTTTTGCTCTCTTGCACTGTATCTCACATGATTCATTTTCTGGCTGATGATCTTGACTCATATATTTGGAAAAAAATTACAATAAATAAATAACTGGAAACTATTGAAGACCCTTAAATAAATACATGAATTAAATGAATTATAAGGCAGATTTTAAAGCATTAATATCATATTAATTAATGAGATATTAGCAAAATAGAAATTTGTAAAATGTAAAAAAATATATATAATAAAAAAATGTAAGAAATATTTTACTCTAATATGTGTTCATTATGTTGTACTTTTATAACTTTAAAACTAATCTAGTGCTTAGACATATTTTACCTTCATCTTGTGTGTTTGACTGCTTATAAAAATAATTTTTTGTATTTTTATTTGGAATGATGTGACTATTTTGTAGCAGATATATGCTTGAATTAATATACATTTTTAAAGTGTGTCCTGCCTTGTGGTCAGAATTCATATTAATTTCGAGTGCAAGCTGAATTCTGAGGTTGAGGATGCATTTCAAAGTTAGAGAGCGCCCTCTGGTGACCGATTGATGTGACCGAGAGATACAGAGAGGCACACTATAGACCAGAAATGCCCAAACTCAGGTTCACAGACCATATCTATCTATCTATGTATCTATCTATCTATCTATCTATCTATCTATCTATCTATCTATCTATCTATCTATCTATCTGTCTATCTGTCTGTCTGTCTGTCTGTCTGTCTGTCTATCTATCTATAACAGTTAAATCCTAAATGAGATGAATCATGGCAGCTTTAATTTGAATATAATCATTGGTATAATGTGATCTAGACACACTTTTTTTTCAAATATTTCTTCCACTTCTTCCATTTTACATCCTTACTTGCATATATGAACTGAGACATGAATGATCAAAGGCTGTTAATGTTTAACATGTTTAACAAAAAATAATTTCTTGTCTTGGTGATGATATGAATGACAGGTGTGTGTTTTTCTGTCACAGCAGTCAGCAGAGCAGTCAGCAGAGCAGCCATGATGACGACTCGTCTCGCTTCCTGACTCCGTTTATGCGCAGGTAAAGCTGAAGCTTCAGCCTGAAATTGTGTGTGTGTGTGTGTGTGTGTGTGTGTGTGTGTGTGTGTGTGTGTGTGTGAGAGAGAGAGAGAGAGAGAGAGAGAGAGAGAGAGAGAGAGAGAGAGAGAAAGAGAGAGACTGTGTGAGAAACTGGAATAGAAAAAACTTTCGGTAAGAGTGTGTCATACACAGGATCATATATATATATATATATATATACTTACACACACACACACACATAAACATTTTCAGAGAAACAGGTAAGTGTGTGAGCAGTGTTGCTGGTGTATCAGTATCCTGATGCTAAATTTTCCTTTTTATTATTTATTTTTGAGACATTTTAGTGCCTGAATTGATTTTTTGTGAAATTTTGTTTTGAGAAACGTCATAAGCATGATGGATGGGAGCTTTGAAACATTTCGACACTTTCATTCATATTATGTTCACTAGATATACATTTTTTGTTATTTTTGTCATCGACAGCTCCAGACAGAGGAAATGAGCGAGTATGTACACTCATTTCCAGATGTGATGGAATATATTTTTTTCTGTCTTTAATAAAAAGTTTATTGTTTTTTCTTCCTGAATAAAACCTAATGGGCAATTAATTCAGTTCTTGGCAGACATGTGTGTCTGGTAAATGTCTCGGTGCGTTGGTGCACTGTAACTCACAGAAGCAGTAACACTGTCACTCCTATTGTAAAATGGTTGCACTGGTCTCACTGGTGCATGAAATGTATTTTCCTTGGAAAAGACGTTCTTATTGTAATTATTCGATTATACACACTGCTAACATACACTGTATGGATGGAAGTATCAGGGCACCTGACTTTCCAGCTATATGTGGTTCTTCTCCAAAACTGTTACCACAAATCTGGAAACACACAATTTTATAGTATGTCTTTAAGTGTGGTAGCATAAAATTTTCTCCTCACTTGAACTAGGAGACACATGAATGTTCTTACATTATATATTGCCTTTGTGCACAAAGCCAGCTCCATGAAAATATGTTGTAGATGGGCCGGAGTGGAAGATCTTGAGTGGCCTGCTGTAGAACTATATAATAACTATAATAACTATATAGAACTAATAAAACCCTTGTGTCTAAATCTCTACAAGCACACTCCAAAATCTAGTTGAACGTCGACTATCGTCAAAAATCCATACTGATAGTGTTTCCTGGTGAATCGCCGACACCACGTGCTGTTTTTTTTTTTAAACGTCAGACGAAGAGCGCTATATTTATTATTATTTACTGATAGTTTTTCCTGGTGAATCGTCGACCCCCCGTGCTTTTTTTTTTTTTTTTTTTTTAAACGTCAGACGATGATTTCATCACATTAAATTTGATATTTAAATATTTATATTAATTTCATTTAGAACAATTTCAAGATTCACTACTGTTAAATTTTAGTAATAAAGTTCATCACTTGTTTAAGTTAATAGTAAATCGGTTATCAGCAACTACAATCCAATCTATTGGTAAAATCCACTAATTATCACAGCAAATTGTGACTGAATGTGGAATAGGATTTTTCAAAGTTATACTTTACATTTAAATACTTTCTCTAGATTAATTAATGTACAAATAACTATATTTAGTTCTATACAGTTTGCAGTTTTAAACAGGAACATTTACATCAATCGTCACTGGCAACTTATTCTCTGGCTAGTTTGTTACCTGAAAAAAGAAAGAGATGAAGATGTTTGAGTTCAGACTGTACTTATCAAATGCATTTCATTTAAATGAAATCAGAACTCAATAGAGAGATACCCCTGCTGACGTGCCGGTGTCGTGACGTGAGTCGGCGTTATACTCATAAAGCTAAGACAAAAATAATTCAGCTTGTCATGTTACCGAAACCTTCAATTCTTTCCTCAGGATTTTTTACTGAGAACGAGTGCGTTTATGTAAGATTTTTCTTGCAGCCGATATAAAATTAATCACCAGCTTTTTCACCAAAGAGCGAATTAGTCATTATTCATTTTAAGCTCGTAACAGAATCAGAATCACCTCTATTCACATGCTGATCTATTCATTTAGGAGAAAAATAGCTATTTTTATTCATGTCAGCATGAAATAGATGATCTTTCTGTCATCTTTTTTTTTGTTATCACAGTGGATCAGACCAGTTCAGTATGAGGCCTGGGTACAAACCTTCTGGATGCTGTATTGTATCACTCAGAGCTTGATGGAGTGGTTAAGTGTGTGTATGTGTGTATCCTGATTGTTGTTGTATGGGGAAGTATCTGAAAGCCCGCAGCACTTTTGTGAAGTTGATCCCTCAATGAGGTTGCAGGCCATGGAATGTCACTGTTTGACTTTTAAAACATGGGGCATAGTGAGCGAGGGGAGAAATCAGTGTGTTCAGGCTGGACAGTGATCTGAACTTCAGAAGGACAACAGCAGATAAAGTAATGATGTTGGAGGTGAGTGTGATGTTTTATGATGATGAGGAGGAGGGCTGACATGTGAATAGCTTTAGTTTTTTATATTACATGTTTCAAGTTTTTTTTTTTTTTTTTGCACTTTGCCACAACAAAATGTTGTATCCAAAAAGCAGTATGTTGTTGGTTGAACAATTTCATGAAAAAAAATCCATACATGATCTTGATTTGCACAAACCGTAGAAAAGTAGAAAAAAACTTCTTTATTTTTTTAATAGTTTCAGGTTATGGGGCAAAAGGAAGAGCGGCAGAAATGGGTAGTAATTAAATGGCTGCATTATAGAATTTCAAAAAGTTTGTGTGTGTGTGTGTGTGTGTGTGTGTGTGTGTGTGTGTGTGTGTGTATACATAAAAACTTTGTTGTTTAGTACATACAATATAGATTCCTTGTACACTGGTGTGTAAATACAAGTTAGAATGTGTGGAACTTTGTGTGTGTGTGTGTGTGTGTGTGTGTGTGTGTGTGTGTGTGTGTGTGTGCGCGCGTGTGTGTCCATCAGAACTTTATATACTGGTGAGATAATACAAGTTAGTTTGTGTAAAACTTGCTTTGCTTTGTGTGTGTGTGTGTGTGTGTGTGTGTGTGTGTGTGTGTGTGTATACATAAAAACTTTGTTGTTTAGTACATACAATATAGATTCCTTGTACACTGGTGTGTAAATACAAGTTAGAATGTGTGGAACTTTGTGTGTGTGTATGTGTGTGTGTGTGTGTGTGTGTGTGTGTGTGTGTGTGTGTGTGTGTGTGTGTGTGTGTGTTTCAGGTGACTCCTTATCACCATGGGAACCGCTTTCCCTGCATGTCGCCTTAGAACAGATAAAAAAATTGCTTTAACTCTTATAATAATCACAAGTCTCCATGGTAACTAATCAGCCAATCAGAACGAAGTAGTGTGAGTCAACGTGTTATGAAGCCATTTATCAACTTTTATGAACTTAATTTTTCTTATGCAGCTTTTGTGTGACCTTTCGGAGACATGTTTTAGCTGTAGGTGAAGATGTCGGCCTGACAAAGCATTATATGGCTGCAATGTTACACAAGTTTGTGATAAACAGCAGGTGGAATATTTTAAACCAGGCATTTATAAATAATAAAATTAAAAATAATAATAATAATTGTTACCGGTGCAATAACTTGTGTAACTGTCATTGTAGTGTCACTGACTATTCTGTTATGTGTTTTTCACTGCTGCTACACTTTTTATTTTAATTTATACATAACTGTATATTTATTCGAATTTGTTTGCAAACTGCAACTCAACAAATTTTTTAGCGGATCAATACAGAATTCTGATTCAGATTTTAAAAAATAGTAATTAATTACATAGTATGGTATTGTGTATATCCCAGTTTTATATATATATATATTCAAATGCTTCTGTATGTGTGGTTACCTGACAGTCAGCATTCATTTTTATGTAAAAGGATATACTTTATTTTTAGGCCTGACCTTCATGTGTTGAAATTGTTAATATTCTAATTCCAAAGTTGTTTCCTTTCTTTTTTTACTCTTATAAAAACCTCTACTCATCTCTTCTGTAATGGCTTTCAGAGATGTATTAG
Organism: Silurus asotus; assembly: GCA_024362625.1. Lineage (NCBI taxonomy): Eukaryota > Metazoa > Chordata > Actinopteri > Siluriformes > Siluridae > Silurus > Silurus asotus. The sequence goes on along the minus strand of MU551596.1, from coordinate 926,210 downwards.
GAGGTCTGGAGTTCAGTCTTTGTTCTGGTTTATCCTTAAGGTGTTCAGTAGGGTTAAGGAGGTCAGGACTTTGTGCAGGACATGCAAGGTTTTTCTTCTCCACTACTACTTAGCTTACTCACTACTAGCTAGACTATTGTGTGGTGTTTCAAAATATTACTGCTGGTTAACTCTCAGATCTTTTTAGAAGGTGTGGATTAATGGTTGCAAGGCAAATCATAGGTTATAGTATGTAAATGCACTTGAAATGTTATAATTTATACAGTATATCTCTCTTCGTCTTCTTCTTCTACTTCTTTTTCTTCTTGGAATGTCCTGAAATGTTATAATTTATACAGTATATCTCTCTTCTTCTTCTTCTTCTTCTTCTTCTTCTTCTTCTTCTTCTTCTTCTTCTTCTCTATTATTTTTCTCTGTTTGTGTTAAATGTTGGATCTATTTTTAGAAAGCCCTCAACAAAACAGAACCCTAGCTGAGTTTTTAATGAGAGCCATGCTGATGTAAACACATGCTCCATCCCACTTATGGGCCACAGTGTGTGTGTGTGTGTGTGTGTGTGTGTGTGTGTATGTGTGTGTGTGTGTGTGTTTGTGTGTGCGTTGTTTGTCATTGTCCTTGGTCATGTTTAATACATTATTCTCATTAACCAGTAACTTCACTTCATTTGCTTTGTACTGACGTCTGCCTTATTTATTTTTCTATATTATTTCTTTTCGGACACTGAAATGTCACACAGCTGTTTCTAAAGGTCCGGAGGCAGTGATCATGATTAGCTTGTACGCTAAATGTATTGACGACCTCATTGTGTGACCTTGGTATCGTATGGTTCTATCTGGGGCATCAAATACAACATTTTTGACATGTCTTTTAGCAAAACTCTGGTAACTAGGGATACTATGGATTTTTTATACTGTATATTAGGGCTGAAACGATTTCTTAAGAATATAATAACAATCACAATTAATCACACAATTGTCATGAGGTAATTGTGATTAATCTCAACTTAATCGCACATGTGATAAATGTACCTTAAATTAATACTTCAACAGTTTTTTATTCTCTAATCAACATGGCCATGGGCGAATATTGATACTTTATGTAAATGTGTTTATTATAGTGAAACCAAACTCAAGATAGGTTTTAAAGGTCATAAATGTTTTTCCAAAAACTTGTTCATGTCTAAAAAAAAAAACACAGATAAAGTAATTATGGTGCTTCAAATTATGTAAATCACCAGGACACCAAAAGGAACTTTTGCTATGTTCTCACACGGATGGTTTTAATTGTTGCCTGGTTTGAGACGCATCAGCAAAACAAATGATTAGTGATAAAAAAATTATTTTTCAAATTGAGGTTTTAATTTTTTTTTATATTTGATTAAAGGATGTCGTGGAAAAATGTGTGTTGGATTGAAGGTTTTCACCTTCTATGTTTATTTATGAATTTTTTTAATAAAAAATTGTCAAACATAAGTGTGTGCTGCATTAATTTTGACGGTCCTAATATATAGATTTAGATTTATACTGCACATTTTTACTCTGCCCAGATCCTTTATATTTACTTGCTGTTCATCTATCTATCTATCTATCTATCTATCTATCTATCTATCTATCTATCTATCTATCTATCTATCTATCTATCTTGCATCAGTGCATCATTGATTATTTTCTAATTCAAATATATTTCCAAAAAAAACAAGTAAAAGTTTTATTTTCTTTCTTTCTTTCTTTCTTTCTTTCTTTCTTTCTTTCTTTCTTTCTTTCTTTCTTTCTTTCCTATTTGTCATGTCACCGATTGAGCGTAATGTGATAAATATGCGCTCAGTGCGTATTGTTTAGTCTGGATCAGCAGCTTTTTTGTTGCAGCTGTGTATACAGCACTCACAGGAGGATTTTCTGTATGACTCAGATCACAGGCTATTCATATATTTGAATAGGTGTGTATGCATGTGTTTGTTCATGTATAATCAGGCATAATCCCATCATCTGACCAGTAATGTTGGTGTCTGATTGGTTAGCTGTGATCAACCGACAGTCGACTGAAGTTTAGTGGAGGAGGCATATACATATACACTATATACACTACAAAAAAAGAGAGAAAGAGAGACAGAGAAACAGAAAGAGAGTTATTATTCATAGCATACACATTCATGGTTTTTCTGACAGTGGCTTCATTTTACATAGATAAAAAAAAAAGTGTGGCAAAAGAGAATGCATCTGTGACAGCTTGCAGTAGCATAGCATTTTTTTTTTATTAGAACTATCAGACCTGTTGCATCATGTCAAATCGAGCTCCATGGGTTGAAGTGGAATATTCTGAGTGACCTGCTGTAGAGCTCTTACCTCAACCCTATTGAACACCCCTGCTTCCTAGTCATCAATTCATAACGTTTTAATGGAACGTATTAGATCGTTACTCACATGTCCTAATGAACGGTCATCAGAATTTATTGCTGGAGACACGTCAAAGCAATTTGTATAAGGGCGTCTGCCAAATGAATGTAAATGTGAATAGGGTGAAAAAATGCATCATGCTCTGAAATTGTCATCATATTCTATTCCACCTGAGTAACAAGTCCCTGTGAGTCTGTTAAGTCCTTACAAGCTTATTACTACAATTTTATTTTATGGTTATTAAAAAATAAATTATTAGTCATATAGTCATTAGACATAAAAAAAAGTATTAGTCATTCACACATTTAATCATTTAACTGTGCAAATCTTGTTTAAAAAGTAGAAGATGCTGTAGCAGTTGTGTTTACTACAATAAAATATTTGATTCGAACAGGGGTGTCTAAACTTCTGCATGCATCTGTACTTTATATAAGCAGAGCAGAAAGGAGCTGTCCGTTCAGCACCACACCTCCTCTTGCTTTATCCACAGTCCACACAGGAACCTGAGGAACACTTCCTGATTTGCCCAGTAGATGTAGAGTGCATCCGGAAAGTATTCACAGCGCTTCACTTTTCCCACATTTTGTTATGTTACAGCCTTATTCCATAAAGGATTCAATTTATTATTTTCCTCAAACATTTCTAAAAAAAAAAAATACAACGTGAAAGAAGTTTGTTTGAATTTTTTGCAAATTTATACAAAAATAACAAATAAAAAACTCAAATCTGAGCTTAGGTGTGTCCTGTTTCCACTGATCATCCTAGAGATGTTTCTACAAGTCCACCTGTGGTAAATTCATTAGATTTTTTTAGTTAATGCATACACACCTATTCAATTTTAGTCCCCATAATCAACATCCAGGTGATGGTTCTACTGCTTTACTAAAAAACTGTCCAGTGCCTAAATTCCAGAAGATTCATTCTCTAGAAGTTTTTCTTAACATGGATGCTTTGCTCATTTGCTCTTTACATCTACAATTATATAAACAAAAGGTATTTTTACCTGTAAACTATTACCACAAAGGTAAAATCACACAATTGTATATGATGTCTTTGGATGCGGTCCAAACACTGTTCCAGTATGAAAATGCCCCTGTGTACAAAGCCAGGTCCATGAAGATATGCTTCACATTGGTTGGAAGGAAAGATCTTGAGTGAACCACTATAGAGCTCTAAACCTCAAACTTAATGAACACCTTTGGGATGAATAGAAATGCTGAGTGCACTCCAGGTCTCTTCACATACATCAGTACTTGATTTTGTACATGCGATTGTGGTTAAATGCGCACAAATCTCCACAAGCTCATTCCAAATTCTAGTGGAACATCTTCCCAGAAAAGTGGCAGTTATTATGACAGGAAATGGGGACTAAATGTGGAAAGGGATGTTAAAGAAACAAATAGTAAAATTATGAACAGGTGTCCACACACCTTTGCCATATAGTGTATATCTGGATTTCTGTATTGTCACATAAAATATAAACATAAACAAATTAGTGATAAAGAAGTAGGCATCTGCTAAGAAGGACATTTGGAACTGGGCTGAGATGGAAAGCCTGTTATTAGCCATATTTATCCAGTGTGTGTATCTCAGAGTGACATCAGACAGCACGAGCATCTTCACCGAGTCAGTCTGTAATTTAGAGTCTCTAAAATACCCGTTGTCTCTTTCTGCCTTTTCTGCGTCTGAGCTCTCTCACCTTCACAGTCGTGCGCTTTCCCAGAATCCCGAGTGTTGTTGTGGTCTATGCAGCTGTCTCTGCTCCGTGGTGGCCATGTCAATGAGTGTATCTTGTATGTGTATGTGTGTGTGTGTGTGTGTGTGTGTGTGTGTGTGTGTGTGTGTGTGTGTGTGTGTGTGTTTTTGTGAGTGAGAGAGAGAGAGAGAGTGAGAGAGAGAGAGAGAGAGAGAGAGAGAGAGAGAGAGAGAGAGAGAGAGGTGTTTATGGAACTTCTCAGCACAGCCTGTTTCCTGCAGGTCATATGGGGCGTTTTGCTGAATGTCAGCTCGAGCTGTTTGTTCCCGCTGTTTAATCCCTCTATATCAGCCGAGTTAAGAAACAGCACAGAATGCCCACATTCACATCCAGCTCTGGCTCTCGTCACAAGTTTTTATGTAAGCCAAGCTTAGAGACGGAGCTGCGGAAATAACAGCACTTGTTTTGCATTTCACTTTTTTTTCTTCCTTTTTTTTTTTACAGGGTTTAATTTAGGGTTTCAGAATGAGTGACTAAATCCCAAGCAGGATTCATTTGTTTTTACCTCTTGCTTAGTTTCTCACAGTTTATTAGTAAGAGAAAAATAAATGAAGGAAGTTTAAGAGCTGCAGTTTGCAATAAAATGTATACCTGTTTGTAGATTGATACATATAATGCCTTAGATGCATTTTTTGGAATTTGTAAATATTGGCATGGTTGTTTGGTCATTAAGATCGTTCAGCAGGACGATGTCTTTATGTCTTGTGGCTCTTAAATGCATGTTTCTAAGCACTGACAATGTCTATACAAAAGAAAAGACAGGTTTCTACACACTGTCAGGTTTCTACACACTCAGATTTCTACACATTGTCAGGTTTCTACACACTCAGATATCTACACAATGTCAGGTTTCTACACACTCAGATTTTTACACACTCAGGTTTCTATACCCTGAAAGGTTTTTACACTCAGTTTTGTACACACTGACAGATTTCTACATACTGTCAGGTTTCTGCACACTCAGATTTTAAGACACTGACAGATTTCTACACACTCAGGATTCTACACACACAGATTTCTACACCCTGACAGATTTCTACACACTCAGGTTTCCACACACTCGGATTTCTATACATTCAGATTTCTACACACTGACAGATTTTTACACACTTAGGTTTCTACACACTGAAATATTTTGACACACTCAGGTTTCTACATACTTAGGTTTCTACACACCGACAGATTTTTACACACTTAAGTTCATACACACTGACAGTCTTTTACACACTGACAGATTTTTACACACTGAGGTTTTTACACTGACATGTTTCTATACACTCAGGTTCTGACACACTGACAGGTTTCTACACAAAAGTGGGTTTTTACATACTGACAAGTTCTTACACACTAAGGTTTCTGCACAAAAGCAGGGTTCACTTTTAGGAACACGAGCTGTGTCATCAACAATTTGGTTGATGACAACGCTCCAAATCACGTGTGTAATTTGTCCAATAGAAAGCACAGAATCACCGGCAGGATGATATCACAAACAGGAAGCTATGAAGGCACATGGAGTAAAGCAGGCGCTAGCTTCTGTTTATACATGAAGCGCTCTATGTGTGTTTGTCCCCTTACAGGTTTTTGGAAATTGGTGAATGTCTGGAAAAAAGAATAAGCAAGCAATCGTTCCTGAGTGTTCCCAATTGTGTCACGCACATTGTGCCTCCCCAAAGGGGGGTGATCTCACTCCTCGTGGTTTTGGCCCCGCTTTTGCTGAGGTGAAGCAGTACACGGGTTCCTGAAGCTTGCAGATGTACCTGGCAGAGGTATTCGAGATGGGCTTGTCCCTTTATTCTTCCTTACCTGCCTTTTCCAACACTCGCTCGCAAGTGGGATGCACGCCTTTTGCCGGTTTCTTCAACTTGCAACAAGAACATTCAGCTCCGCCTCCCTTCCTTTGCGAGCGAGTAGGTATTGAAGGTTGTGACACATGCCATTGCCAAACTTAATATAGTTTGGCCGGCCGATGAGCAAAAAGCTGCCCTGCCTGCCTCTCTTTTCTATCCAGGTCCTGGTCTAAACCATATTCGGCACGCTTCCTTCAGTTCCAATTCTTGTTGTACTTTAACGTAGTGGGACTTAAAGAGCGTGGTTACAGGTCGATACCCCGGGTTGTACAGATGCTGGCTAGCTATCTCTCCCCAGGCATCGCATCGTTCCTTAAGACCCTGACACTGTCCACCAAGTCCTTTTGTAACACGTTGGTGCTGGTGGGTAGGGCTTATGCCCCAGCAGGTCAATCCACTGTATGCCTGCACACCATTGCAGAGTTACAGGCATATCAGTCTGACCTGCTGCGAGAGCTAGACATAGGCGTATTTGGCTCTAAGGACCACAAAAGAGACCTTTTTGGCTGTTGGCTGGTTTATGGCTATTGTAGTCTCCTCTAAAAGGGACCTATGGCTCACCCTATCGGATCCTTCCGACAGGGACAGAGCCGTGTTGCTAGTCAGCAGCATTTTAGCGGTTTCTTTCACATTGCTCTTATGGGACTGCTCAGTGGGTACAACCCCAAGAACAACCTAGCACCTTCTGTCACTGGGAGGTTAAAAAGCAGAGCATTGCAACTCACACCACGAGTGTGATGTTTCGGGCCTAAGCCCAATGAGATGACAGATCTCGGTACGTTCTGGGGATTCCGCCGGAAAAGGGCATGGTGCACCTAATTTTTACGGTGCCTGCCCCAATCTGGTGCCCCTAACCCCCCCATAGACCTGGTCTGTTCACTCTGCCACAGTCAGTGCTTCAGGGCATGCCCAGCTTCAGCAAGCACCCTCCTCGGTTTCCGGCGGTATCGTAGTGGACCCGGAGGACTCGCTGCCTCTTGAGCAACTGATACTCTTAAGAGACTACCTAGCAGCCTGGGAAGCTCTGCCAGATGTGTCTCGGTCGGTCCTGCATACTATACAGAGGGTTCGGTCTCTGATTCAGTTTGGGTCTTGTCCAGCCCGGTTTGATGGGGTATGTCCCACTCTGGGTCCCGTGCAGGCTTTGGTCATGGAACCCGAGGTAAACACTCTCTTGAAAAAGGAGGCCATAGGTGGTCCCTCCATCAGAAAGTCCGGGTTCTACAGCTTCAAAAAGAATCGGGGTCTGCGCCCCATTCTAAATTTTTGTCAGCTGAGCCGTTCAATAATTGGGCTCAGGTTCCCTTTTAGGAACTCAAGCTGCGTCGAAATACTCTGGGAACGCAACTGCCTTGTCCATGCTCAGAATAATGAGCCTAATCAGTCAAAATTTAAGGCAGGCTGTAACCGGCGGGGTGACATCTGGGCAGTGCCCCGGCGCTAGACACACTGGAGGTCAGTTTTGAGAGATTGATAGGTGGTTCCTCTGTCAGACAGAGAGTCGCATCCTATCCTTGATCTATGTCAGCTGAACCATTTTTTAATGATGCTTCGGTTCAAAATTCTGACCATCAAGCAGGTCATATCTCAGATCAGAACCGAGGATTGGATTGTCACAATAGATCTGAAGGATGTGTACTTTTATGTAACCATCCTCCCTTCTCACATCAGGTTACTGAGGTTCGCTTTTGGGGTCAAAGCTTACCAATAAAGGGTCTTTTTTTATGTTCTGCCTTGTCACCCCGCACCTTCATGAAGTGTGTCGATGTGGCTCTGGCTCCCCTGAGACTTCAGGGCACCTGTATCCTCAATGATATTGATGATTAGTTGATTTTAGCTCGTTTAGAGCAGTTGGAGTTCCAGCATCAAGCTGTCGTTCTTGCTCACATGAAGGAGCTGGGGTTTCGGCTAAGTGCTGGAAAGAGTGTGTTTTCTCCATCACAGAGAATCAGCTATCGCGGCGTCATATGGGATTTGACGACTATGCGCGTGCAGCTTTTTTTTTTCCCACATAGCGTCCATCCTTACGGCGGTCCGGAAGTTCAGAGGAGGGCAGTCACTTACTGTCAGGCAGTTCCAGAGACTGCTCAGTGTCATGGCAGCAGCATCCAATGTCATTCCACTTGGCTTCCTGTACATAAGACCCCTTCAGTGGTCACTCAGGGCCCAGGGGTCCTCTCAAAAGGGCAATCTCCTCTGCACAATTAGGGTCACACTGTGATGCCTATGTGCCTTAGATGCATGGAGAGATCCCGGGTTCCTACTACCTCATGGCATTCCAGATCCTCCTGTGGGGCCAGGGGAAGCTCCTCTCCCTCAGAGGAGCTTATATCTCCGACCGTTTAAACGAAGGTGGTGGAGCAGATTTGAAAGAAATTTGGCAAAGCCCAAGTAGACCTGTTCGTGTCTTTAGAGATGTCACACTGTCTCCTGTGGTTTTCTCTGTACCCACCAGCCCCAGTGGGAGGTGGCGCCCCCATTAGGGTGCACAATAGTTCACCCCCGCCCACGCTGTTGAAGCTGTGGCTGTGGCCCCTGAAGGGGCACAGCACTGAGGTTCCGATTTCTCCAGAGCTCCCTCCACAAGGAGGTCATATGACACGAGATGGTGCCTGTTCACTGTGTGGTGCTCCCGGCACCAATAAGACTCAGTCCACTGCCCAGTTGGTTCAGTGCTGGAGTTTCTGCAGGAACAGTTCGCAAAAGGGTTGGCTCCCTCCACCATTAAGGTCTATGTGTCCGCCATTTCGGCGTTTCACGTCCTATGTCTGGGCATTCACTGGGCAGAGACCCATTCCTGACGCGTTTTCTTCACAGCACCTGGAGGCTGAGACCTCCGGTGCGTCCAAGAGTGCCTGGCTGGGCCCTGGCCGTAGTGTTGAAGGCTCTGTCTGAGCACCCCTTCGAATCTTTAGCCGAGATTTAATGGAGGCACTTGTTCGTTAAGACGTTCTTGCTGGCTATCTGCTTTTTAAAGAGAACTGGTGATTTTCAGGTCCTCTCATTGGCCCCCTCTTTCCCGGAGTTTACTCCAGGCATGGCCAGTGCCTTCCTTTACCCTGGATCAAGTTATGTTTCCAAGGTGCCCTTGGTTGTCCCACAACCTGTTAGGCTCCAAGCATTCAATCCCCCCCTATTCCAGACCCCAGACCAGGAGAGATTGAACCAGCTGTGCTCATTCCGAGCACTGGACTGCTATGTCCGCCAGACGAGTCTCTGGAGGAAGTTGGAACAATAGTTCATCTTCTATGGCAATACCGAGGAGAGGCCCTCCCGCTTATATTCAGACGCTCAGCAAATAGATTAATAATGCCATAGCGTCTTCTTACGAGTCCTCTGGGTCCTCTACCCGGAGTGTCTCTGCCTCCAAGGCTTGGTCCACTATAGTGTCCTTCCAAGACCTCTGTGATGCTAAGGGCTGGTCCACCTTTGCCAGGTTTTACAACCTTGACCTCTGTGCCACTCCTGCCACCTCTGTCCTTTGACCTAGCTGTGCTAATTCACACTAGTCAGGGACTGGTCGGTGTGGTGGTATTGGACTCTTGTTTCCAAGCGTTCCGACACAGCTTGAGTTCCTGAAAGGGAATGTCTCCAGGTTACATATGTAACCCTGGTTTCCTAAGGGTACAAGACGCTGCGTCTCCAGGACACACTGCTGGCATCCCTGCAGCACTTCCTTCCGTTTTCAGAAGCTTGCGCTGGCTTCACTTCATGTGCTGTTATAGCTTCCTGGTCATGACAGTTTTTACACACTGACAGATTTCTACACAAAGCAGGTTTCTACACAAAAGATAAGTCTTGTTTCTACACACTAGTATCTTTCTAAGCAACATAAAAAGGCACTTTACACAAAGGTAAAAGGACATGTTTTGTAAATAATTTTTCTTTACTCGATATTTTACCTATAAGAACATTGACTTGTGAATTCACAAGCTGCAAGTAGAACGTTATGGTGCTCACACCAGAGCTTTATACCTGCATGACTGGGTCTAAATCTCACCTGTCTGAGAATCTGTGTATTACCATATCTAAAGAGCAAGTGTTGAGCAAATATTGGATTCAATTATGGAAAAATCCAAAGTCATAGCAAGGTCAAACATTTGAAATAGGACTAAGCACTAATGGTATCTGATTATTGAATCAAGCCCTGTGATGACATGAATGGAAAATGACCTCAAGCATATAATGAGGATGTTTACTGATCAGTCCCTCTAACACACTGTTTGTGGGAGTGTGTGTATTAAAAGATTAGCAGAGAGCTGATTGAGGCTGACAGGAGGGAGTGACAACAGTGCACCATAATCTCTCAATAAACACACCATCACTTCTTTGCTGCCCAAAAAAGCAAAAAAACGACTGGAGAATAAACACTCAGCTAAACAAAACAACGATCCAACTTACAGAGCAGAGATCACAGACTGAGCATGCTCAGTAGTGTTCGGCTCAGCAAGTCTGCTGTTCAGCTGCAGTATAGCCGAGAGAGAGATAACGACAAAGAGGGAGGGAGGGAGGGACGGAGGAAGAGAGGAAACGAGGGAGGGAGAGAGACCGAGAGAATTCAACTCAGTGACAGAGCAAGAGAGAAGGATAAATGTACTGATTTGGTGCACACTCCGAATCACACGCACATTCCATCCCGGTTCATCTCGTAGCTTTTATCTCGTGCTCGCCTTTTTTATTTCCATACTCTCTCGCTCTCTCTCGGTTACTTAAAGCACTACCTGATAGCATCGAGGGACCATCTGGCGCAGTAGGGAGCCTGTTAGCGTCAGCGTCAGAGCTCGAAGCAGTTCTCGAATGGGACGGCACAGCAGGACGCAGTCTTTCCTCTCCGGCTGCTTTCTGCTGACATGCAGCCCGACGGGAGGCAGCCGGTCGCCAGCATGCTCAGCACCACACGTTCTGCGCAGCACTCATGAGAGGCTTCAAACTCGCCTGGTAAGGACACATGCACTAGTCAATTTATAGCCTGAGAATCATGGAATAGGTGAAGCTATTGGACAGAGTTTTTTTTTCTGTGTGTGTTTTGTTCTGTGATCGTCGTGAATATAAACACTTATATGTTAATAGTATTCATACTGTATGCAGAAGTTCTGGCTCTGATCATGCCGGAGATATTGTTGTCATTTCCATGTCTATTTGATACATAACACTGTGAAAGTAGGCTGTTCTTAGCCACATTTAGAAACTAGGTTCTGTAGCAAAAGGATAGGAATCTAAAAGCGGGTAAAGCCCAGGCTAGTCATGTGACCATATAATGATGACTTTTTTATCTAAGCTGATTTTCTTCACTTTCTTGCTTAACAGTAATGTAAATGACAGAAGTCTTACTGTAGACCATATTTTATAGATTGATGTATGATAATCATAGTGTGTCCTATTAAAATATTTTCTGAAAATGAAAAGAATTCAAACGTGCATCATCAACGTTACCTCATTATTTGAAAGAAAATGTTTTTTTGGCACTTTTTCCCCAGTTTAGTCATTTGTCTAGTCCCATCCAACACCAACCAGGTCTCTTGCATTGCTTGCCAGTTAACATCTGGTGATGGTGATAGCTAACATTTGCAAACATGTTGTTTCAAACTAGGGTTACTTAGGCCATGTCCACGCTAATACATTTTTTTTTCAAAAAAGTTTGTAGCCTTAGAACAGAGGTGTCCGATCTTTTCTGCAAAGGGCCAGTGTGGGTTTCAGGTTTTCATTCCAAACATTCAAAGACCACACCTGATAGTCATTGCGAATGAAAATCATTCGATTTAAACAGGCGGAAATTGGTGTGGAGTTGTTCGGTTAGAATAAAACCAAACCTTTGTGGAGAAGATTGGACACCCCTGCCTTAGAGGAAAGCTCTATCCACCCTCTATTGCATGCCTACAGGTTTTTAATAGCGTGGGAGAGTCCATTTTCTTCCCCTCACTATCGAAGAACACAACCGTTTTTTTCCTTTCTTGGTTACCAGGATGGTTTGTCATTGTTGGAACTGGAACTCTCGTAATGATTAGTCATATTGCAAGATTATTGCTGCATTTTTAACCCCTAGGCCCCTCCATTGAAAAAAAATCATTGAGGAAGAAAACTGGCTACCTCAATAACGCTTTAAGCAATTTTTATATGCAAATGATGCAAGGTTCAATTCTGAGCTTGGATTAATGTCTGCTTGGATCCTCTACAATCATCAAGTATAGCTTTCCTCCATGTTTCCTTCTATGTCCTAAAATATGCCGTAGATGATTTGAAGACTGAATTTGTAGGTGTCTTTATGGTATCCTGTGACAGATCCCATCTATCCAGGGTGTATTCCCACCTCTTGCTTGGTTATTCCCAAGATAGACTCCTGATCGACCAGAATGAAGCGCTTACTGAACATGAACGAACACTCGCCTGCATTTTATACTGCAGATTTTGAAATTTGGTTGTACCCTAGAGACCCCATCCCTCCCCCCACCATTATCTGGAATGTATCAGACTCGCTGGAGTGTCAGTCAGCTCTTCCTTCGCTATTTCCTTTTTTGGCGTGCTCGCTTTATCTCTAGCTGTCTCATTAGTCCTCAATCTCTCACTCACACGCTTATCTCTCCGGCCCCGTGTGGAATATTTTTAGTGGTGAATAGCAGGACGACTCAGAGACGAGCGTGCAGCTTTATTTTCGTTGTCCACCTGCCCTTTACAGTGAACCATCCTTCTCTGTGCTTTTGTGAGTGGACAGTAGGGCCACTTAAGGTTCAGAACTTTTAACTCTTTTTTTCACCATCGTAGTTGAAGCTATTCGAAAGCCCAGGACTCGGCACTACCGAAAGCCCTGCAGCGGTTGCAGGCTGATGTAGGAAATGTTTACAGTAGATGTTAGCTTCAGTGTTGGTACACACTTTTTATCACACACTCCTGACCCTGTTTATCTGGATCAAGGAAATGTGTTCAGAGCTCAGGAACCCATTTGGGGAATGTGTGTTTTGAGTGCAGCTAAGCACGTAAAACACATGACCATAATTTTTGAACTTCCCATTCCATATTTAGTCCCCATTTCTTGTACATGAATTTCCTCCATTTATCTGGAAAGTTGTTTTACTAAATTTTGGAGTGTGTTTGTGGAGATTTGTGCTCACACAAGGGTGTTGATAAAGTTGTGAGTGAGGCACGGAGGCCTGGGGTGCCGTTCCAATGCATCCCAGCAGGGTTGAGGGTCAGAGGAAGAGATCTTGATGGCTGTGGTGACCCCTAATTGGAGAATCCAAAAAAAGAAGAGTTTGTGTCACAGTGTTGATTAGGTGTCTATGACAGCAGTCTGTGATAAGAGTACAAATCTGAAGGTTATAATAATGTACTTATTCTAATATGCGATTTTTCTACAGTATGTGAAATTACTTTGTAGTAAATGCTTATTTCAGAAGATTGCTATAAACAACTAAACTCCAGAAGGTCTAAAGAACGTTAGGCTTTATTTAAGTATAAAGTAAGACTGACAAAGAAACGAGTGTTTATAGCTGCTATAACATAAAAGGTAACATGGACTATGAGAGGTGTTCAAGATTTTTAGCCATACTCCCCTTTCACATTTATACACTTATCCCAGCGTATAACTAACGCCAGGAAAGATTTGTTAGTTCGCCTGAGCCATCCTGTCACAGCCTGCTTCACTTCCTCATGAGCGGGTTCGTCAGTGACGGACATACAGCAATCTTTGAAATTATTTACGTGTCTCACTACGGCTGTGCGTCTCATCACGGTACTGCGCCTGAAGTCTATTGTAGATATCCGCTGGTTTTACGCCTTCGTTTACATGATTCTTCATCACTACATGCTGTTCCACTAACACTGTTGTCTGCCAGCTTGATTAACGGTCGGTGGACTTGCCCGCAAAATGTGCGCCACCTATGTGTAATAGGACACAATAGCCACTTACTACTGCATGTTGTACCACCACGCTAGCATCCATTTTCAGACCTTTACAATTAGTTCCGGTTTGACTTGAACCCACCACGTAACTTGTTTTGCCGATGATCCGCAAAATTTCAACTATAATTAATTAAACATGTAATTCGTTACTGTAGTTAAATGGCTTTTTTTTTTTTTTACAAATCTGTCCTTGTACTGCAGTGTTTCTATTTGGGGAGACTTTTACTTGGAACTTCACTACATTTCAAAAGTCAAATATCTCACTTTTTCCTCAAGTACATTGTGCAAAATCAGTCGTTCCTTTTTATTTACAAGCAGATAAAAACAACTGGTCAAACACGCAGCAAGCCACCAATCAGTGTAGAGCGATTTGGATCTAGTTTGCTAGTCTCAGAGCGTTTCCACATGAAGAGGCGGATAAAACGAGTCCATGTTAGAACTGTTGCAGCCAGCAATTTGAAAGAAAATGCACATATTGTCAAACACCCCCGGAATATGACACTCATTCACACTTTGGTGGCCTTGTTAAATCATATTATCACCTCCATCTGTCCTCCCTCAATTAATATCCCCCTGAGTCTCTTTCTTTCTCTCTCTCTCTCTCTTTCTCTCTCTCTCTCTCAGTCTTTCTCTCTCTTTCTCTCTCTCTCTTTCTCTCTCTCTCTCTCTCTCTCTCTCTCTCTCTCTCTCTCTCTCTCTCTCTCTCTCTCTCTCGCTCTCGCTCTCTCTATCTCTATCTGTCTCCGTTGTCCCACATTATCCTTGGCCCAGCAGGAGGCTCTGATTAAAGACAGCAAGATTACTCTCAATGGACTTTTCTGTCCTCTCTCTCTCTCTCTCTCTCTCTCTCTCTCTCTCTTTCTCTCTCTCTCTATCTATATATCTATCTTTCCTTTCATTGCCTGTCCTTTTAATCATCACTTGCACTTGAAGGCTCTTTTCGTCAGTTTAATTTCCCATGGGATGCCACTCATCCCCTCTTCTTCATTTTCTTTTTCTCTCTCACTCACATGCACCTGTGCATCCAAAAATGCACCAGATCTGTTGAGTGCGTTGTGTCGAGTAAACGTCTTCTGTGTGTTTCTTTTTTTTCTTTTTTTTCGCTGAAGTAAACGAGTTACATATTAAACAGGGACAGGGGCTGAGTGCACTAATGGCCACTGTTTGCGTGTGTGAATTACAATTTGTCAGCCGTATCGCTAACAACAGTCCTGGCCTTTCATTACATCAACCGCGCTACAGTTCGACATTAATTCCAGCTTAACAAAAAGCCGGGAATCTATTTTCTCGGAATTTTCGCTGGGGTGCCATTTAGCAGGCATGAGAAAGGGCCTGCATGTGTTTGCTCAGGATCCCTCTGACATCACGGGCAGGTGAGGTGACGAGGCGGATGCAGAAACGACGAGTTGTGCAGAAACCGCAGAAGGTGATAATAATGGATGGTTTTTAGACTGGTGATTTTTATCCTGTTTCTCTACTCTAACTGGCCCTACAGATGATACACTAAATTAAATTATGGTTTGTAGAACCTACAGTATATAGTGCATTTCTTTTCCCATTTCAGATACAGCCAAATAATGCCTGAATGCTAAAAAGGCAAGTGCATACGTACATATTTTAAAGCATACACTATAAGCGCAAAAGTATTGGGACACCTAATGGCTGGAAAAGTCGGACGTCCCAATACATTTGGCTCTACAGTGTACGGTGGAACAACAAAAACACTTCAGCCTGCTGCAGTAAGTACAAAGGTCTCCTCTGCAGTTGAACACACACAGGAAGCGTTACAAAAACTGCTGAATTGCACACACACACACAAACACACACACACACACACATACACATACGTTTCATGATTCATGACTTTTCTTGATTTCATCCTGTGGCTATTTTAGATGCTTTTGAGCGAGATGCATGTGCCAACCTCCTGCCAAGAACACGTGCATTTTCTCACACAAGGTCATGCTGAAGGTCGTGTGATCGAAGGTCTTTACAGAGGCAAGATTGACCTATAGAGAGGCCTGTAATAATGACAGCTGGAAAAAAGAAATACATTTAGATTCCTTACACAATAGGGTTCAAACGTCACAATACACAATGCAACAGAATTCAATGATGTATTTTGTTGCTTGTCTATTAACTAAATAGATCCTAAGAACTGGATTAACTGCAACATTAGCAAATAGCACGCTCAGGTTTGTTAGGATTGGGGTCCAGTAGGACGCCTTCACAGGGAGCGTTTTCATGGCTTAATCTACCAGCTGTTATTGCCTTTACCGGAGCAGAAATTCGCTTAGGTGGAAGGAATTATTAAAGCTTCCCTTGACTCATGATTCGGCTTCATGCTCGCATTAAGCTCAATCTCATTACTCACGAGCCGCTATTGTTCTTTCCGTTTCTCCATTTTTGTCGTTCTGCCTTGAGAATATAATCGCACACAAATCTGTCGCTTTTAGGGGAGTATTTCTGTCTAGAAATATATACATTTTATATTTCTAGACAGAAATACTCGCCTAAAAGCGACAGATTTGTGTGCGATTTTATTCTCAAGACAGAACGACAAAAATGGAGAAACGGAAAGAACAATAGCGGCTCGTGAGTAATGAGATTGAGTTTAATGCGAGCATGAAGCCGAATCATGAGTCAAGGGAAGCTTTAATAATTCCTTCCACCTAAGCGAATTTCTGCTCCGGTAAAGGCAATAACAGCTGGTAGATTAAGCCATGAAAACGCTCCCTGTGAAGGCGTCCTACTGGACCCCAATCCTAACAAACCTGAGCGTGCTATTTGCTAATGTTGCAGTTAATCCAGTTCTTAGGATCTATTTAGTTAATAGACAAGCAACAAAATACATCATTGAATTCTGTTGCATTGTGTATTGTGACGTTTGAACCCTATTGTTTAAGGAATCTAAATGTATTTCTTTTTTCCAGCTGTCATTATTACAGGCCTCTCTATAGGTCAATCTTGCCTCTGTAAAGACCTTCGATCACACGACCTTCAGCATGACCTTGTGTGAGAAAATGCACGTGTTCTTGGCAGGAGGTTGGTATATATATATATATATATATATATATATATAGACATACAATCTACAGTATGACGTCCAGAACAGCTCAGAACCCGAAGCTTAATATAGTGTGCTATAGTATATAGTATGAATTCTCAAATAAGTGGGATAGATGGTGCGTGTTGTTTTCGTATAACAGCACGGCTGTTATATCGGTGCGCTCGTTCTATTACATTATTGTTTCTATAGTAACTGCTCATACACAGCGACTTGTACTGTTGACGCTTCTCATAATGGCAGACTCATAATAAGTGGATTTATTGAATGTGCTGCTCTGTAAAAAATAAACATAGCATTGTTAAGGTGAAGTTTTTGGTACGGAGATATTTATTTAATAATAATTTTGTGCTTTTCAGGCTCTATTTTTAATGGCAACAAAGAGAGAGAGAGAGAGAGAGAGAGAGAGAGAGAGAATGAGAGCTAAATTTGTCCACTATTGATTTCCATAAGCACTGTCTAGAATATTTGCACTCCAACAATGTTTGCATTAAACTGCCACTTCAGTTGAGATTAATTCAGATCTTGGTGAAAAAGTATGACAAATTTGCAAACAAGAAATTAGGAGGGGGGGGAATAAAGCATGTATGTTTGTATGTATGTATGTATGTATGTATGTATGTTTGTATGTATGTATGTATGTATGTATGTATGTGCACATAAAGGATGACTAAATATTATAGTTTTTCCACCTGCCCATCAGTCCCTGTCCATCTGTCTGTATATCTATCAATCTATAGATCTGCCAAACTTTAACTATTACTGTTAAACTGTTGATCAGTGTGATGTATTACTCATTAATAAACTTAAATGTTCAGTCATGGGCAGATCGCTGTATATAAACAGAATAACACACTCCAGAATGTACACTTATATAAAAATAATCCACTCCAGGGTGGGAAAAGCACTCAGCTTTGCATCGTGCCAAATATTTTCTCATAAACACACCATCTGTCATGTGTTATTCCATATATATTTGTGTTTAATGTTTCAGTAGAATAAAAAAATCTTTGTTACAAATAGAACAGAAGAGATGGTTTCTTGTTTAAACAAACTCGTTTTAGAGTTTAGAGTTTTTGCTTTATAGTGCCAAGTTCTATGTCAGGTTCTGTTTTATTTGTAGTGTTCAGAGGTCGACGGATTCATTGGTTTCGGCAAAAATCCATAGTTTTTCTGGGTTCTGGTCTGCGGTCATTGTGCTGTTTGTTTGCGTGCTGCGTGCTGCACGGAGAGCACCATATGTGTTATTTATAATGTATTTTTTTATATTTATCAATCAATATATTCACATGTAATTTTTTTTAATGATTAGTACTGTTTTTTGGGGGGGGGGTTTCTATAAATTTCAGCACAATTTTACATGGAGTTTACTTTTTTCGAAAAAATCCACCATCTCTACCTCTAGTTTCCCCCGGTTTCCTCGGTTTCTGTGTCTCTGGGGTCCTGCTTCAAGGACCACACATGCACACACAGACAGTCATGGACAAATGTAATGCAGGAAAGACTAGTGAATGTTATGCTCTAATTGTATACTGTGTTTATCTCGGGAACTGATCACAATAATAATAAATAAAGCATGTCTTCATCTTAGCATGCGTTGTGCCTACTGGATTTCAGTTTGTGTTTCAGTCTCAGCCCGGTGGCTTTACATTGTTGGGCTGATCGATGATCTTGGCTGAACCCGATGGGCCTCGGTCCATGCTGAGGCCAGTTCTCATCAGGAACAGGCTGGAAGGGATTGAAGGAGATTGAAAAGCTGAACCGGAAGCTTAAGGTTGGCAGTAGAGATGGAGGAATAGATAGAGGGGAAATGAAGGGAGGAGGGGTTTGTTCCGCTCTGTCCAGCAGGAGGGTGGAAAAAAAAAAGAAAACGGACGGTTGGCATAAGGACAGGCATAAGGGGTTGGCTGCACTCCCGTATCCCAGCTCCCTCTGGGCCCTCATACAGCATTTACATTGCTTGAGGCAGGGATTTCACTAGACACAAACACACACATTCATACATATTGAATATTAAAACCCCCCTCTTGTTTACCAGCATATTGTACTTTAATTGTGTCGCTCCAGTGAAATGTATGTGTGTGAGAGAGTGTGTAATGTCGTGAAAATTCTCAAGTAGCTTTTTACAGAATTTGTATTAATAATGATACTACTACTACTAACTTTCTTTCGGCTTCTCCCGTTAGGGGGCGCCACAGCGGATCCGCCGCACATTTGATTTGGCACATGTTTTACTCTGGATGCCCTTCCTAACGCAGCCCTCCCCAATTTATCCGGGCTTGGGACCGGCACTGAGAGTGGCTGGGGATGGTTCCCTGACCAGGGATATTAGTGTTAGTTTGAAAAAATATATTTTGTCATAATTTTTATTTAAAAAAATTATTTACGCAGCTTTACATCGGTCAGCAAAAAAATAAAAAATCTATAAAAAAATTAATAATAATAATAAATTTATTATTAAAATAAAATGTTAATAAAATTAATGAATAAAAATGAACGTTAAATAATCCAAATTATTATAATTAAATAATTGATAATTGATATATAAAATCATGTATAAATTCATTAAAAAAAAGGTAAAAATTATTACCGTAATTTCCGGACTATTAAGCGCACCCAAATATAAGCCACTTCAGTCTACACTGAAACTAATGAACTTTACACAGGCTTTATTGTATCTAAACAGTAGCCTACCAAGAAAGTCATTGTTCACTGTCTTTCTCCTTCCTTTCACAACTATTTCTCTCGGGAGTTTATCTTTTGGCATCGTCGTGCGTTTAAAAATCACCATCAGTGAATCTTTTCTCCCGATGACATGCAGCTCAGAACACAGTTGAAGTGTGTGTTTTCATGCCTGGTTGTTTTCAGCGTAATGAAGGATTTACATTTTCTTTAGACAGTCCGAGTGAGCGGCAGGTCAACCGTCAGAGGAACATCATCCATATTTATGATGTGGTGCGGCCCGATTCAGTGGGAGCGCATCTGATTTAATATACAGAGTTTCATTGGGTCATCTGAACCAATTCGCAATTTCATTGTTCTAATGTTATGGGGCTCAGTTTTTGTCTTGAAGCTTGTGAAAGTGGGAAAAACCCA